>CAUYUJ010011108.1:2500-24708 GCA_963575745.1 Prorocentrum cordatum
TCGGAGGGGGCGGTCTAGATTTGGGGGCCTATTTGGAAGGACCGAAGACCATGCCGTGGCATGGCGAAGGAAATTCGCCGGCCCAACGGGCCAAGGGCGTTCTAAGATCTCCAGTGACTGGTAAACAATATTCTAGTTCGCGCGCGCGGGGCCGCCCCTGGGGATCCCCGGACGAAAAGTACCCCGGAAGACCCCCGGGGCACTCGGATCAGAGATGCCAGCCCGGGCATTTCGACACCCCTCACGAGGATCGTGGCCTCCGAGGGAAGGGGCGCAATCGACTACCCCCCCTCCTGACCCAAGAGGTCCCCAAGAGCCCCCCAAGAGGCTGCAGAGGCCCACAAGACGCTGCTAAGGAACCCCAAGAGGCCCCCAAGAGGCCCCAAGAGGCCCCAAGAGGCCCCAGCAGCACGATTCGGAGGACGCGTAGCCTGACATAGCATGGCGTGGCGACGCCCCAAAGTGGGAGGGGGGGCTTCTGCAACCCTACATATCAACGAATCGACACCGAATGTGAAATCACTTCCAATGGCCTTTTTTTTGGGGGTGTGAGGGGCATGTTCTAGATGTTGTGGTATATTTGGAAGGACCGAAAGCCATATCGTGGCATGGCGCTGGAAATAATGACGCCAGCGCTGCAGCGGGAGCACGGTTCGGAACGAGCGGAAGCGCGCAAATGAGACCAGCGCTTCAGCGAGAGCAGTCAATGATAATGATAAACATGATGCAAATAATAAGAATAATCATAATACTCATGATCATAATAATCATCATACTAATAAAAAGCATAAAATAATAATGATAATAATACTAACAATAATACTGATCATAACAATGATGACGGTAATAATAATACAAATAGTGACAAAGACAATGCTAAAACAGCACTAAAGTGTTATACTACTAATACTCACAATACCCATACGACTTCAAGGTCATTTTAGTGATAATGATTAATACGAGCAATAATAATAATACGAATACGAGTCAGCATTATAATGATAATAATAATAATACGAACCATCAAAATCAATAGTAATAGTGGTAACACTAATGAATACATGAATACTACGTATACCTATAGATCTATATAAGATAAACAAACTATAAATGCGTGTATAAAAACAGGACGCGGAGGGGGGCCCAACAATCTTCGGACGCCACCAGGGGAGAGAGGAGAGTAGCATTCGTATTCTTTAATTGTAAAGGAGGTGTGAGGGGGGAAGGAGGGGGACGGGGAATGGGCACGAGAGGTGGCACATGCACTGGCCTTCGGTGTTCGAAGCGTCGACACCCAGAGTGCTGAGGTGGCACGGTGGCTGGACTTGCCCTTGGCACCTGGATACCTCCTAAAGCTAGAAACGGCTTGACTGGCAGGCAAATGGGACTCTCGTCTTTCAAGGGGGACCTCCCCGTAGTGAAAGGAGCGCTTGCAAGGACTCGCGACA
Source organism: Prorocentrum cordatum (assembly GCA_963575745.1). Classification (NCBI taxonomy): domain Eukaryota; class Dinophyceae; order Prorocentrales; family Prorocentraceae; genus Prorocentrum; species Prorocentrum cordatum. The sequence continues at coordinate 3,949 of CAUYUJ010011108.1, forward strand.
AAGGAACTCGGAACGGGAGGGTGCATTGCAGCATCGCTGATGCATCCGAGATTTACTCTGGTCCTCCACCTCCTCCTCATTCTTCATCCCTCATCACCATCCTCCTCCTCCTCCTCCTCCTCTCCCTCCTCCTCCTCCCTCCTCCTCCCTCCTCCTCCCTCTCCTCCTCTCTCCTCCTCCTCCCTCCTCCTCCCCCCTTCCTCCTCACCCTCCCCCTCCTCCTCCTCCTACTCTCCTCCTCCTCCTCCCCTCCCTCCTCCTCCTCCTCCTACTCCCTCCTCCTCTCCTCTTCTCCTCCTCCTCCTCCTCCTCACCTCCTCCTCCTCCTCCTCCTCCTCCTCCTCCGCCTCCTCCTTTTAGTCTTATCATTATGAGTATTCGTATTAATCTTCGTCTTATTATTATTATTATTATTAGCATTATGATTATTATTATTATTATTATTATTATTATTAATATCATTATTAGTAGGATTATTCTTATGATTATTATTATGATTCGTATACGTATCATTATTATTATTATTAAAGTTATTATTACTAGTAATAATAATATTAATACTAATATTACGATTAGTATCATTATTGTTACCAGCATGCTTACTATTAGTAATAATTCTCTTAGCGTTAGTAGTCGTATTCGCATGTTTCTTCGTATACGTATGAATATTAGAATGTTTCTTAATATTAGTACGATTGTTCTTGATATTACTAGTAATATAGATCGTATTGGCGGTATGATTATGTGTACTGTGCTTACTATTGTTAATACTATTATGTTGTTAATGGTATGAGTTTTCGTAATAGTATTATTATTATCAGTATTATAGATACTATTAGCATTATTAATAGTATGAATATTATTGGTATTATCATTGTCATCATTATTATTATCAGTATTATCATTATTATCATTATGAATATGATTATTCCTCCTCCTCCTCCTCCTCCTCTTCCTCCTCCTCTTCCTCCTCCTCCTCCTCCTCCACCTCCTCCTCCTCCTCCTCCTCCTCCTCCTCTTCCTCCTCCTCCTCCTCCTCCTCCTCCTCTCTAGTTTTATCATTATGATTAGTCGTATGAGTCTTCTTCTTATTATTAATAATATTCTTATTATTGTTACCAACATGTTTACTATTAGTAAGAATTGTCTTAGTATTAGTAGTCGTCTTCGCATTAGTGTGCTTATTCTGTTTTTCATACTATTCGTAGTATTCGCATTGTTCTTCGTATTCGTATGAGTATTAGTACGTTTCTTAGTATTAATATTATTGTTATTACTAGTATTAGTCATATTATTGCCAGTTGCAATATACTTCGGATTAGTGGTATGATTATGTGTACTGTGCTTACTAGTGTTAATACTATTATGTTGTTGATAGTATTAGTATTCGTAATATTACTAATTTTATTACTAGTATTAGAGTAACTATTACTATTACTATTACTATTACTATTACTATTACTATTACTATTACTATTACTATTACTATTACTATTATTATCATTATCATTATTATTACTATTATTATTATTATTCCTCCACCTCCTCCTCCTCCTCCTCTTCCTCCTCCTCCTCCTCCTTTTTCTCCTCCTCCGCCTCCTCCGCCTCCTCCTCCTCCTCCTCCGCCTCCTCCTCCTCCTCCGCCTCCTCCTCCTGCTTCTCCTCCTCCTCATCCTCCTCTTCATCATCATCATCATCATCATCCTCCTTTTCCGCGTCCTCCCCAAACCCTCTCCCCCTGCTGCGCCTCCGGGGCCCCGAGTCCGCGGGGACTCTGACCTTTCGGAGCAGGCGCGCCACAACCGCGCGTCGCGGGCCGCCGACGTCGCCGCCACCGCCTCCGGCGCGCCGGCTGCGCCCAGCAACGCCCCTGCCGCCTGTTCCCCAACGCGCCGCACCGCCGCCGGCTGGCCCGGCCTTCGGCCAGCGGCCCGGCCGGCCGCGGCCCCCGCGGCGCCCGGCAACAACCTGGCACTAGCGGCAGCGCCCCGTCACGGCCGCTGCACGGCAGGCTGCCGGCTGACGCCCAGCGCGCGCGAGCGCCACGCAGCGCCCCTCCGCGCGAGCCCGCCCGCCCGCCGACGCCGCCTGGCCGCTGCCGGCGCGCGCCCTGCTCCCTGCGCCCCGCCCTCCGCCGCCATCGGCCCGTCGGCGCGCCCCGCGCCCAAGCAGCACGCGGCCCGCCCGCCAGCGCGCAGCGCTCCGAACTCAGCGCGCGGCGCGTCCGCGCCAATAGCAGCGCCCGCGACCACCGCGTCGACCGCGGCTGCTTCGACTGCGCCGTCTGCACGGCGGGCGCGATTTGCTCCGCGCCCACGCCCGTCGCGCCTCGGGCGCGCAGCCAGCTGGCGAGCCAATCCCCGACGCCGTCGCGGCGCTGCGTTTGCCGCCGCCGACGCGGCAACCCAGGCCCGCGCCCTGGCGCCGTCGCCAGGTCGACCCCGCAGCGCGCGCCGCCCCCCAGGCGCCGGAGCCAACTGGCGCCTGGCTGCCGCGGGCAGGGGCAGGTGCAGGCGCGGCGCCAGGGCGGAAAGGGAGCGCGCGTCCGCCAAAACGTGGCCCTCCTCCATCGGCGGCACCCGTCTCGCTGGCCAAGCGGAACTGCGCTGCCTGGGTCGGCGGCGGGGCGCCTAGGCGCCGCTGCCAGCGCGCGCGCTGCTCCGGGGCTGCGACTGCGCCCCAGCATTAAAACTCCGCGGCGGCGCAAAGCCAGTCCGCGCCGCGCACTCACAGCGCGCGGCCCGCGTCCTCGCCCCCCCCCCAGGCAGTCGGGCAAGTCCGTTGATCGGTAGGTTCCGATGCCGGGCAGTCCGAGCTCGCTGCACACACTGGCCAGGCACGACTGCCAGGCCCCAACAAAAGCGAGCAGCCTGCAGCGCGCGAGGCCCATGGGCCCACGCCCGCCGCCGGCGAGGGGCAGGAGGGGCAGGTCCCGCGCGAGGGCTGGTAGCGCCTGGAGCCCAGCCACCGGCTTCAATGACCCCGCGCAAGTAGATGAAACGCCTCGTCGCAGCTGCGACCCCACGCCTCGCCCAGCGGGCGCGCCCTCGCACGGAGCAGGGCCGCGCCGCAGGCAAAAGTGCGGAGCGGCGCGCGCTCGCCTCGGGCGCGAAGCCCGCGTCCTCCGAACTGGCGGAGGGCCGCGAGTTCGGCGTCGAGGTGAGCCTGGGCCGTCTGCAGGGCGAAAGCCGGCGAGAAGCTCGCAGCGGGGTCGGCGCCTGGAGCTTCCCCCGCGGCGCGGCGCACGCAAGGGAGAACGCCCCCCACGCGCGTCAGCTCGCGCGCCTCCGCCCTGACCAGCGGCCCGGGGAAGGGCAAGACGCGCGGGTTTCAGGCCATCGTCTTCCGCGCGCTCAAGCGGAGGCCCCGCGCCGAGGAAAGCGCCGGCGCCGCGAGGAGGGCCGCCACCAGTGCGCGCGGGCTGCCTACGAGGCACGCGTCGTCGAGGTAGGGCGCCATCCTGTCCTCGGAGTCCACGCGGCGCGCCGCCGCTTCCGAGCTCCGGCACAGCTTCGCCATCGCCGCGGCGAAGAACGCGGGGGATGGGGGGGCAACGCTGGCCCGCCCCGCGTTCCGCTCTGACCGGCGCCGCCAGGGCGCCCCGGCAGAGTTCGTTGAACGGGTTGGCCACGTCCGAGGACAATACTGCAGCGCTGGGCTCCTTCTTGCACGCGGCCGCTGCGACGCGGCGCATCAGCTCGGAGTCGCTCTGGCGGCCCACGCCGAACTGATGGCGACCCACCGCCGCGGCAATGGCACCCTTGCGCGCCATCGCGGCCGCCTCGGCCGCCATCCCGCGCGGCGTCTCGCCGAGGGCGAGAGGGCGGAGCGGACGCCGCCTCCGGGCCGCAGCAGCGGAGGCAGCCGCCCAGCGAGGATGGCCCGCGTGGCCCGCTCCAGCGCCCAGCACTCGGGGATGGAGAGGACCCGCGCGAGCGCCTGCGAACCCCCCCCGCGCCCGCGCAAAACCGCGCGCGCAAAGCGGGCGCCAGAAAAGCCAGGACCCGAATGGCGCGGGCATATCCCAAGCATGCCCGCCCCAGGCCCGGCCGCCCCGGCCCCCCAAGGTGCCGCGGGCTGCGCCGCAGGCGGCGGCGGCGGCGGGCGGGCGGCCGCCACTCCCGGGAAGAGGGCGGCGAGGTCGCAGGCCACCTCAGGGCCATGCGCAAGCTTGCTGGGCCCAGCGGCCGCCGCAGGCGCGCGGTCCACCTCCAAGCACCAAGCATGATGTGTTCATGCGATCGTCTGGCCACCTCCTTCGGCTCGCGTTGCCTCGGGCGGCCCCAGATTGCGCGTCGCGGCCCACAGCGCCCAAGCCTGGCGCAGGCGACGCGGGAACTTCTCGAGGCCGACAGCTGGTCGTCGCTGCCGCTGCCAAAGCCGCTTCGCTCGCGGGGTTCGCTGCGGCCGCGCGCAGCGCAGCGGCGAATGCGACCGCAGCCACCTTGACGAAGGCTGGGGGCGTCGCTGTCCACGTGGGCACTGGCTCGCGCAAGGCGCCCTCTAAATCGAACCCAGCCCACTAGTCCAGCCCAAGGGGCTCACCCGACTCCGCTGCAAGCGCGTGCCGAGGCTGGACGTCGTCGGCGAGCGTGGACCCCAGCGGAAGCGTGGAGCAGGCGAGGACTTCCAGGCGGGCCTCCTCCGGCTGAGCCGCTAAGCCCTCCGCCGAGCTCAGGGGCACTCCTCCTGCGATGCAACTTGGGCGGTGGAAGATCCGATCCGGATTTGCCCGGCTCGCGGGGCGCACCGCCCCCGGCCCGAATCCCAAGCAGCACACGCAGCATGCCGCCGCAGGCTTCCGAGGGGCCTGGCGGCTGGCCACCCAAGCGCGCACCCAGGGAGGGCGCCCTGCAGCACCAGCGGCGGAATGGCGGCAGCAGCGGCGATTGCGGCGCTCCGAGGGGCAGCCGCGGCTCCAGACGCGCCGCCAAAATGGGCTGCTCCCGAGGGCGGCCAGCAGCCGTCCTGTCCCCCTCCTGCCTTTCCTGTTCCACCTCCTGCATCTTCTCATCCTCTCCAGCTGCAGGCGGGCCGTTGCAGCAGCGGCACGAGGGACGCCGCCAAGACAGGTTGCCGGAAGCTGTACGCCTGCCGCTTGGTCACGCACGGAAGCGGTCGTCGTCATCACCCTTGCCGACGTCGCTCATGGAGCCCACGTCGCAGGCCAGAGGTCCAGCGCCTGCTCCTGGGCTCGAGGCGGGAACTCCTTGGGCGCCTGGGGGCCTGGACCGTCCTCCTCCTCCTCCTCCTCCTCCTCCTCCTCCTCCTCCGCCTCATCATCATCATCATCATCATCATCATCATCATCATCATCATCATCATCATCATCATCATCATCATCATCATCATCATCATCATCATCATCATCATCATCATCATCATCATCATCAGCATCATCATCATAATCATCATCATCATCATCATCATCATCATCATCATCCTCCTCCTCCTCCTCTCCTCCTCCTCCTCCTGATCCTCCTCCTCATCTTCTTCGTCGTAAGGTTGTTCTAAATACTTGTATTGATGGTATTAGTAGTGTCAGCATTATTTGTTTTGTTAGTAGTAGTGTCAGAAGTGGTAGATTACTAGTTATGTTCATTGGTATTAGTCTATGTGTTGGTATTCGTATTATTCTTATTGGTAGTGATATGATGATTCGTATTCTGTGTGTAATTAACATCCGTAAAATTATCCGCATGTCCATTAGTACTAGCATTACGCTGTTTATCATTATTAGTATGATGATTATTCTCATTCGTATGTTTATTATTAATAGTATGAGTATTATTCTTAGTGTTACGAATACTAATATCATTCCTCTTCCTCCTCCTCCCCCTCCTCAGTTTCTCCCTCATCCATCCAGCGGCTCCTCCGCAAACCAGCTCCTCCACCGTCCTACGTCAAGGAGGACGAGGAGGGTGAAGCAGGAGGGACAATCAGAGATCAGAGAGGAGGAGAGAAGGAGACAAGGAGAAGGAGAGAGGGAGAGAGGGAGGGAGGACGACTACAAGGAGCAGCAGTCAGAGCAGGAGCAGACGCACGGGAGGAGGAGGGAGCCAGGAGGAAGAGGGACGAAGGACGAGGCCTGAGGGACGACAGAGGAGGTGGACGGAGATGGGGACGGGGGGGGGGGGAGGGAGGGGGGGTGGAGGGCGGTGGGGAGGGACCCACCCACCCGCCGCCCTCCGCCTCCCCCTCCCACCGCACCGCACCTCCCCGTCGCCTTCCGCGCGCCCGCCCGCCTGGCGCAGCGGAGACCGCCCACGGGCGAGCGCTGCTGCCGCCGAGCGCGCCTCTCTCCCCGCGCGGGCGGCGCCCCGCCGCCGCGGCCGCGGCCAGCCGCGCGGCGGGCTCGTCGGCGTCCGCCGCGGCCTGGGCGAGGCCCCGGGGCGCCGCGGCAGTGCGCGTCCAGGGAGCGCTGCCGCGGCCTAGGGCTCGCCGGCCGCGCCGCCGCCGCCCGCAGCGGCGGGCGGGCGGCGGGCCAGGAAGGCCTCGTAGGCCGCGAGGGCCCGCGGAGGCCAGCGGCCCCGCACGCCGTCGAGGGTGCCGTAGGCCCTGCAGAACTCGGGCCCGCCCGCCCTCGGCACGTACTTGGCCGACACGCCCAGCGCCTGACCGAGGCCGTTCACCGCCTTGGCCAGCAGCCGCTGGTCCTCTGGGGCCTTGACGCCCTCGCAAATCTCGGACCAGGAGGTCTCCGCCAGGCTCGCGTCGCCCACCGACCAGCGGATCGCGGCCAGCAGGGCTCGCGCGTCTATGAACTCGGGGTCCCGCAGGATCAGCCCCGCCGCCTCGCGCTCGGCACTCCTGTCGTCGCCGAGCTCGAAGTACGCCAGCGCCAGGTTCTGCCGCGGGATGGAGGCGAGGCCCGGCGGCGAGACGCTCACGGCCACCTTGTAGGCGTCGACCGCCTCGCCCCACCGCCTCTGCAGGTTGAACACGTTGGCGCGCTGGTTCAGCACGATGGGGTCGCGGGCCAGCGCGCGGGACAGCCCGATGGCCCTGTCCAGGCAGCCCAGCGCCTCCTCCAGCAGGCGGGAGGCCTCGGGGGTGAGCGGGCGGCCCAGCTGGATGTTAAGGGCGTAAAAACGCCCCTACCCTGGTGTACGAGGCGCTGTGCGCTGAACCTCCTCTGGGCTGACAGGGTGAACCCTGCACGTCGCGCGTGCCGCGCGGCGTCCTGGCGGCTCTCTGGCTTTTGGGAGCTCCCAGGAGGTTTACGGACCACGCCCCTGTAACCCAGGGTAGGGGCGTTTTTGCATCCCTCCAGGATGTAGTCCTGGGCCCGGATCAGCAGGCAGGTGCCGAGGCTGGACCACGCGTAGGCGCTCTCGGGGAGCTCCTCGGCGGCCCGCCGCCACGCCGCCTCCGATGCAGCGTAGTCCCCCGCCGCGAGGGTCGGCGGCGAGCCCGGGGGGGGGGGAGCGGGAAGTGGGGGCCCAAAGAAGATACACCACCACCACCACGTCGATTCCTCCTCTCTCCTCTTTCCAGCGAGAGGGAGGGGGGGAGGGAGGTGGTGGTGGTGCATATTTTTGGGCCCCCGAAGAGGGGGCGGGCCTTTTCAGACGGGTCGGAAATCCCCCCCAGCCTTCCGAGAAGCTTCCTGAGCCTTCCCCGAAGGCACCGAAAACTTCTCAGAGGGCGCGAGGGCTTCTGAGGAGCCCCGCCGCCTTCTGAGGCCTCCTCCTTCTCACCCTGGACCAGAAAGCAAACGACTCCACCCCACCTGCGGCACACGGGGGGCTTAGCGCACACCAGGAACTCTGGCGTGGGCTTTTTTTGCGTGCTATACTGCGCTGTCGCCCCCGAGGGGCCGTATAGCGCAGCATGAAGGGCGGCAGGAGGGGTGGCGCCGCTTGTTTTTGGGTGGACACTCCCCTAGAGGCCTCCTAGATGAGGTCGGAGTTGATGGGGTCGGAGGATCGCGCCGCATCGCCGATACATCGGCGATATATCGGCGATGCATCGGCGAAGCTACGGCGATGCATCGACGACGTGGGTGATGCATCGGCGACGTCGGCGTCGAAGAAACCTGGCTCCACATCGAGCCGCATCGCCGATGCATCGGCGAGGCGGCGCGATCCTCCGACCCCATCTCCTCGGACCCCATCTGGGAGGCCTAGATGCCCCCACCCCCTCGCTCGCCGCCGCGAAGGCCCCCAGAGCCTTGGCGACCACCTCTCAAGGGAGGAAAAACCACGCAGACCCGACAACTGGCGCTTACTATAAGCGGCCCTGGACGTGTACTGAACAGCCCAGAACTGTTCGACTCCTTCTCTGGGTGCGCTTCCTGAACGGCTTCGCCTGTCGGGGAGCTTATTATTGGGGTGGAATTTCTGCCCTCCATTGAGCAGGGACCGACCGCCCCGGCATTCCCGTAGGCCTACCACTAAATCTTCTTAGAACCCCAAAATGTTCTAGGAACAAAAACCATGCTCTTAGAACCCAAGTCCGATGTGTCGAAGCAAGACCGTCTCCGCCAGAAATGCTCCCGTAACACCTCGTGCAGAGCACAGAACGCCAGGACGCTTCGCCACTGCTTGAGCTCCAACCTCCGAGTCCAGCTCCGGCGCCCGGCTGCCAGCGCCCTCCGCCCGCGCGGGGGCGGCGCGGCCGCCCGCGGCCGCCGCCGCCGCCGCCAGCGCGCGCCGCGCGCGCCGCGCAGGCCGGCGCGACGGCGGCCGGGCCGCGGTGCCGCGGCGCGGCGGCGAGGAGCGGCCACAGCGCGGCGAGGGCGGCGGCCGCGCGGGCGGCGCGCCGCCGCGAGGCCATGCCGAGGGGCAGCGCTTCGGAGGGGGCAGCGCAGGGGAGGACGCGCGAGCGGCACACACCCAGACCCCTTCGAGCCAGCAAAAAGAATCGCGGCGGGAGGTGTCTCGCTGTGTTCGGCCTCTGGGGGCCCTTGTACCAGGCCGCGGAGCCGTCAGAAAACGACTCGGAGTGAAAAAGCGGTCCTGGGGACTGGGTCGAGACCTCGGGGGTCGGCGTTATGAAAAATGATGGCGTCGGGGGCCTGGGGACACCCATACCCCTAGGGGGGTCGCTTGGCGGAGGACTGGCTATGGGTATGGGTGCGGATTGGTGGTCCTGGGGGGCGCTCCCGCTCGAGCGGGGACCCCCATCCGACCACACACACACACACACACACACCGATAGCCTCCTCCGACCCCCCACACATGGGTATGGATGTGTGTATGTGTGTTGTTCGCCCGGCAGGGAGAGGAGGGCCCCCCATCGCTCGGACGTACATTCCCAGTGCTTGTCTTCGGTCTCGCGCGTGCTTTTGTCCCCGAGAGATGATCCAGGAGGCCCCATGGATGGTCCTCGCCGAGGGAGAAAGAAGAGGAGAAACAACAAAAAACAAAAAAACGAGCAATGCCAAGTGCGAGGGCAGGCAGGCGGAGGAGGAGGGGCGGGGCGAGAGGGGAGAGCGGGAGGGGCGCGGCTCGGGCGGAGGCGCCGCCCTCGGTCAAGGCGGCCACGGAGGAGGGAGGGGTAGGAGAGAGGGAGGAGGAGGAGGAGGAGGAGGAGGAGGAGGAGGAGGAGGAGGAGGAAAAGGAGGAGGATGACAACGACGACGACTGCGACGTCAGAATAGGTCCATGTCCGATGCCGCTGCCACGGGGCTGCCGCTGCGGAGGGGGGGAGGGGATGAGCACAGAGAGGAGGAAAGGAAGGGCGGGAGGGAGGGAGCGGCGAGGGCGGAAGGGGGAGGGGGGACGGGGCAAGCTAGGTGGGCTCGCGTCATTTCTGACGTCATACCCCTCCCTCCCATCCCTCACCATGGCGTAGATGTCTTCTCTATTCGCACAATCGGATGTCGTAGCATGGCATAGCATTACATGGCATAGCGTGCTGTTGAAGATTAACGCGTAGCATGACATAGCATGGCATGGCGACGCCCCAAAGTGGGGGGCTCCTGCGGCCCAAAAAATCAACGAATCGGCACCGAATGTGTAATCACTTCCGATAGTTTTTTGGGGGGAGCATTTTGTAAATTTTGAAGCCACTTGGAAGGACCGAAAACAATGCCGTGGCATGGCGCTGGAAATAATGACGCCAGCGCTACAGCGGGAGCACGATTCGGAACGGGCGGAAGCGCGGAAATGAGGACAGCGCTGCGGCGGGAGCACGATTCAGAACGAGCGGTAGCCCGAACATGCGCGAATGAAGGAGGAAAGGGGCGGGATGTGGCCGGTAGCCAGGAGCCAGGGCAGGGAGAGAGTGGCGGTTGCCCAGAAAGAGAGGGGGGGGCGGAGGGAGGAGCGGGAAGGGGGAGAGCGGAGGTGACGGTCGGAGGGAGGGCCAGGGCCGGGACCAGGAGCAGGAGGAGCAGGAGGAGCAGGGGGGGAGCGAGAGGGAGGAGCGGGAGCGGCACGGAGCGGCAGCTGAAGCCAGTGCGGCAGCAGGAGGGAGGCAGGGAGGGATGCACAGTCAACCCGAGTACTAATTGGCGGCGAGTGAGGGGGGGGGGAAATAAGAAGGGGAAGGCCTTCTCAGAGGGCGGCGGGACTTCTCAGAAGCCCTCGCGCCTTCGGGGAAGGCTCAGGAAGCTTCTCAGAAGCCCATGGGACTTCAGAGCCTTCTGAGAAGGCCCGCCCCTTTTCACTTCCCCCCCTCGCCCGCCTCCGAAATAAGGACGAACGACAAGGACCCCCCAGAGCACGTCTGATTTGGGGCACGTGTGGTCCCCTCTGAACTGATGCAGGAGGAAGGATGAAGGACGAGAGATGCGAAGGAAAGGAGGACGAGGACACGGCGGGACGAAAGAATGGAAGGACGAATGGGACAGAAGGCTGGAGGCATGAAGTGACGGGAAGGGCAACGGGAGGAGGGAAGCGCGAGGAGAGGCGGAGAAACGGGCGAGCAGGGGAGGGCAGGAAAAGGAACGGGAGGGCGGAGGGAGAAGAGGGGCGAGCGACATGAGAGCATGGAGGAGAACGAAGAACGAGGCGAGATCAGGAGGGGGGAGGACAAGGGAACACGGAGGAGAACGAGAAACGAAGCGAGATCGGGAGGGGGGAAGCTACTTTTAGAAGGAAGAAATAAAGCACACGCTTTCTGAATTAAAAACAATCTTCTGAATTCAAGATGTAATTTTCCCCGCATCCAAAGTGGGGGTCTTGTTTTCTCTGGACACCCCGCGCAGGAGCCAGAACACACACTGCATCATCACCCACTCACTCACTCACTCACTCACTCATTCACTCATCACTAAACACTCAATCATCACGTCGCCATCACTCATACACACATACACACTTACCACCATCAACATTAGTTTCATCATCACCACATCATCATCAACATAAGTAGCATCATAACCATCACTCACTCACTCAGTCACTTATTCACTCCGACTCACTCCTCCAATCATCATCATCACAATCATCATCGACATCACTCACACACTCATTCACACTCGCAATCGTTCACACACACAGCAGACCATTTTGATCACCTTGACCATCATTCGACCACACACTCACTCACCCACCCACTTATCATCTGCATCATCGTCATCATCATCACTCATTCAGTCATTCACTCACTCACGCACCCACTCATTCGCTAGTTTGAATATGGGGAAACTATCAGGCGGGAGGCTCGTCCGTGAGAATTGCGAGAAAGTCTCAGGTGGGAACCCTTTCCCTATGGGGCCCGCACCTCACGTTTTTAATCCGAGCGGGTTTTCCTCGAACCTGTAACTGTCGTCAATTTTGGGTTCCTGAGGCCTGAATGTGCGGGAAGTATCGGGCGGTAGCCTCGTCTGTGAGTGAACTGTGAGGAAGGCTCTGGCGGGAGTTCCCTCCCTGCGGGCCCGCATTTCGGGCCCCCACTTTATGTTTTGAATCCGAGCGGGTCACCCTCAACCTTGTAACTGTCGTCACTCTGGGGTTCCCGAGGCCTGAATATGGACGAAGTATCAGGCGGGGGGCCTCGTCTGTGAGTGACCTGCGGGGAAATCTCAAGCGGGTGGCCCGTCCCATATGCGATCTGCAGAGGGCGACTCGCCCGACCCATCCAATGAAGAGGACGAGGAGGAACAGGAAGTGAGGACGACGACGGCGGCCGGGCGCAGGGGAAACGCTTGCGCCCGGGCCGGGGGTGGTAACCCGTCCTCGGTCGAAGCGGGGGCAACCCTTGTCTCCGGGCCAGCGGTGGCAACCCATCGTCAGCCGAATCGGGGGCAGGGGGAAAACCCTTATCTCCAGGCTGGCGGTGGTATCCCATCGTCAGCCGAATCGGGCGCAGGGCGGGCACTCATGCGTCCGGGCCAGGGGTGGTAACCCTTCCTCGGCCGAGTCGGGGGCAGGAGGGAACCTTAGTCTCTGGGCTGGCGGCCCACGTCGGCATGGAAATGCGATTCACGGCAACGCAGGAAGAGCTGAAGAAATTGGGACTCGTGCAAAAGCAGCGGGCCACCATCGTGTCCTTTGAGCTCCAACGCGAGGATGAGCAACGGCACGAGGAGCGCTCGGCAGGCCAGCTCTTTCGCCCCTGAATCCTACCGCAAGGAATATGGCTGCAAGTGCACACGGTTTCAAGGAGTCTCCGATCCCAAGAGGTCGCCGAAGTGTTACGACAGGGCGCAGAAGACACCGACGACAGCGGCCAGGCCGAGGCACGGGCTCGGAGCTTGCTGATCCTCAAACCCAGCGAGCAGGAGAACACCTGGCAGAGCTCGGGGCCGCACACCGCGCGCCATTCGGGGCTCACCTCTGCGCCGTCGCAGGGCCAGACGCCCCGCGACGGCGCCACCATCGATTGCGCGAGGGGCGAGGGCGCTGGCCGCACGGGCATGTCGGACGACCAGAAGTGGCTGCACCTCTACGTCATGCTCTCCCGCGCCACGTGCGCGCGGAGCAGGCTGATCCTGCGGCCGCCCACGCGGGAGTTTCTGGAGCGCGGGCCGCCGGCGTCCTTGCGGAAGGCGCTCGAAAAGTCCGATGGGGAAGCGGAGATCTCCAGAGATGAGGCCTAGCAGCTCACCGCAGGGCTTGGTTTCATGCTGCCTCCCGCCTTAGCGCGGCCGTGACTAGTTCGGCGCCTGCGGGGCTGCCCCAACGGCCTGCTCCCGCGCCCCGGCGGCTCGCGCGGTTGACCCAACGGCCTGGCCCGCGGGGTTGCCCCAACGGCCGCGCGACGCGGCCATTCGAGAATGCGCCCGCGCTGGCCGAGGCGGCGACGGCGTCGAGGAACATCGACGCGCGTGCTCTTGCCATAGACAAGAGAGGAGGTGGTGGGTGTCGAAACAAACAGCGGGAGGGCGAGGCAAGGGCAACGCGGGGAGCGGGCGAGGGCCCTGCGCCAGGGCGCGACTGAGAACGACGCAGAGAAGACCAGAGGGGCGACTCTCTAATCGAAAGGATTTTGATGCGGGGCCTTTCCGCTGGAGTAATTGAATTCAAAAGGCGGGACGATGCAGGAAAGGGGGGCGGAGGCACGGACACGCGGAGAGGAGGGCGGAGGGAGCGAGAAGGCAGGCGGCGCAGGAAGGCAGGCGCACGGTCGGGACGGGGGGGGCACGGAGAGACACGCAGGGAGCGCGGGGCCCCACGAGGCCGACGACGACGACGACGAAGACGACGAAGAGGACGAGGCCGACGACGCCGACGACGACGACGCCGCCGCCGCCGCCGCCGACGACGAGGAAGGGGGTAAAGGGAACTGGAACTGGAACTGGAACTGGACAAACGCGAAGCGTTACAACGGGAGAGCCTACTCCTTGGGCTTGAGGCCCCTGGACAGGCGATCGAGAATCTCTCGACTCTTGGGCGTGAGTTTGGCCGCAGTACACACTTTGCCGAGGTCCCGAATCTGGTCGGCACCGAAACGGGAACACACACGACAGAACCACATGTCACTACACGTGTGGAAATACATATGATGAGACGAGTGTGCGAAAGAACCGCCAATGCGCACGGCTCCTGACCCCGGGGTCGCCTTGAGCAAACCCCCGTCCACGGCCTGAGGCGGACAGCATGGCGCACAGAGCCATGCCGTCCGAGTAGCACGGCTGGCCGTGGAGAAGCACCGCGTGCACCTCCCACCCTTGTCGTCGATCTGGTGGGACGAGCCAAACAGTGCAAGAGCGGCAGGGGGCGGCGGTGGCCGCGGCGGGGGAGGGGGGGAGGAGGGGGGGGGAGCAGCAGCAGCAGCCTGGGAAGAAGACGATGGATCAGCTCTCTTGTTCGCCACCGCCATGGTGTCCAATGTGGCTCTCATTAGTCGTTTCCTCACCATGCTGGCCTTGCCCTCAACCTCCAACACCCGTGCCCGAACATGTTGCGGCAGACAAATCTGACATGCACACCCCCCCCAGCAATCTCATCCGCAACAGTGTTCCCGATGCCCAGGAAGGAAGGGAGACCACGCCGTAGGACTTCCTCGGGGACGATATGAGACGGAGTCCACAGCACGACAATTCCATGCACAGGACGATTTTGGTCTTTAAGAACCCAGCCGATGGATCTCCAGACCGACGCAAGCTCGCCCGAGGGATCCTGGAACTTCTGAGCCCACCACCCTTCCACCACCTCCTCATTGTCAGCGACATAGACGATGGGACCCATGGTGTTCTTGATGGTGATCTCTAAGGCCACCAACTCACCCCGAGGAACAGTTTGCCGTGGGCCCGCCGGCGGGCCGAATATAGCCGCATTGATAACAGGAGGTGAGAAACTGCTCAAAGTGGCCACTGCAAGGCCGACGCGCCGAAACAAAGGATTTTTTGGAATTCGGCCCCCCCCCCGACGCGTCCCCGAAGACAAGGGCGGGGTCGTCGCTCTGGCCGACTCCAAGACACCCAGGATACAAAACCTAATCATTGATGCCATACGCTTGCCACTCCTCAACACTGCTGGGCGGGTCGGCCTGCAGCCAACTGGAGGGAATACCCCCCAAAAAAACCAAAAGCAAGCGCACATCTCACTCTGTGCAATATCTTCCGCGCAAAACTTATCAGCATCGGTGTAAATGCTGTGGCCCGTGTTGCGCTCGCACAACCAAGCCCTGTGGAGGGGGCCCTCCCGCGCTTTCCTACATCTGGGACAATGATCATCAGTGATAAGACCTACGTCCTTCCTTCGGGATTGCGTCCGGGACCCCCCCCCCCCCCCCGCGGATATATTAACTAACGCCGCCGCCAGTTGCCCGCCCTTCGGCACCTGCTGCAGCTCCTGCACCAGCTCGCGAAGGGGAACATTATTGGCCCCACCCTCCAGGCCAGCGCCGCAAAAGTGAGAGGCCGCCTGGCGCCAAAGCAGAGCTGCCTGATCGCGCTCGAATTCAGCAAGCAAATCGACTGTCTGATCCACCCCGACGAGCTGGTCATCGTGGAACTGCCACTCACTGGTCGTGCCATCCTCCGCTCTGGGAACCTCCCAAGCGTCAGGAGCACACGGAACCCACCCAACCTGCGGCAAATGTGCGATGGTTGCGGACATGGGTCCCATGATATGCCTGGCATACTCATTTGGGCTGGAGACTCTGAAACTTGGCGAGAACCTGCGGCCACGCGCTTCTGATGCCAGCGCGCGCATGAGCTTCGTAAATCCAGGTCCTCAACCACTCACGAATGCAAGAAACGGGGAGCCTGATCGCAGGATCGCAGCCAGGGGTCCTAATGTCCAACAATGCGGTTAAGCAACGCCCTTTTTGGCCGCTCCCGAGACAGCTCCGAGACGCCCCCGAAGCCCCAAGAGTTGACTCCCAAAGACGCCGTAGACCTGCATCCCACAAGTAGAGGCCGCCTGGGGCACTCCCAACGCCACCTTCTTGGTCACCAGGTACCGCTTCGAGACCCAAGCGAACTTCCTAAGCTTGGCATTCTGACCGTTCGGAGTACCACGCTGCGAGTTGGCTGGAATGCTGCCGAATACGCCCCGAGCTGCAAAACCAACCTAGGCGCCAGGCATGTCTATAACTCAAGAAAGAGCAGCGCGGGCGGGTATCCTAACCTCAAAGCAGCAGGAATGAGCCGCGGCCAATGGATGTGATCGTAAAAACACTTGATGTCAAGTATGGTCTGACCGACCGTCGCCCCCAACTGCACTGCCACCTCGGACTCCAGGACCCTGAGACATGCTTCCCTGAGTGCACTATTGCCTGCGATAGCAGCGTCCCAAGAAGATGTGAGCGACGCCGACCACTCCCGAGCACACGGTTCACGGGCGAGACTCCAGACGCGACACAGCATCGCGATGAGGCCTACCACTCTATCCCCTCCCGATCTCTTTGCTAACAACCTCCCCACCGCCATCGTAGTCTGCCACGGCCATATCTTGCACTCCTCGATAGCGGAGCACAGCCTGCAAAGCTCGGCTAATGCTTCGTCAGGCAAGCGCCCGAAGCCGAGAGGAGAGACACGATCAATTCCCATCCCAGCCTTCCCCTTCATCTTCCTCAAGGCACCCCTGACATCAGCAATGGTGAGAGGAGGGAGAGGGTCGTATTCTGCAGCTGCCTTGATGGTGCCGAAAAGGTCCTCCAAACCTGCGATATCAAGCGCATCTGCGGTCCACAATTGTTGCCGGTGAAATACTTTGGGATCTATGATGCCCTTGGGGTTAAAGGCTCTCTCCCTGGGCAACAAACTCCTCGGCAGCATATGGAGCCTTGCGCAGGGGCTTAAATGCAGCACCTAGGGAGCTTTCTTCGACGATCCACTGTTGAAGCCGATTAAGGGAGGCGCGCGCCGCGCGTCCCCGAGCCCTCTTCGAGGCCCGCTCCGAACATTTTTTCAAGACTTCAAGAGCCCCGACGTCCAGGGCCCCCAGGTCCCCAAGGAACGACCGCCATTGATCCCAGGTGAAAGCCCCCTGACTCGTCGGCAGGACTGCGTGAACCCCCTCGGGCAAATCTCCCAAAATAACTTTACCAACTTCAACAAGCTGTCCAACCTGATGACTACCGTTGCCTCGGGCCCTGTGCCGGTGGAGCCGCAGAAGAACAACATGGGCCCGTGCTGCGAGCGCACGTGTTCTGGCCTCTGCACGACTTCAACAGAAAGAGCTGGCCCCTGAGAACGAGAGCGACCTGTCTGCTTCTTACCGTGCTGCGAGAGAATGGCACGCTCGTCTGCTTGCACCCGTGCCCCAAACATGTCGCTAACGTCGAGTACGTGATCCCCACCCACTCTAAACGCAAGCGAAGAAGCAATAGCTGGCCAGGCATATTCCAGTGTTTGTTCAAGAGTTCCGACTTGTGCTCGCTGTTGTTCCCAAGCATGTGCGGGGATAGCATAGGAGCAAGGGAAAAGGGGGAGACTGCTCAAATACATTGGCGACCCCAGGGGTATCAGAGCTACTAGAGTGCACATCGGGCTCATTTTCCGCAGAGACACGGGGTGCTGCAAAATTAGACTCGTGGGCCCACGGGTTCCTCTTCTGGGAAATCATCGGGCTCCCCGAAGGCAAGAGGGTCTTCAGCTAAATCCTGGGGTGCTGTACTCGCCTGGGCCTGGTCGGCCGACTGACTGCCAGGCCCTTGGGGCCCTTGTCTACCAACTGCGTCCCCGAAGAGGGCCTCGCACGCCTCCTGGAACCGAGCGGGCCTCGCGCGCTTCACGCCGCTCGATCTTCGCCCGCTGCGATTCGCCGTTGGGCTTCGGCTGCGTAGATGGCACGGGGGCCCGCGGCAAAGGCGAAGCTACTTTGAGGGCACGGGTGACAAGCAGTCGACCCTCACTACGGATGGAGATGCCAAGGCCGACGCGGGTACCCCGCGGCGCGTCGAGCACACCCGAGACCTGACCTATGTATGAACAGGCTGCCCTACTTGCCAGTACGTAATCTATGTGCGATTGCCCTGTGCCTGTGACGCACGTGTGCTGCACATCTGCTTGCCGCACGTGGCCTTCTATTCGATCGATGAAACCTGTCTGGGCCAAGTCGGCCGGCGGCAAATTATAATCTCCGACTATCACCCATGGGGAGTTGCAGGAGAGAGACGAATGTCCCAAGCCTAAGCAAACGCCGCGCGCTATCTCCTGCAAAACCCTCTTTGCCGAGTCCGTCAAATACTACCGGTACCATCGAGTGCCCTTTGAAGTGGAGGGTGATCGGCAAAAAGCCGTCGAATGCGTCACCCGTCTCAGCTGAGAGGGCAGGGAAGTCGCTAGGATCCCCTGTGCGGTGAGCCTGCAAGCGACCTTGCGCCAAAATCATCCCCCCCCCCCATTAGATCGGCTACTCAAAAAAATTTCCGCTCGCGGCCGAGTTTTTTTTTATAATATATATATATATATATATATATATATATCTATTATATAAAAGAAAACTTACAAAACAAAGGCTGAAGTGGCGCGCATTTCGCTTCCGCGATCCAATGATCCTGTCGAGAGACTGGCTCATTGCATTCGGCTAGCGCAAAATAACTATTTCGCTTGCTGATCCTAGGGCTGACTATATAGTTCCAGGCCTTGGGTCCGAGACAAGTGATGTTCCCATACCAAATGGGCGAAATACCGTCAGCGTCTAGACTCATCTCCCCAGAAGAGTCCCCCTCGGCAGGGCTGCTAGCCCCGCCGTCGCTGCCTACTGCTTGCAATGGGAGAGGTTGTGCTGGGGCTGCCTCCGCCGCAGCCTCCTCCCTCCGCGCGGAGCGTCACCGACTGCTCGGGTCTCCTGCGGTGCTGGGAGGGCCGCTGGACCCAGGAGGCGCCCCAGCCGTAAGCTGCCCGCCGCTCTGGCCGAAGTCCCCGATGACGTCGCCAGCGCCAGGCTGCCCCTGGTGGTTCGCGGGGTCGCGCAGCTCGCCAGGGCCGAGCTGCCCCGCTTTGCCTCGCGCTGATGCCGCGGGTTGCGCCGCTGCTGCCGTCGCTGCCGCCGCCGCTGCCTGCGCCGCGAACTTGGCCTCCGAGATCCTCGCGGCCTCCTTCTCAATGTCCTCGGCTGTCGGGCCTGACGGGGCTGCCATCTGAGTCGGCTCCACAGATCCACCTGTAGAACCTGAGGCAGCCCCCGAGCTGGCACCAGCTCCATCACCAGCTCCCGCGCCTCCGTCACCTGGCGCTGCTTGTCCCTCAGCGCCCTTGCGCTTCTTGGCCAGCCTCGTGGTGACATCCTTCTGCATCTGCAAGGCCCTCTGCTTCCACTCCTCGACCTCAGTACCCTCGGCCGTCAACGACTCGCGAGCCGAGACCAACTCCGCGTGCAGCTTGAGCAGCTCATCCTTCTCGCTCTGCTCGCACTCGCAATCGTCGATGTGGTTGAAGAAGTCATCATCCCATTAGAGTTGCCACGGCGCTGCCTTCTGATCAGGTTTGGCGCCGTCTGCCTCCGCCGCCGCCATGCCAGCAGCACGCGCCAAGGCCTGCACTGCCAGCTTCTTGCTGATCTCCGCCGCCGCTACTTCCTTAGCCATGATCGACTCCTTGTCTTCGGCCCCCTTGAGGGCCTCGCGACACTTCACCACTTGAGACACCGCCTGATCGCGTCGCATATTAGCGTTTTTTTCCATGCCCCATCCGCGCGCTTCAGCGCCTCCTCAGGCGTGAGACTAGGCGCGAGGGGGGTGCCAGGCTCGTCCATCGCCTCGAGCTCACCGAGTAACTAACTGCGCCTTCAACTTCAAGCCCTGGGTGCTCCCGATGATGCGAATGAGCCTGGCCTTCACGTCAGCTGCTGCTTCTGCTGTCGGTGCACTCCCCTTGCCGCCGCCCTTGCCCTTGCCGTGACCCTTGAACTCCTGGCGGAGTGCGAGCATCTGGTCGTCGGGGAGAGAGTCACCTCCACTGCCCTTCTTGGGCTTGGGTTTGTATAGCTTCACGGATCTGTTGCACCGGGCACAAACGCATGACCGACTCTGCAACACGTCGTTCCACTCGTACGCTGAGCATCCTGCGCACTGACTCTACGGCCGATGCGATGCCTGCTCATCCTTCGTCATCGCTATCAAACCTCGCCTTTGCCAAGCCGATCGCTCTCCCGACTGGCGGCGGGGGCTCGCGAACTGCGGGGAAAGACGACTTGCCCCTCAAGCCCCCTCGCGGCGGGGTCGAGGAAGGGGGTAAACGGAGAGAGGAAGAGGAGGAGGAGGAAAAGGAGGAGGAGGAGGAGGAGGACGACGACGACGGCGGCGCCGACAACGACGACGACGCCGACGACGACGCCGACGACGACGACAACACGAAAAGCTCTGACTCAGGAGAAGCGCGCGGATTGTTTTGGGGGGGTCGGCGCCGGCGGCCTGGCCGAGCGCCCGCCGCATTTTTGTCATCGCGGACACGACGAGAATACTCCATTCTGGGGCCCATCGATTCTGCGGTCGATCCCCTGCTCGAGAAGCTCTGCCCCGCCTGAGCCCTGCCCACGGGAGGCCAGCCCCAGACGGCAGGCCGAGGGCGCACGCAGCTGGCAGGGCCGCGCGGCGCGCCGCGGGAGCCGGAGAGCGGCGCCGCACGCCGCGCCTCTGCGCGTGGCCACGCAGGGGGGGTGCTCTGCGCTGGCGTGGGCACGTCGGCGAAAATCGCCGCCGCGGAGCTGGTGTAATCGGCCGGCCGTCGCGTCGCGCGGTGCGGGTCGGTGACGAAGAACTGGCAGCCCCCATGCCAGGTGGCGAGAGGTCAGGTGGTGACCTGAAATCCCCCCCCAAAAAAACACCGCCGGGTTTTGGAGCACGGGGTCGCCGCCGGGTTGTGCGACTCTTGGACCCACCAGCGTTCGGGACATCCTCGAAAAACCACACCAGTCCCCAAACCGGGTGGTGACACCAAATCGCACGAGACTCACCGCCGGGTGTTGTCACCAC
>CAUYUJ010011109.1:0-24707 GCA_963575745.1 Prorocentrum cordatum
CTCCTCCTCCTCCTCCTCCTCCTCCTCCTCCTCGAGGGGCAAGGACAGGGGGGGGGCTGGCATATAGGCCCAGACCCCCTCGAGTCCTGAAAAAGTCACGGCGGGAAGTGTTTCGATGTCTTCGGCCTCCGGGGGCCCTTGCCGGCCCTCGGGGCCGTCAAAAAACGACTCGGCGTCAAAAAACTACTCGGGGCTGGCCTATTGTCGGGTCGGGCGAAAGGGGGGGATAAGCAAAGGGGGGGAGTGAGAATCAGCTCACGTGTAGCTGATTCTCCGGGCGCCTCCCGGCGCCGGAAGCGGTGATGTATCGAGGACTGGGCCACTCGGTGAAGCCGAAACCAGCTGCATGCAGCAAATTTCGTACCCCCCCCTTTCCCAATCCCCCCCTTTCGCCCAGCCCGACATAGGGGGGGTGCATCGACCTGGAATCCGCGATCCATCGCCGGAGGATCGACGAGAGGCCCCGAATAGTGCATCCGCACCTTCCTGTGCAGGTTGGGGCTATCGGGCCCCTGACGGCGATCAATGGGCACTTCGGGGTCGATGCACCCCCCCTATGCCTATCCCCCCCAAATCGTTGCCCCTGAAGCAGGCGAACCTTGGACGAAAAATACAAAATAGGCAGAACGAAAATATACACAGACGCCAGAGTAGTCGAAACATCGTCCCCAGACTATCCTTGACATGTTTTTGAACGTTCCTCCTGCAGAGAGACACGCCCGACTTAAAGCTGCCGCTGGCCGGCGCTGGCCACGCCGAGGCGTCGGGGCAGCCGCGGCTCCTGGGGCCGTCGCTGGAGGCCGAGGCGGCGCTGGCGCGGCCCTCCACCTCAGGGGAGGCACAGGCAGAAACTTGTGTTGCCTTCGTAAGCAGCGAGGAGGAGGAGGAGGAAGAGGAGGAGGAGGAGGAGGAGGAGGAGGAGGAGAAGGAGGAGGAGGCGGCGCTGGCGCGGCCTTCCACCTCAGGGGAGAGCACAGGCAGAAACTTGTTGCATTAGTATAGGGGGAAAGCAAACCTTCCTCGCTTTTGACCACCCTCGTTTCCAAGAGATACCAAACGATGCCAAACTACGGCCTGTACTGGTCAGGCCGCTTGACGAGGAGACGCGTGGTATGACTTGGTTTTGCCTGGAAGCGAAAGCGGGGTAGGTAATTCACGCTCTGAGGTGCGGCCCTCCACCTCAAGAGGAGAGAACCCCGTGGATCTGGGCGCTGCGATTGTCTTTCAAGCCGGGCGCTTTCGTCAAGGCTTCGGGCCCGGGGGCCGTCTGCGCTCGATCATGGTCGCAAGATGGCGCAGAAAGATGGTGTCTGGAGCTCCGGGCGTGATTTGTTATGCTGTTGCAACTGCTTCGCTGCGCCGGATCTCAGGGAGAAAGGTAATCACCGATGCCGCGTATGCGGTAGGCTCCTGCGGCGGCGGCGGCGTGCGCATAGAGTTTTGGCACACCGTCGCTCGCTCAACTTCGAAGCGATCGTCGCCCCGATATTGAAGGGGCCCCAGGACACACAAATAAATACACACAAAAAAAATGTTCCCCATATTTTCCCATATTTTCTGGGTTTCTGTCTTCCCCCCCACTTCCTATAGTTTCCCATATTTTCTGGGGAATCGAGGATTAATTATGTCTGTGTTTTTTTTTCCCTCCTGAGATACTTCAAGGTCGCATTCCGTCGGGCCCTGTGGCGTCACCGTGCCCCTCGGTGCTGCCAGACGCGCCGGCCGAGGGCAGGCCCCGAGCAAGGGGACGGAGGGCGCTGCCGGAGCCCGGGCGGAGCCGCCCTGGGCAACGACGTGGAGGAAGAAGGCAGCTACTCCAGATTTCGTAATAAAAGGGAGGGGGTCTGGACCCTCCAAGACAGGCCATTTCAGACCTCCCCCGTGGGAGGACCCTCCAAGGCATCGCCCCCGGACCCCCCAGGCCCTCCAAGACAGCCTGGAAGAGACCCCCCCCCCCGAAACGAGACCCCCTCCCTTTCTTACGAAATCTGGAGTACAGTCTTCCAGTTCTCGCACGATCGGCAACGCGACGCACAGCTGGCAGCAATGCCCCGCGGTGCCTCCGCGCCGCAGAATTCAGGAGGAGGAGGAGGAGGAGGAGGACGCACAGATGGCAGCAATGCCCCGCGGTGCCTCCGCGTCGCAGAACTCAATCTTTTGAACGCCTTCGCTGGCTCGGCCAGCGCGCCCTCGCCACACGAGTTTGAAGGGGCCCCAGGCCACACAAATAAATACACACAAATAAAAGGATTCCCCATGTTTTCCCATATTTTCGGGGTTTCTGTCTTCCCCCCCGCTGCCCATATTTTCCTTTATTTTCTGGGGAATCGACGATTCATTGTGTCTGTGTGTTTCTTTCCCTCCTGAGAGTTGGACGCCCGATCTGGTCACGGACAAAAACGGGGGGTGCGATGCACCAAAAACAAGCGTGGCCCAAAAACGACGGCCGGCTCTGCTGGGCAAGCGGCCTCCTTTCCGGACTGGACACCGTCCGCGGCGGCGCGGACAGCGAGTCCTGCAAAATTGGAACCAGAAATGCTGTTGGGCACCGTACCCATTTGTTCCGTACCCGCTTCGTTCGTTCCGATCAGAAGAGGAAAGGTACCGATGCTGCTACCCTTGCCTCGCCTCCCTTTTGCCTCTGTGGGGCCTCCTGTCAGACCCTCGTCGGCACCGTTGGATTCGACTCGGAATGCTGGTCAGAACGCACCCTCGGAGAGGTCCGCGGAATAGCGGTATGGGTACATTTTGTAAGGAGACCAAAGGTCCGATACCGCTGCTCCCCGGACCTCTCCTGGGGCGCGTTGTCACCAGGACTTCGAGGCGCATCCGACGGCGTCGACGAGAGCCTCCCAGGAAATCCAAAACGGGAAAAACGGGCGAAGGGTAGCGTCATGGGTACCTTCTGGCCCCTCTGAAATCAGGAGCACGAGCCAAACTGTGCCACACTTGAACACACGGCGGTGCTTAGCACGAGGGGGCGGGGAATGTGGATGGGAATGGGATCAACGACGTAGTCATACAAACAAAATTCGGGCTTCCTGGACAAAACTTTGGGTCTCAAGCCTCGTTCGAATCTGTCCAGGAACTCCCGCCACTTCTTCGATACATGCTGGGGATCGCACGGCTCGGACAAGCCGCGCATAACGAGTTCCCCGAAGAACCCGCCATCCCCACAGATCCAAGCTCCTGCAATAAAACAGGGCTACGATCGGGATAAATCGCTCCAGAGCGTTCCGGAGCGCTCTCAGATCCAGAACGCTCTGGAGCGGCCGCGGCGCCCAATACATCCTCCAAACCCGCCGATTCAGAGATTTCGAGTTATCCCGATCCGATTTTGTCCCGACCTTCGCGTCGCTTTATGCATCCAGGGAGAAAAAGCATGTGGAACTCGTGCGCAAACCCTCCCCCGACATGGGCACGAGGGCGGGGGCTCAAATCGGGTCGGGCGAAAGGGGGGGATAGCAAAGGGGGGGTTTGAGAATCAGCTAAATCAGCTCCGTAGCTTATTTCCCGGCGCCTCCCGGCGCGCGAGGCGGCTATGCATCGAGGAACGGCCGTCGGTGGGGCCGAAACCAGCACGCCCATGCAGCAGCTTTCGTAACCCCCCCTTCCCCAATCCCCCCCTTTCGCCCGACCCGAGAGGGGAGGAGGAGGAGGAGGAGGGGAGGAGGAGGAGGAGGAGGAGGAGGAGGAGGAGGAGGAGGAGGAGGCGGAGGAGGAGGAGGAGGAGGATTAGGAGGAGGAGGAAGGGGGAGGGGAGGGGGACCGCGAGCCCCTCCGACTTTCGCTCGCACCCCGCCATGCTGCCGCTGCGCGAGGACGGCGGGGTCATCTCCAGGTGTTGGCCGGCTTCGGCGAGCCGCAGCAGCTCCAGGACGCGGCTCTCGGGGCTGTGGCGGTAGAAGTCCCAGCCGCCCGACTGGACGCAGTCGCTGGCAGTCCTCGGCGGCGAGCGAGGGGGGCGAAGTGAGAAGGAGGAGGTCTCCTCAGAAGGCGGCGGGGCTTCTCAGAAGCCCTCGCGCCTGCTTAGAGATTGCCTTCTGGGAAGGCGTAGAGCACTTCTCAGAAGGCCAGGGGATTCCCGGGCCTCCTGAGAAGGCCCGCCACGTCTCACTTCCCCTCCTTGCTCGCCGCCCAGAGGAGGAGGTGGAGGAGGAGGAGGAGACTAGGAGGAAGTGGAGGAGAGGGATGAGGAGGAGGAGGAGGAGGAGGAGGAGGCGGAGGAGGAGGAGGAAAAGGAGAAGGAACGCGTTTCTTTATCATCGGCGATGACGGACGTCATGGGGGGGGGACGAGGCGGGGGGGGTATGACGTAACGCCCCCTCCCCCCGTGCGGCTCCGGCACCAAAGCCGCGTCCGGGCGCACGACGACGATGAGCGACGAGCGACGAGCGACGACGACGACGAGACGACGACGACGCGACCAGCATGCAGGTGGCGATCTGCCCCACAGCGCCTGTGTACACCACAGTGCTCGCGTGCACAACAGCGCTTGTGTACAGCACAGCGCTTACGTACACCGCAAACGCCGTGTGCAACGCAGCGCCTGTGTACACCACAATGCTTTCGTGCACCACAGCGCTGGTGTACACCGCAGCGAATGTGTACACCGCACCAGCCATGTGCAACACAGCGACTGTCTAAATTACAGTGCTGACGTGCACCGCAACGCCTGTGCACACCACAGCGCTTGTCTACACCACAGCATCCGCGTGCAACGCATCGCTGGTGTACACCAGAGCGCCTGCGTGCACAAGACAGGTAGAAGGAGCATGTCGGTGAGGATCTGGTGACAACAGCGAAACGCCACGCCAGGGAAATGCGGATAATAGAATGCGACGTGTTTTCCCTCATCCCTCCTCCACCTCCGCCTTCTCTTCCTCCTCCTCCTCCTCCTCCTCCTCCTCCTCGTCCTCGTCCTCGTCCTCGTCCTCGTCCTCGTCGTCCTCCTCCTCCTCCCTCACCCTTCCCCCCTGTCGTGCGGGTCGGCACTGCAGCGCGCGTGCGCATTTCAGCGTGCGCCGCAGAATGGTCGATTCACTGATGCCGTGCTGAGTACACGCAGGCATTGTGGACACGGCTGATGTGGTGTACGCAGGCGTTGTACACGAACGCTGTGGTGCCAACCAGCATTGTGGCACACACTGGCGTTGTGATGCATGCGGTTGCTGTGGTGTACGTAGGCGGTGTGGTGTACACAAGCGCTGTGGTGCACGCGGGCACGGTGGTGTACACGAGCGTTGTGGTGCAGATCGTCACCGACGCGCTGCTGCTACCCGTCCTCGGTGATTCGTATGCATTCCCAGACGCCGTCGGCGCGAAACGTGACGTCATCGGCCCCCTCCACCCACCCCAGATGATTGCCGTCATCGGCCCAAAATGAGAAAAAAAAAAAAAAAAAAAAAAATGTTCCAGCTGCGTCCGCGCGCACGACGACGATGAGCGACGAGCGACGAGCGACAACGACAACATCGACGCCGACGACGACGACAATGACGACGACGACTGCGGACCAGACTCCCGTGCGGATTCTATGCGGACACCAGTGCGGATCACGATGCGCACGGCGGCATAACCCGACGGGGGGGGGGGGGGAACGTTACGTCATAGGATCGGGGGGGGGGGGGCCCAGGGGCCAGACGCCCGTCATGCCCCAAGCAATAAAGAAACGGGCTC
Organism: Prorocentrum cordatum; assembly: GCA_963575745.1. Classification (NCBI taxonomy): domain Eukaryota; class Dinophyceae; order Prorocentrales; family Prorocentraceae; genus Prorocentrum; species Prorocentrum cordatum. Next base: position 5,680 of record CAUYUJ010011109.1, read on the forward strand.
GAGGAGGAGGAGGAGGAGCAGGAGAGGAGGAAGAGGAGGTCGAGGAGGCAAGGCACGGCAAGACCTGGGCAGCTGCCGACCCCACTATCGGGCCCACCTCTGTGAGTCGGAGATCTAGCCACACCAATTGCTGCTGGTGTGATCAATGCACTGCTGGGGCAAACTTGCGGTGCTTTATGACCCAACATGGACCTGCCGCCCGCCCGCCCGCCCGCCCGCCCGCGCGCGCAAAGCCCGCAATAGCACCAAGGCGCACCCCACTTCATTCAACGCGCACAGAGCGGAAGCGTAGAGCACTTGGGCCCATTGCCTCCACCTGGGGGCCGACGGGCGCGGGGGAGGCGATCAGGGAACTCGGGGCCTCCGGAACTCAGGAAGCTCGGAGGCCTCAGGGAACTCGGGAACTGTTGCGGTCTCTTCGGGCCGCAAAATGAATCGGTGCGCTCGCCTTCGTGCTCCGTACATTGCCTCATCCTCCCTCCCGAACTCCCCATACGCCCCAGTCCCCGCGCCCTCCCGTCATTGCCAGTAACTGGAAGCGGATAGGCTTTGGAAAGCAGTATGGATTCGCGCGGCCCTGCGCGTCACTGCAATGGCCGAGACGTTCCAACCGATGGAATATTGGCAGAGTCGCTCCCGCCCATTCAGGGATATCAGAGACTTACCACCCCATTTTGACATATCAGAGACTGCACCCCGCCCTGCAATTGGACAGCCACCTCACTCCGTTCTGACATATCGGATGTTCACCCTTCCGACCTATCAGAAACACTCAATCCAATTCAGAAATAGCACAGACACTCCCACCCATTGGATGGCAGAGTCGCTCCCATCCGCTAAGAGATACCAAAGACTTACCACACCACTCTGAAATGTCAAAGACTGCATCCCGTACCACTATACCAGATACCTTTCCCACCATTCTGAAGTATCAGAAAGTCTCCCATCCATGACGAAAATGCAAAAACTTTATTCCAGTCGGCAATTTGTGAGTCACTCTGAGAGTCCTGCCTCTTGAGCTCGCTGGTCACGTCTTTGGCGCGTTCACTGCCGGCTGCAGCCGCTCGCATCAATCCATTGACATCGAGTGCTCCTGCACAGACGCTTGTACTGCTCTATCTAGCGCGCCAGGTGGTGAGCTGCCTATATTGACGACTCCGCCTGTGGCCACGACCGCTTCGATGATGTGTAGGCGTAGCTCGACTAGCGTGACCTGCGGAATCTCACTGCCATCCCCTGTCTTCTCCTTGTAACGCTGCATGCGTGCTGGCCGCATGTACGGGCTGATGGCGATGGGGTTGAGCATGATGTGCAGCTTCGCCTGCTCCGCTTTCTGCGCGTTCTCGTTGAACGTCTTCTTGGCTACTGCTCGGAAGTGACGCACCAGGTCGTCCCTACCCCCCCTCCCCTGCCCATGACGGCCGCGAGTTTCAAAGCCACCCTAAGGATCTGCTGCGCATCGTCTGACAAACCCTGCATCCTCGCGAACGTGGGAAGAATACACCCGGACATGTGCAAGTGTGGGGGGTCCGAGATCTGTCTTCCACTCCTCGGTGCACCGACGATGGTACCCCTGACCCATGTGCAGTCCTTCCGCTGCTGCTGGGCGCGCCAACGCCAGGACAAGGCAATCCCACCATGCTCCAAAGGGGAATCCGACGCGTCTGAATGTTGTTTACCGTAAATTTCTGCAGCGTGAAGACCCGCTCTTGCATCGTCACATCCGCTTCGTTTTCTGAGCCAGCTCCCTCCCCCTTTGCCGCGCTGGCGCGTGAGCTTGCGACCTCTTCTGGCGGCTCTTTTGGCGGCCACTGTGGACCCTGCGGCTGCTTGAGGCGGGATGCCGATCATCCACGTCGCCATCGGCAGGCCCTGCTGCGTGCTGCTTGACGGGGCCAAGGTGTAAGGCCAACTCTGATGTGGTAAAATCGCACAATACACACGTGTATGTAGTTGCCTCCGTCGGCCTAAACTCGAGCGAACTGGCTCTGGAAGGGCATCGCATAGGACTCGGTCGTCACAGAGTCCAAACATGAAGCGCACAGCTAGCCCTCGGCGCAGATACCCTCCGACACCATGTGCACACGTTCGCCGTCGTGGCCATTGAGTATAGTCGAGGCGTTGACCTAAGGAACCCTAAATAAGGAACGAGGCCCCTTGTTTCCATACGTTAAACTTCGATTTCCTATCGAAAACATAAAGACAACCTGAGGCAAGCTGTGAAACACGTAAGGAACGCGGAGCCCCTCCCCAACGAACAGGGTTCCTTCTTCAGGGCCCCGACTGTACAACTCACGCATCTTATGAGTCTTGTCCATGTGGGCCGTCAAGGCTCGCATCGTCGAGAAGCCACTCCCTCAGACGTCCCCTTGTGGTGTTTCGTGCGTGCAGACGTACTCGTGCGTGTCCTCCTCTCCTTCCAAATACTCGATCCCCCTGTAGGCCTCCCCTTTTCCCCTCCTCCCCGTAGCGCCTGTCAAACAAGTGCCTGATGTGCTGGGGAGCTGCTTCTTGTAAAACACCCTTCTGGAACTTTCTTTCTTGAAGAAGTCCAGCAACCCCTCCCTCGAATTCCACGCCTGTGCAAACCTCGACGATGGTTCTATCTTCGCGAAAATCTCCAAGTCCTCCTGGACCTGGCGGGCCCACGGCGAGCTGTGCTCGTTTTCAGTTCCCCGTCGGGTCCCAGTCGATGTCGATCTACCCTGAGGTCCATGTGGGTGCTTCCAAACGTCCCTGCCAAGACCTGCGAATGCTGCTGAGGGTCCCGAGACATGTTTCGGTAACATCTGACTACCTGGATCCTCACCTCCACTGCAGCTCTCGATATGTTTGCGGCATCAAGACCTGCACGTGCTTTTCGCTTCGGACTCTTCCGTCGACCTCCTCTGTCGTGCCGCGGCTCAGCACTATCAAGAAGCGGATGAACAACACACAGTCAAGTCTGTCTGTAAAGCTGCGCGGCAACACAAAGCCCGTCTAACCTGATAGACCTGTGCCTGTAGGCAATGAAAACTAACCTCCTCATTCTCGGCGGGATCGGCTCTGACCACAGCTTGCCCAGAGCCCTCCAGCCGGCCTTGTTTGCTCCAATTCACCCTCGCAACTGTGCTCAGAGGTTGCCGTCAAACGTCAGCATGGGCCCTAAGACACGTGCTTCGGAAGAGGAGGAGGAGGAGGAGACTAGGAAGAGAAGGACGAGGAGGAGGAGGAGGAGGAGGAGGGGGAGGAGTTGGAGGAGGAGGAGGACGAGGAAAAAGGCCAGCACCTTCTCATTCCCCCCCCCCTCGCTCGCCGCTGGCAGTCCTGCCCCGGAGGTTGGTGGCCCGCACGTCCGCGCCCTGCCTGGGCGGCGACAGCCGGACCCCCTAAAGTGGGGGCTCGACCACAAAAGTGAAGGGGCCCTGGGACACACAAATAAATACACACAAATAAAAAGATTCCCCATATTTTCGTATATTTTATGGGTTTTTGTCTTCCCCACCACTTCCCATATTTTCCCATTTTTTCTGGGGGATCGAGGATTAATTGTGTCTGTGTGTTTCTTTTCCTCTTGAAAAAGACCCTGCACGAGAGACCCAGCCCCGAGACCCCAGGACGCCCACCGATGTCCTGCTGTGGGAGCGTCACGCTCTCCGGAGCAGGAGCCTCGGAACCCGGGAAACCCGGGGCACCCTGGAGGCAAGCAGGGCGGGTCTTGGCATGGGTGTCCGCTGCACCCCCCGGGAAGAAGGACAGGCGACACCAACACCACCAGGGCGGGGAGGTGCGAGGAGGCAAGCGGGGGGTCTCCCTGGTGTGGCCCCTCCCTCCCGCTCGAGACGTCCCCGGGCCCCCGCTCGGAGAGGCCTCGTGAGCCTCCTCGCTGGAGGTGGCCCCCCGGTGGTGTCGGTGTCGCTTCTCCCTCCAACCCCTGTCAACCGCCGATTCTCCTGAGCCAATGGGAGGCAAGTTTTGATTTTCGCAACGTGTTCGACGAATGCCGAACCCTCACCTCCGGAGGTCATAAGTCCTGCTGGCTCCCCCCACACAAGCTCCTGGCTGGCAATAGCCTATGCGCGTCCCCCAGTTCGCACTGTCCTCCTCCTCCTCCTCCTTCATCCCCTTCTCGTCTTCCTCGACGGCGGCGACGGCGGAATAGTTATTTACCAAACATTGTTGGGCGTCGGCAAACCCCGCTTAGATGATTTGGGGCCCCTGAATACCAATTGAGGTTACCCCCGCCGCCCATCGAATTGCCCGAATCGTTGATCGGCGAGGATAGGATTCGGATTTCGCCGCCGACTGCCGAAGAAGCTCGTGCACCGCGTCCACGTTCTGGCACCTGGCCGCCACGTGCAGGGCCGTGTCGCCCTCCGCGTTCGCCGCGTTGAGGAACCCGGGGCTGTGGCCGCTGGTGCGGCAAAGGTACCGGATCAAGGCGGGCTGCCTTCCGATGGCAACGCATGGCATCCTCCCGTGTCACCTTGCTGGCTCTTGCGAATCGGCGCTGACCGACGCTAATCGGTGCTAACCGACGTGGAATCGGCCCTGTCTCGTCGATGATCCGACGCCAGCGCACTCCAGAGACGAGCGTGCGAGGACATACTTACAAGGCTCCCAGGATTGGCTACCAGGCTGCCTGCTCCTGGCGGCCAGGTGGAGCACCGAGTTCTGCGCCCGGTTCCTGGTGCACATGCCCATGTCGGCGCGCTCCCTTATCAGCAGGCGGGCGCACTCCATGTGCCCCGTCAGCGCGGCCAGGTGCAGCGGCGTCCGGCCGTCGGGGCCGTGGCGGTTGATGTCCAGGACAAGCTCAGAGCTGCAGAGGAGCTGCTTCACGTCCTCCACCTCGCCAGCGGCCACAGAGCTGTGGAGATCGGCGCCCCGCTTGGCCCTGCAGGTGTAGACGGCCAGCAGCACATAGTACAGAACGCCCGCAGCCATCCAGCCAGACATCCACGGCCGGTGCCACTTGAACCAGAACGACAGCAGATTGGAGGCGTGATGCGTGCCACAGTCCCTGTGGTGGGCGCAGCTCTGCACGATGTCGAAGGCGCCAGAGCAAACCAAGACCCCGCCCAGTTCGACGGCGCGGGCGAGCAGGACCACACAGGAGATGCGGCTGGCCTGGAGGCCCAATCCGCCTCACTCCTCGCCCCCTCCCTCATTCTTCATCTCCCCGTCGCTCGGACGTCCACTCCCTGTGCTCTTTTCGGTTTCGTGCGTGGTTGTTTTCGCAGGGTGATCCAGGATGCTTCTTAATAATCCCCGCCGAGAACAAGTGGTACACACGTCCGAGCGAGACCAAGTCATCGATCCTCGTCCCCTCCCCCTCACCTTCCTCCTCCTCTTCCTCCTCCTTCTGCCTGCCTGCCCCCCCCCCACCACACCCCGCCCAGCTCCCGCCTGGCCTCGTGCCTGCCTCCTCCCCAAAACCCTGCTCCCTGCGCCCTCCTCCCTCTGTGCTCCAACTCCCTCCTCCCCCCCCGCCATCTGTCCTACGGTTGTGGATGCCATGGCAATGGACAGTCTAACACGCCTATCATTGAAATGAAAAGATGTGTTTCAAATGTGTAAAACATGCTCTAAACATGTTTCAAACATGTTTCTACGTATTTCAAACATGTGTGAACATTTTTTTAGACATCTGGAAATTATTTGGCAGCATGCTTCCTCTCCATTAATCGACTGCCATCTCTCCTGCGGACGCTCCTCCTCTCTCCCACACCCCGATCCTCCCCCTTCCACTGCCTGGAGGCCCAGCCCAGGCACGTTCACAAACTGCATGACGTTCACCTGGGCGCCCCCCTCCTCGTCGCGGATGGACCGCCTCCGCCTCTGCCCCCGCCCTCCTTCCTCTCGCCCTTCCCCCTCCCCCCTTCCTCCCAACCATCGTCCGCCTCCGCATCGTTTCCCTCCCCCTCCCCCCTTCCCCCTCCCCCCCTCCTCCCACCATCGTCCGCCTCGTCCCTCCTCCTTCCTCTCGCCCTTCTTGTTTCCCCTCGTCCTTCCCATCGTCCGCCTCCTCCCCGTTTGCCTCCTCCTCTTCCTCCTCATCCGCCCCCGCCTCCGACGCTGCCTCCGTCTCCGCCCCCTCCTCTCCCCATCACCCTCTCCCGCCCGGTCTCGGGGGACTCACGCTCGCCATCGCTCGGACGCCCACTCCCCGTGCAATTCTTTGGCTTCGTCGTGCGTGCTTCTGTTTGCTCGATGATCCAGGATGCTCCTCCAAGAGGGCTCGCCGAGAAAAAACTGCGCACGTCCGAGCGATGCCAGGAGCGGGGGCCTGCGTGTTCACAATTGCTGCTCGAAAGCATGCCGCGTCGGCAGGGAAGACGGCCGCCCGGCGCGCGCCGGCGAAGGGGGCGGTCACGAAGGAGCCCCTCGGCCGATCTGGGGGTCGCGGTCCTCCAGGGGAGGCCTCGCCCTCGCTTCCTCCGCCGCACCTTGGAGCACCCCGCTCAGGCAGCCGACGGTGAGCCGCGCGGCCACGGGGAGATGCTGCAGAGGGTCGGCCTGCGAAACTTGCAGAATCTCCGCCGACGAATGTCAAGGGGCCCGAAGACACACAAAGAGATACACACACAAATAAGAGGATGCCCCGCATTTTCCAATATTTTCTGGGTGTGTGTCTTCCCCGCCACTTCCCATATCTTCCCGTATTTCTTGGGGGTCGACGATTAATTGTGTCTGTGTGGTGTTTCCCCTCCTGAAAGTGGGGCGCGACGATCTCCGCCGTGAAAGGCGCTGCGCCGATCCCGCGGCCTGGCGCAAAAGAAGGCTCCCAAAACGAGTTGGTGAGCCATGACGCGGGAGAACTCGTGAACGAGAGAGGCTTCTCCACGAATGCCTGGCCATCGCTCGGACGTCCATTTCCTGTGTTTTTTTTCAGGTTTCGTGCGTGGTTTTTTTCGCGAAATGATCAAGGATGCTCCTCGATGGTCCGCGCCGAAGGAAAAGTGCACACGTCCGAACGATGCCAGGCGAGTTGGTGAACCATGACGCGGGAGAACTCGTGAACGAGAGGGGCTTCTCCACGAATGCCATTGAAGCGAAGTGGAGTGCCTTCAACTCGAGGGTGGAGAGCAAGTATGGCGGCCGATTGCCCAGCCATTCGAACAGGGACAAGCGGCGGTGCATCGTCCACGAATTCCGAGCTAGGTGTTTGCTGCTTAGTGCCGACCATTCGCTGCACGAGGATCATCATTGTTACGAGATTATGTTGGAAGGTCTCGCAATATTTGCTGTTGCGTGGGGGGCGCTGTGGGCGGAGGCGTAGATGAATGCCAGCGTATCTAGTGACAGTATACGCGCATGTGATCGATATATATATATATATATATATATATATATATACACACAGATGTTTGCAGTGGGAGCTGCGCGCGTTATATTATAACATGGTAGTGCTGGTCGCAGATAAAGAGCTGAAGCTGGAGTAGAATAGTGTCCAAGCGAGCTCGGAGAGCGTCCGCGCTTGTGTTGCGGAAAGCAAAAAGAAACGCGCGTGTCTTCATATCTCTGACGTGCTCCATCTCCCTCTCTCGTTCTCATCTTCGCGAGTTCAGAGGACCTTGAAAACGCAACCCCCCCTTAGTCCCTCGAGGCCTTCCCAACCACCTTCCCCTTCCTGCATCCCCATCCCGGCCCATCACCCTTTACCTTCGCACCTCCCTTTCCCCTCTCCCACCTTCCACCCCTCCCCCACCCAACCCCCGCCTTCTTCACGACCCCTCACGCGTCTCGCTTCCCCCCCGCTTCGCCTCCCCGCCTCGCTCCGATACCTCCCTCCCGTACCCATTGCTGGTCCCTGTCCTCTTCTCACTACTTACCCTCTCGGCCCCGTTGGCTCTCGATCTCTCGTTCAATTTCCCCCTACCATGACGGGATGGCCGACAACGGAGGTTAGATACAAATCAGCTGAATGATTGCGTGTAGCGGGGGTATCGCCCCACGAGGCGCTAGGAGCGGTGAGCGCCAGGGGGCGAAGCCAGGTAGTAGAGACGAGGCAAGCTGCGTGTAACAATTCGCAGGGCCCCTTTTTTTCTGAAACACTTCCTGATACTCCGTTTCTTCCCCCCTCAAGTTCCGTACCCTCCTTTTCTCTTTGCACTCCTCGACCCTTGGACACCACCCTGCATGTCCTCCTCCCTTCCGTCCTTCCTCCTCTCTGCTCATTCCCTGCTTCCTGCATGCAGAAACCAAAAAGGATATCAAACGGTACCGAGACCGCTACTCCCTGGACCTTTTTCGGGATTCGTTCCGACAGGGATTTGGAGGCGAATCCAGCGGCGGTGACAAGGGCTGTCCTGGAGGCCCCCAAAAAGGAAACCGAGGGAAAAGTAGGGCTATGGGTACCTCTTCCTCCTCTGAGGCAATGGGGAAGGTGACCACGGATGGACGGAAGTGCACCGTCAACAAGGAGCAAGAGGAAGGGGGGCAAAGCAGATGATGATGCGGAGGAGGATATGCGGAAGATGATGCCCGCGGGGTAGAGCGACCGTGTCGAACCACGATCACCCCCGCGCGCGCCCCCGCGCGCGCCCTCGCCTCGGCGCGGTCACGCGCCCGAGGCCGCCAGTCGGGCCTCACCTCTCGCAGCCCGCAGCAGCCGCGCCACCATGGCGGCCAAGCCTGGCGAGCAGCTTCGCTCTCGCGCTCGGCGCCGCGGCCTCGGCCAGCCGCCACCGCCGCCCGCGGCCCCTGCTTCGCTTCCTGCAGCAGGGCCCCCTCTGCAGTCGGCTGGCTCTCCTCCTGCAGCCTGGCCACCTTGGCCACGCGGCGCGGCGGCGGCGAGGGACTGCACGCGCGCCTGCAGCGCCGCTGGGGCGAGCCCCCTCCCCCTCCGCCAGCAGGCGGCTCCTGCAGCGTGGTCACCCGCAGCACGTCCACGCCGACCTCCTCAGGGCCGCCCGCCAGCGGCTGGCTCTCACGCCCTGGAGCCCCAGCGGCGGCCAGCCTCGGCGAACTGCCTCGCTCGCGCGCGCGGCGCCGTGGGCGGGGCCCGCCGCCGCCGCCGCCCGCGGGCCCCGCCGCTCCTCCTGCCTCCGATCCACCAGCAGGCCGCTGGTCCTCCTCCTGCGGGCTGGCCACCTTGGCCTCGCGGCCCCGCGGCCGCGAGCGACTGCGCGCGCGCTCGCGTCGCCGCGCGGGCGAGGCGCCTCCGCCTCCACAGGCAGGCGGCTCTGCAGGCGTGGTCTCCTGCTCGTCCGCACCTCCAGCCACGGTGCTGACCGCCGTCGGCTGGTCTGCGCGCCCGCCAGGCGCCTCCGCGCCCAGCACCTCCCCTCTCAGGTCGTCGAGGCGCGCGATGACGACTGGCGCCGCCGACGCCGTGCGGGGCGCGAGCCCCCGCTGCCGCTTGGCCACCGCCGCGCTGCCCGCCGCGGAAGGCGGCAACTTGCACTCACCGGTGAAGCCGCATGCCCTGGCGGCGCCCGCGAGCCCGCAGAGGCGGCAGGCGACAAGCGGCATCCTGCGCTCCAGCTGCTCGTCCACGGCGGGGCGGATGACCACCAGGTCGTGGGCGGCGAGCCCCCGCTGCCTCAGCCTCCTGTTGGCCTTCGACGCGTCCGCCACGATGGGGCCTGGGCGTTCGCCCACTCTCTCCTCCCACCTGCAGACCTCGCACCACCTGGGCTGCCCAGGCTGCCCGCGCCAGGTGCAGGCCACCTGCGCGGCTGCCGCGCGCCTCTCGAGAAGAGCCCGCTGCTGCTTCACCTTGCCGTGCGTGGTGTCGCTGCCGTCTACCCAGGTGCCCACCGCCGAGCACCGCAAGGCGACCCTGTCGACGAGTCCTCGGCGATGAGCAAGCTGCAGGCGGCAGCCTCCTTGGCCGCGCGGTCGGCCAGACGATTGCCGTGCCAGTCACGGCGCGACACCTTCCCAGCCACCACCTGCTGCCTCGTGCTGTGGCTGGGCACCCACCTCAGGTGCACCTCGCTTCCCAGGCCTCCGCGCTCATCCAGCAGAGCCCAAGCTTGCCTCCACAGGTGCGCACAGGAACGACCGCTGGCCGCCGTGCGCATACGACCCGCCTGGCAGAAGCCGTCGGACACGCACTTCGAGCCCACAACCAGCACAGTGCCACCGTTGCCGTACCTCAGCGCCATGATCACCGCCGTGAGCTCGCTGCCGTTGGTGTCGACGCACGGGCCGACCATCTGGCCAGCGATCGACGCCCTGTACACGCCCCCGCCCTCCAGCAGCGCAACTGCACTCCAGCCCGCCGACGTGAACTCGCCGTAGTCCGCCTCGAACACCGAGCCGTCCAGGAAGAGCTCACCAGCTGGCAGAAGCCCCCCCTCATGATCACCCTTCCAGCAGACCAGGTCACTGGCCTGAGGCTTGCGCAGCCCCCTCGGCACTGGCCACAGGCGCATCTCCAGCAGCAGCTGGACCCCAGGCTCCTGCCATCTCCTCCAGAAGTCCGCCAGGTCAGGGGGAAGGGCCAGCACCTCTTACCAGCTTGCAGAGTCGCAGTGCCTGTGCATCAGGGTGCCCTCCAACCCGCACCTGGGGCACTCAACGCTACTCGCCAGCCCTTTCTCCGCCTTTCGTGCCTGCGCCCGCTGCCCGTTGACGATGAGGGACCGCAGGTACGCCACCTCGCCCTGCGTGAGCCGCACCTTGACCTTGCCAGCGCCTCCTCCCAGCGCGCCCCCAGGGTGGTGCACTCTACCTGTGGTGGTCAGCCTCACCAGCGGCTCGAGCTCGAGCTCGCTCGCCCTGGGCCCTTGCTGACCTGCCCCCACTGCCACCGCTGTACTCCTCGCATGACCAGCTTGCTCACGACCCACGGCGCCACGTCGAACGGCGCAAAGGTGTCACCGTCGTCCATGGCCCAGCTGTTGACCGCTGCCACCCCCCAATCGATCCTCCGCAGCGACATCGCCGTCGCCGCGCACGGCCCCTGAACGTGAGCCCAGGTGGTGGCCATCTTGTCCTGCAGGCAGCGGACCACCATCTGGAAAGGCACCCAGTTCTCCCACACCGCCCGTAACAACATCACCTCGGGCATGCAGGTCGCGTCAATGATCGGGTAGAGCCCAGGCTGAAGCAGCAGCTCCAGCGACCTACTCTTGCTCGCCGTGGTGTTGGACACCGCCACAAACGTCATCGTCCTGGCGCGGTCCAGCTCGCCCATCGCACACCCCGTGATGGCCGTGCCGTAGCCTATGCTAGGGTGCAGCCCTGTCTTCACCACCCTCCTCGTGGCTAACCTCTTGGCCTTCACCATTTTCAACACCTTGAACTTCCTCAGCCGTTGCCCCGCCTGCTGGAAGCGTCCCGTGCCCACCGCGCACTCCAGCCACTTGCCCCCGCTGAAGTCGACCCCAAGGTTGCGCTCCTGCCGCACCGCCAGCACCCCCAGCGGCTTGCGCAGCCTCCTCTCCAGCTCCTGCCTCGCCCCGTGGAAGTTGGCGAGCGCCCTGGACTTCTTGACAGCGACCGCCAGGTCCACCTCGCCGAGCAGGACCTCGAGATGCTCGGCCGCTGTCGTGATGTCCCCTACGACGCGCTGCAGGCCTCCAACCCTCCGGATGATGATGTCATCCACGACCACCGAGAGGGCCACCGTGGGCACCAGCGCCTGCAGCCTATCCAGCGGCTCCAGCAACAACATCTTGAGCATGAGCGTCGCCAGTCATCCCCTGGCAACACGGCCTGCTCTGTGTAGATGGCGTCGCTAACCGCCTCGTCGCGCGCCAGCCACCTGGCCGACCTATACAGGCTGATCTGCAGCTTGAGCTGCCACAAAGGAAACCCCGTCCTTCTCGCGGCGCGTATGGGGTGGCCGTGCTGCACATGCTCGCACGCCTTGGGTAGGTCTAGGAGCACCAGCGCAGCGACCCAGCTGGAGGCGTCGCCCGCATCGCGCCCTTTGGCCGAGGTCCACTCACACTCCACCGCCTGCTGCCAGACCGCCCTCTCGCAACCTTTCCCTCTGGACGCCCAGAAGAAAGGCCGATCGTTCTTGCGCTCCCACTCGACCGCCGCTGGCCTGTGCAACCTCGTCTGAATCCTCGCGAGCACGTGGACTACGGCCACCGGCCTCACTCCTCCTAGCCCCTTGGCCCTTGGCCAGAAACGCGATCTTGTCGTTCAACTGCGGCCACTCCGCCGCCTGCTCGACAGCCATCGCGACGTCGATGAGCGTCTCGAGGCCCTCGTCGCTGAGCTCCAGGAGCTGCCGCGGCTTGACCGCCTCGAAGCCCGCCGCGGTGCCCATCCTGAACGTGCGCAGCACCGCCTTCGTCTCCTCAACTGAAGGCCTGCCAGGCCTCACGCCCAGGTCGTCTGGCCACACCAGATCTTCATGGGCGCACTGCACTCGCCAGAGCTTGCACCATTCCTGCTCGAGGGCGTCCAGCTCCTGGCATAGGCTGTGGGGCCCTGCCGAGGAACTACAGTCGCTGCCTTGCCAGCCCACGGCCACCCTCGTGACCGCATGCAGCCCTCCTGCCCCTCCCTTCAGCTGCCTGTCGACCCACTCGTCAGGCCGCCTGCCGCGCTCGTCGACATCGCGCTTGGCCAGCTGGTGGGCGCGCAGCTTGGCCAGCCTGGCCAGGGTCAAGAGGGCCGCGGGGTCCCAGCTCGCAAGCCCCGCGTGCTGCAGCACCCGCAGCCACCTGCCCGCCTCCGTGCTGGCGTGGTTGCCTCCCTGCTCGCTCTCGGCCTGCTCTTGCCACTGCCTGACTCTCTGAGGCACCAACTCCGCCAGCTTAGGCAGAAAGTCGAGCGCATCAATCCTACCTCGGGGCGCCTGGGCTCTCGCAGCGGCCTCCAGCGTGCTGGCCACCCTCGCCATCCACGCCGACTCAGGCGCGCGCCTCGGCGCCCGCGGCTCCTGGATCCCGCTGCGCCGCACCTTCTTGGTGGAGAAGCCCTGCGCCCTGCCCACGTACCTGGCCCTCTGGTCCTCCAACTGGTACACGTCCAGCCACTCCTCCTCTGCGCGCTCCAGGAAGGTGGCGAAGGCGGCGGTGAGGGCGTCCTTGGCGCCAGCGCCCTCGCGCTCCACCTCGTCGGCACCGCCGCCCTGCTTCTCCTCCTGCTCCTCCGCGCGCCTCCACGGGAGGAGGGCGGCCTTCTCTCCCCAGAGGCTGGGGGGCCTCACGCATGCTCCTTCAGCCAATTCAACCTGAAAAGGGACTACCCGCGATCATGCGGTTCCTGGCTCGGATGCATGCCGGCAGTCCCAGCATGGGGAGCTGCTCCTGGGCAACCTCCCTGCCCCTCCTGCGTCGCCGCCTCCTCCTCGAGCCCGCGCTGCATTCCGCAGACCTGCAGCGTGTCGTGCCAGGCTGCACCGCGCTGCATGCAGCACTTGCTCAGGCTGCCTCCTGAGACCTCGGCGGCCAGCGCGGGCGGAGGCGGCAGCGCGCTGCTGAGGGGGGCCCCACCTCGCCCGCTGGCCCTCCTGTGTTTTTTTTTCTCGAGGATGCCGTCGGCAGCGCCTCGGGGCAACCACCTTCCCCCAGCACGCTGCTGCTGGCCAGAGTCACCAAGCCTGTCAGCCTCACGTGTTTTTTTTTGTTTTTGTCTCGAGGATGCCGTTGGCAGCGCCTCGGGGCCACCACCTTCCAACTTCGCTCGGCCTCCAGTTGGCAACGGCGCCTTCCTCCTGCGGCCTTGCCAGCTGGCCCTCGGCGTCGACCAGCGAGTGTGCCACCTCTGCGTGGCCAGCGCCCTCCTCGACCACATGTGGTTTTTGTTCGAGGATGCCGTTGGCAGCGCCCCGGGGCCACCACCTTCCCACTTCGTTTGGCCTCCAGTCGGCTTCAGCGCCGCCCCCCTGCGGCCTCGCCTGCTGGCCCTCGTCGTCGACCAGCCTGCGTGCCACCTCTGCGTGGCCTGCGCCCCCCCCCAGCTGCCTGTGTTTTTTCTCGAGGATGCCAGCGGCAGCGCCTCCATGCGCGCCACCTCCGTGTCGCGTGGTTTCTTCGAGGACGCCGTCGGCAGCGCCTCGGGGCCACCACCTTCCCTTCACACGCGGGCGAGCCCGAGCCTCGGCGCCATCTTCTGGCGCCCTCTCCTGCTCGCCTGCAGCTGCTGCCAGGACTGGTCCCAGCTGCTCCCTCACACGCCTCCTCGCCCGCAACCAGCTGCCGCGGTGGTCCCTCGCACAGCATCCGTGCGGCCTGACCTCAGGGAAAGCCCGAGGCCCCTGCACCACCCTCATGGCGCCCTCCATCTTCTGCTTGGCGACCTCGACGATGACTGGCACGTGCGCGCACACGGGCGAGCCCACCGCCACCTGGGCCCCCTGCGCGAGCAGCGCTCGCGACACCAGGAAGTAGTCGATGATCCGCCCTGACGCCATACAGGTAGGCCCCGCTGGTCTGACCACGGACGCGTCGAACAGAGCCATCACCCCGCCTGCCTGCAGCTCCTCCTCGCTGAGATTCCAATCCCCACCAACCACGTACTCTCTGCGGCACTGTCTCGGCCTCCTCGCCAGCTGCTTGAGACTCGACACTTTGCTGAGGTTGAGGCCCGCCCCCGCCTCCAGGTACAGGTTGGCAAGTAGAAAACCACCGCCACAAACGCCCGGCACCCAGTGCACATGAACCCTGCCGTCCACCACCACCGCCGCCTGGTGATCCTGGGCCTCCGCCATCCCGTGGCAACGTCGCACCATGGTGATGAGCCCTCCTGTGCTGAGCCCCCCTGACTCAGATCGCACCGCTGGCGAACTCCTCGCCCGCCATCCTTGACCACGGAGCTGAGCCTCGGCATCTCCACTCCGCCCCTCCAGCAGCCTGGTCTCCTGCGCCAGGATGGCGTCGCAGTTCTGCACCTCCTGCACCATCGAGCACTTGCCCAGGCTGCTGAACGCGTTGACACTGACCGTGCAGATCCTCCAGACGCCAAGCCCCTGGCTAGGACTCTGCGTCCATCTCCTCCTCCCCCGTGCGCATCTTCTTGGCCTCGTTGATGAGGGCCTCAGCCGCCTTCCTCTTGTCAGGGTCCACGAACTGCTCCTCCAGCTCCTTCCAGGCCTGCTGCACCTCAGGGGATGGCTGCTGCGGCCGAGGTTCAGCCCCAGCAGACGGCCTTGCCGCAGCCCCTGCCCTCGTGGCTGCAGCAGCGCCAGCCACCGCAGGAGGCGTCTGCACAGGATCTGGCTCTCCAGACCCCTCCCCTGCAGCCTTGCTCATCCACTCGAACAGCCTCTCGACCGCCTCGGACAGCTTGACGAACTCGTCGCTGAGCACTGGGCTCGCCGCCACACCGCTGGACTTGGCCCAGCCCGCAAGCGCCGCTTTGACCTCTTGCAGGGAGGCAGGGGTAGCAGCCGCTGCTGTAGCCACCTCAGCTGCCACAGCGGTCTCCGCCAGCCTGGCACTCTGAGCCGGCAGCGCCTCGCGGGCCCTGGCGGCTGCCTCAGCCAGCTCCTGCCGCAGCTGCACCAGCTTCTCCGCGAGGTCCGCCGTCTCGTCGATGGCCGCCCTCGCCTTCGCCCTGGCCAGCTCCAGCAGGTGCTCAGTCCGCTTGACCTTATGCGCCTTCTCGTCGGCCAGCAGCTGGGCCGCTTTGACGGCCTTATCCTTGGACGTGTCGTCGCCCAGCCCCTCACGCACCAGCCGCCTGGCCTGCTGGAGCTCGTTCCTGATCCTCGCGCTGAAGAGCTCGGTCGCAATGGCGAACTGCACATCCGACATGCTGACGAGCTCGCGACGCTCATCGTCACTGAGCATCACTCCCGTAGCACGCTGACCTCCTTCGCCGCCCTCATCACCTCGCCACCACGGCGCACGGGTCGCAGGCGCGCCAGCACCGGCACGCCCACCACGCCCGCCACCGCCATCGCCAGGAGCACCGCCACGCCCTGAAGCCCCCTGCGGGAGGAAGCTGCGCGACGGCTTGCCGCCCCCTTGGCACCCGAAGCGACAGCACTTGCGCTCGGCGAAGTTGTAGTAGCCGCACGCCTGGCACACCCATCCCACGGGTCCGTCTGAGCGACCTCCTCCACGCCCTTGTCCCGCGCCGCGCCCCATCGCGCGCAAGACACTGGAGGAGACGCGCCCGACTGCCAGAGCGCAAAGACTCGTGCCTGCCGCGGACTAGCGAGATCCGTGCGATCCCCTCGGGAACCTGGCATCTTGAGCCAACATGGCTACGGAGGATAGGCGGAAGAGGAAGAGGAGGAGGAGGAGGAGGAGGACAAGGAGGGAGGGGGAAGAAGGACAATGCAGGGAAGAGGGGGCGCGGCACGATGAAGAGGCCAGCAGATCTTCCCCTGCATGAGTAGCATTAGGTCGGGCATGTCCTTTTACAAAGGGACGTTGGCAGAAACAACAAATATCTAAACAAATTCCCAACAGGTCAAACATATTAGAACAAAAAACCGTCCCCATAATACTCTTTGACTATGTTTGAATGTTCCTCCTGTAGAGGGACAGGCCCGACTTACAGGTAGCATATACTCCCAACGTACAATGGAGGCCAGGCCACAAGAAACCTTCCACAAGAAACCCAACCATGCGACCCCAGGACGTCTTTTAATGTTTGGTGTGGGAACGTCACGCCCTCCACAGCAAAACAATCGACACCCTAGAAACCCAGGGCACCCTGGAGGCAAGCAGGGTGTTTCTTAGCATAGGCCTGCACTGTAACCATTACCGATCGTCCACCCCATTTCCCTTCAATCACAATATCCCCCGGCTTATCATCCTCACCTCCCAAGCACAAAAACAAAACGAAACAAACACAAAACAAAGACCAATAGACTCGGGTCCGCCTTCCTCATGGCCCACGAAGTCCAACGGCTCGACACATAGTCGTTTACCGTCGCTGCCCTCGTGCCCCAGCGCCGATCCAAGCAATCAGCGTGTGCCTCCAAAACTGCCTTGAACACCTCCCTGGGGGCTTGGAACTTCGCAACTATCGCCACTTTTGTGGGATCCTGGGAGGCACGGCGGAGTCGGGGAGTATACGGATCCATTCGAGACCTGCGCTGTTCCCTGGGAGCTGCGAACCGGGCAACTGTCGCCGCGTTCGTGGGCTCCTGGAATGCACGGAGGAGTCGAGAAGTAAACGGACCACTTGAGACCTCGCAGATCCCCAGGGGGCTGCGACCAGTGCAACTGCCGCCACTTTCGCGGGCTTCTGGGAAGCACGGCGGAATACGAGAGTAAACGGACCCAGACTAGACCTCGCAGCTCCCTGGGGGGCCGCGAACTGCTCAACTGTCGCCACGTTCGTCCTGCCTCCTCCTGCGCTGTTCCCTGGGAGCTGCGAACTGCGCAACTGTCGCCACGTTCGTGGGTTCCACGGCGGAGTCCGGAGTAAACGGACCCAGGCTAGAACTCGCTGCTCCCTGGGGGCTGCGAACTGCGCAACTGTCGCCGCTTTCGTGATCTCTTCGGAGGTCCAGCGGAGTCGGGGAGTGAACGGATCCATTTGAGACCTCGCAGCTCCCTGGGAGGCTACGACCTGCGCAACTGTCGCCACTTTCGCAGGCTCATGGGACGCACGTCGGAGATGAGGGCAACCCTGGTCGTGCATGTCTGGCGACGTGTGCTTCTGCATGGATCGCTCCTATCATTACATGGAGAAGGGATTGGGTACGTCTCGGGTAATGAAATGGTTCGAGCTCCAGGTCGGCCGAGACACGCGTCCACGGATGTAGAGAGCAAAACAGCGCCACGGGAAGGTATGGGGGGATAGTGCCAGATGTGGCGCGAGCACAGCTAGCTTGACCTCCCCCCTCCCTTGGGAGCTTGGAAGTCGGCACCGACACCAACACAAGAAAGTGCCTCCACGGGAGGAAAACGATCCTGGAATTTGGTGGTGGTAATCTTTCGACCACCTAGGAAGCCCGCGTATCACCACCATCACCGAGATCGGGATAATTTTTAGAGGAAAGAAGAATGGCATAAACATAAATAACAACTCGGAGGTCCGCGCGGATTTCTTGGATCCGCGCTGGACCCCCCTACCTGGCGCGCGGAACGCGCCAGGGGCCGCGCCGGAGGCGCCGCCAAGGGGGTCCAGCGCCGATCCGAGAAGTCCGCGCGGACCGCCGAGTTATTATGTTTATGTTATTGCTGGTTCCCCTAATTTTCCATCGGGCGTGGCTTAATGAGGGAGTCATAAATGGAGGGGTCAGAAACGGTTCCCTTTCGTGCCCCTTTCAGGCCCCCCCGGAGCCCCAGGGGGCTCGTTTAGGTACTGTTTGGGTACCTTTTCGGACCACCCTGCCCCCCCCACATTTACGGCCCCCCATTACGCAACGCCCAATTCCCTCGGTGGAAGCACACCGCCGGTACTGTTGTGGATGCCACGACAATGGACACCCTAACAGTCCTATCATTGAATTAAACATATGTTCTAAATGTGGGAGAATGTTCTAAACATGTTTCAATCATGTTTAACATATGCTTAAGGCGTGCGCTAGACAACTGGAAATGCTTTGGCAGCATGCTTCCTCTCCATTGATCGTCCTCCACAACGGCACTGGAATTGGTATCAACCTCTAGGCATCCGACTCCCCCCCTCACCTCCCCGCCGCCCCCCCCCCCGACCAGCCATAACTGGGGGAGCCGTGGTCCTCACCCCCCTGGGGGAACCCATCGCATCGACGATCTCTCTCTCGAGGGGTGTCGAAATCGAGGAAGTCCCCAGGGGTGTCGAGAGGGGGCAGTCCACTCCCCAATTGCGGCTGGCCTGTAAAACATGGCTAGGATCGGGATACATCGCTCCTCAGCGTTCCGGAGCGCTCTCAGAGCGTTCCGGAACGCTCTGGAGCGGCCGCGGCGCCCAGTACATCCCCCAAACCCGCCGATTCTCAGAGATTTCGAGCTATCCCGATCTGATTTTGTCCCGATCTTCGCGTCGTTGTAGCCTGCTCCCGCGAGGCGGCCGAGGGCCGCACCATGAACAGGGGCACGCCGAGCAGCGCCGCGGCCAGCAGCCGCCGCCCGTCCGGGCCGCCCAGGAGGGCCAGCAGCAGGACGCCGAGTCCGGCGGGCCCCCCCCTCCCGGAGGCGGGATGCGGGCGTGCATCGGGTCGCGGAGGGGAGGAGGAGGAGGAGGAG
>CAUYUJ010011110.1:0-24701 GCA_963575745.1 Prorocentrum cordatum
CCTCCTCCTCCTCCTCCTCCTCCTCCTCCTCCTCCTCCTCCTCCTCCTCGTTTCTCGATTCCCGCCGGTGCGTTCCCTGCCCCGCGCCCCATCGCGCCGCCGCGCGCAGTGCAGGAGAGGCGGGCCCAGGAGGGAGCTGGTCGGGGTCATCCGCCTGCTGGCCCTGCTGGACGCTCAGTCTGCCTCCGCCCGCTCACGCAACGGTCCCCTTCCGCTCCTGCACGCCTCCCGCGCCTCCAGTACCGTCCCCACTCGCACGCCAGGATGGCATGGGAAAACTATGGAACACTTGCACGTCCTGACACTGCAGGCACCGCTGCACTTGACCTCGAAACGAGCTCCCTCGCTACCGAGGCAGCGGATGCGGCCAGCGCCTACTGGCTCTGCTAGGCGCTCAGCCCTCCGATGCGCCTGTCTGCTCCCTTCATCCATTCGCCGCTGCCCGCATGATAGCAAAAAGCGCGCGCCACGAAATCAACATCAACGTGGTCTGGATCTCACTGAAGGGGCCCTGGGACACTCAAATACATACACACAGATAACAGGATTCCCCATAGTTTCGTATATTTTCATGGTTTTTGTCATCCCCCCCACTTCCCATATTTTCCCATACTTTCTGGGGAATCGACGATTAATTGTGTCTGTGTTTCTTCCCCTCCTGAAAAACGTAATTAGCAACGCACTGGATCCCAGAGGAGGCGCCGGGGTGCGCGGCCAGAGCTCCCTGCGGAGCTCGGAGGCGCCGACGCACGCCAGCAAGGCACGGGTTGCTGGCACGGGCGCCTTCCTCGCCACTAAAGCACTGGGAGCGGCCAACGCCCGCAAATCTTGCACACCGCCCACAGGCGAAAGTGCAAGGAACCAACGCCTTCCAATTAATGCCCTGCACTCCGTACCCGACACTGCATCCGACACCGAAGGATGATAGGAGGCGAGTGGCTGCTACGCGGTATACCGCTCGTTCGTACTCGTGGAGTTCAAGGCGAACCACGTCCCACTTGTACCGCTTTGGCAGGGCTTTCCGCTCACCTGGGTCTGCTATCGCGCCGTCTATTTGGACTGTGAACTCGGCGAAGTCGATGATATCTCGTATTCGGCCTCATGGAAGATCGGCCAAAATGCTGTCAACTTGCCTCCACCACGAAGGAACGGGCGAGGAGCGCGCTGCTTCCCGCGTGACCACTGCGGGGTGACCGCCTGGGAGCGCCCACGGCCGCGCCCTGGCCATAATCGCTCGCTCAAACATCCGTGTCCTGCGGCTGCGGCTGCGGCTGCGTGAACGCCGCGCCATCCGCGAGATACGCGGCGAGCCACGCCCCCCCCGGCGGCCCGCCGCGACCTCTGCCTGCGTGGGCTCCTCCTCGAATCTCTCCTGCGCCTGACTCGCTGGGGCGGCGAAGAAGCGCGCCGCGGCGGCCCGTCTCCGGTTGCCATGACCCGGCCGCTGGAAGCGGTGGAGTCGCGAGGGGAAGAGGGCGAACTTCAAGTGCTATTATGCCCTTTGACGCTGCGCAAACTTCAAGTGCTATTATGCTTG
Source organism: Prorocentrum cordatum (assembly GCA_963575745.1). NCBI lineage: Eukaryota > Dinophyceae > Prorocentrales > Prorocentraceae > Prorocentrum > Prorocentrum cordatum. Next base: position 1,538 of record CAUYUJ010011110.1, read on the forward strand.
TAGCGTTCGCCTCCTAATCCTCCTCCTCCTCCTCCTCCTCCTCCTCCTCCTCCTTGTCGTCCTTCTCCTCCCCCTGATCCCTGCTCCTGTTCCTCCTCTTCCTCGTCCTCCGCCCCCTCCACTGATGCTGCTGCAGCTGCTGCTGCTGCTCCTCCTCCTCCTCGCCCTCCTCCTCCTCCTCCTCCCTCCTCCTCCTCCTCCTCCTCCTCCTCGTCCTCATCCTCCTCGCCCACCTCCTCCTCCTCGTCCTCCTCCTCACTCCTCCTCCTCCTCCTCGCCCACCTGCTCCTCGCCCACCCTCCTCCTCCTCCTCCTCCTCCTCCTCCTCCTCCTCCTCCTCCTCCTCGCCCACCTCCTCCTCATCCTACGCTTCGCTTGTTGATCCCCAAGCGCCGGTCCAGGAACGGGGAGTACAGGGCCGCCCGGCCCCCGGGGCCCGAGGCCGCGCCGCCGGCGCCGAGCACGGCCTGCAACGCCTCGGCCTCGTCGGCGACGCACACGCCGCGGCAACCCGCCAGCGCCGCGCGGATCCGCCGTGCCGTGCCCGTGGGCTGCCGGGGCAGCGCTGGGTCGTGATAGGCCTGTGTTCTACCACCACCACCATAAGTTGGAGGGGGAGGGGGTCCTCCTCTTCCTCCTCCTCCTCCTCCTCCTCCTCCCCCTCCTCCTCCTCCTCCTCCTCATCCTCCTCCTCCTCCTCTTCGTCCTCCTCTTCCTCCTCGTCCTTCACCTCCTGCTCCCTTCCAACTCATGGTGGTGGTGGAAAACAGGCCCATCAAGTCAGGTCAGGTACGCCTTGCACCAGTCGGTGCGTGAGCAGAGAGAAGAGCGTGCAGCCAACACGGCGTTGGCAATGTGGCCAGATCGTTACTACGCGCTCCCACTCGCGAGCTGCACCGCGGTCTTGAAGTAGTCAGCGAATCGCGCATGGGAGCCAGCAACTGCTAGCGCATTATTCCAGCGCTGGGACGAGGATCAACTCGGGTGAGGATGAAGCGAGAGGATCTCTGAGATCCGGCGGCTCTGGAGGACGCCTCGGGCGCCGCGGCCTTCTCGGAGCGTTTCGGTACGCTCCGAGAGCGTTCCGGAACGCTCTGGAACGGATTTACCCCCGTCCTGCAATCGGGCTTACACGTTGGACTACACGTCGGACCACTGCACGCTGCGCGAAGAACTTCGCGCTCTCGCACTGCCCCCCGGGGGGAGAAGAGGAGGATGAAGAGGAAGCGGAGCCAAAGCGCCAAGCCAATCGCGAAGCGCGAAAAACTTCGCGCCCTCGAGGGTTCCCTTGTTCTTCTGGCTGGAGAGCACGCGCAACGGCAGAGCGGCCCCGGGGGTCAAACACAACCCTTGGTCCAGCGACAGGGAAGAGGGACAACGACAGGGGGGCGACTGGCATAGGGGGGGCACATCGACCTGGAGTCGGACCTAGGACAGAAGAACATCCTTCAAGAACACGGGATCTTTTGCCAGCCAAGCTGAAAAACATTCGAGGGTGCCCCCTCAAGGATGCACAAAAACATCGAGCAAATACAGTGAACATTAGGGCACCCTCCCAGAACCGACCTCGATCTTATACCTCGGTCCGACCGCATCGGCGGCGAAGCCAAGGGGGGGGTCGAGGCTCGAGGCTCGAGGTTGTCGGGCGCATCTAGATGCGGGATCGGAGCTCCACCCGCCGAAACCCTCCCGCATCCAGATGCTGGATCGGAGCCTCACCCGCCGAAACCGCATTTCCCGCCGAGGCCTTTCCTCGAGGAGGGGAAGTGAGAAGGAGACGGCCTTCTCCGAGGACGGCGGGGTTCCTCAGAAGCTCTCGCGCCTCCTGAAAGGTTTCCTGTGCCTTCTTGAGAGTCCCGAAGTGGTGCGGTGACGGACCGTGCGGTGACCTCGAAATCCCCCACCGCACGGTCCGTCACCGCACGGTTTTGGGACTCCGGAGGCCCCTGTCGCCCCAGACGTCCTCGGAGAAGGACTCGAGTCCCAAAACCGCGCGGTGACCCCGAATCCCCACCGACTCACCGCACGGTGTGGTCACCGCCCCGTTTGGGGGCCCCCGAGTCTTCGGCGAAGGCTTGAAGGAACGTCTCAGAAGGCCGGGGAACTCCCGAGCCTTCTGAGATGGCCCGCCCCTTTTGAACGACCCCCAGGGCTCGCCGCTGATGCTACATCCCTCGTCGAAATTGAACGCAAATTTTAGCCGCGACCTGGCGGCGCCCCCCGACCCCCAATTTCAACGGTCACGCCGACGCCGGCGACTTCCAGATTTTCTTCGGACCCCGCCGGCCGCGATGCGCCTGTCGATGAACATTGAAATTTGGGGGCGACGGGGGTGGACAAAAACTTGCGTTCAATCTCGACGAGGGTTGTAGCACCATCGGCGGCGAGACCGGGGGGGGGGTCGGGGCTCGAGGTCCCAGGCTCTCGGGTGTTCTCGCTGGCTCGCGGAGGTCTGCCAGCCTCGGGGTGCTCTCCAGCAGCTGCACCTCGCCGATGGCGTCCCTGTGGTGCCCGGCTCGTCCCAACCGGCCGCCGGCATGCCCTGCGGCTGTCTGGCGCTCCCGCAGTCGGCTTCGAGGGGCGCCCCCCCCTCCGCTGCCCTCCTGGCTAGTGTGAAGTCGGGCGTGTCCCCCTGCAGGGGGATTTTGGGCGAAAAATTACAAATACTCCAAGAGTACTCCAAAAATGCGCAAAAATAGTCCAACAAGAGTCCCCAGGCTATTTTTGTACTATTTTTGGGTATTCCCCCTGTAGAGGGACAGGCCCGACTTCAGGCTAGGGGAGGTCGAGCTCCAGGGGCCCTGGTTTCGCGGCGCCCAGCGTGAATCCGCCCGTGCTGCGACTGGGACGCTGGGGGCGTGCTGGGGTGCTCGGGCGCGCTGGGATACCGTGCCCGCGGGATGCTGGAGCCAGTCGTCGGAGTGGTCATGGACTCATGGACGAATGCGACAACGACGACGACGACGACGGCGACGACGACGATGACGACAACAAACGACGACGCGGAGAACACACAGATCTTTTCCGACAACGGCGGTGACGACGGCGACGACGATGTCTTCATGGCAGGACTCTGGCTGTCGTCTTCGAACAAAAAACTCGCCATAAACAAAATATTTGGCGCTCCGCGCGGATTTCTTGGATCTGCGCTGGACCCCCCGCCCTGGCTCGCGGGGCGTGCCAGGGGCGGCGCCGGAGGCGTCTGCGCGGATCCAGGAAATCTCCACGCGGAGCGCCACAGGTTTATGCTCGTGGCGGTATTCCTTCTTCGATCGAAGGGCAGCGCACACACACACACACAGGAGGAGGAGGAGGAGGAGGAGGAGGAGGAGGAGGAGCAGGAGGAGGAGCAGGAGGAGGAGGAGGAGGAGGAGGAGGAGGAGGAGGAGGAGGTGGAGGAGGTGGGCGAGGAGGAGGAGGAGGAGGAGGAGGAGGAGGAGGAGGAGGAGGTGGGCGAGGAGGAGGAGGAGGAGGGAGGAGGAGGAGGAGGAGGAGGAGGAGGAGGCAACCTCCGCGCCCCCCTCCTGGCCGAGGGAGTTCGAGCTCCGCAGACCCTGTGTGGCTTCGTCGCTCCCCGAGCTCCTCCTGTGGACCCCTGGGCGGCTCCAGGGCCTCCCCAGAGGGCCACGAGGGGGATGCAAGGTGCGCTGAGCTACACTGGGATTGAGGAATGAAACAAACGGCCCTAACCTGGGTTACAAGTGCGTGGTCTGTAAACCTCCTGGGAACCCCCAAAGCCTAGAGGACGCCAGGACGCCGCACATCACGCAGTGTTAACCCTGTCAACCCACAGGAGTTTCAGCGCACAACGCCTCGTAAACCAGGGTGGGGGCATTTTTGTCAAGCCCTGGACAGGAGGCTAAACGTGTTGTAACACGGTTTTTTTCAGAGTTACGATTCTTCGATGAGTTTTGGATCAAGATGGTCTACACAACGCTTCCGAAAGCCGTGCGAAAAGCCTCAGGTGGGCAGAAGCCCCCCAGACGGCGACTCAGGCTGGCGCCCAGAAGAGCTCTCCAAAAGACAGCCCCAAGGCGTGGCCCCGAGATAGTTCTGGCAAGCCCCAGGATCCCAACGGGCCCTCCGAAAGCCCTGCTAGAGGCCTCCCAGATGGGGTCAGAGTAGATGGGGTCAAAGGATCGCGCCGTATCGGCGACGCATCGGCGTCGTCTGCGTGGGAAAAGTCGGCCTCCACATCGAGCCGCATCGCCGATGCATCGGCGATGCTGCCCGATCCTCCGACCCCATCTGGGAGGCCTGGACCTCCAGAAGGCCCCAGGAGGCGCCCAAGAAGGCACGAGGCCCCAGAGAAGCCGCCCAGAAGCAGCGCACACGCCGGGCCACGCCACGGCCGCGCAACGCAGCAGACGCCACAGCGACGATGCCCACACGGGCTCCACGATCGGTTCGTTTCGGTCCGTATGCGTCCTGCTGTAGGGGGCACCAGGCCCCGACGCCGCTAAGCCAGGTTACAAGTGGCAGCCGAGAGATCATCTCAAAGTTCCCCGCCATTCCGGCCACGCTTTAAGTCCATCCCTCCAGGAGTGGTTCTGTTAAGGCTGGCCCTATGATGTCGTGCCTCCTCCTCCTTTGCGACCTTTGCGAGCAGGCTCCACGTCGCTCGGGCGACGAAGCCTATGTCTCCTCCTCCTGCTCCTCCTCCTCCTCCTCCTGCTCCTCCTCCTCCTTCTCCTCCTCCTCCTCCTCCTGCTCCTCCTCCTGCTCCTCCTCCTCCTCCTCCTCCTCCTCCTCCTCCTCCTCCTCCTCCTCCTTCGCCGAACCCGTGCGGGAGACGATCGGCAGCACCACCCCTGCAGGCGCTACGAGGCCGCGCAGGCATAGGGGGCGGGGCCTGCCGCAGGCAGCGGGATGTCCCTGGCGACCTCTCGGGGCAGGGCGAGGCGAAACACTGGGAGCTCAAGGTCGGCCCCCGGACCCCTCCCGAGGTCCAGACGCGATAGCTTTCCGAGCTGCGTCCAAGCGTGGCGACGAGGGCCCCCCGCAAGGCCAGCTCCCGTGGTCTCAACTTGGAGGCCTCCCCGATGGGGGCCGATCCGAAAAATTAGATGGGGTCGGAGGATCGCGCCGCATCGCCGACGCATCGCCAATGCATCGGCGACGTTGGCGATGCATCGGGGCCGTCGGCGTGGAGAAACTCGGGCTCCACATCGAGCCGCATCGGCGATGCATCGGCGACGCGACGCGATCCTCCGAATTCAACTGCTCGGACCCCATGAGGCCTAGAGTGAGACGAAGTCAGGCCAGGGACAGCATTGGACAGGGAGACATCGATGATCTCTGAGATCCGACGGTTCTGGAGCTTATAACGGGCGCCGCGGCCTTCTCGGAGCGTTGCAGAACGCTCTGAGATCGCTGTGGAGCACTCTGCAAACGACTCATCCCCGTCTCAGCCCCGCCCGACACAACCTCGGCGCCACGCGAGGCCAAGCACGCGGCTGCCTCGGCGCCGACCGCACCCGGCGCCAACGCCTCCCGGCGCGTCGTCGTCGTCATCGTCGTCGCCGTCGTCGTCGTCGTCGTCGTCGTCGTCGTCGCCATCGTCGCCGTCGTCGTCGTCGTCGTCGCCATCGTCGTCGTCGCCGTCGCCGTCGTCGTCGTTGGGGGGCGGCCCTGCCGCACGCCTCCGGCGGGGGCGCGAGCACGACCACCGTGCGGCCCTCGCGAGCCGCCCGCGAGCCGCCGAGAGCCGCCGCCAGCAGGCGCCCCCCCCACGGGAGCGCGCACGAGCTGGGCTCGAGGGGGGACCCCCGGGGCTGCCAGGGGGTGCTCCTCCTGGCCCCAGAAGCCAGGGGGCGCTCGCGTCGTGGCGAACATCAGGACGTGAAGACTGGGGCCGCCTTCGGCCTCTGGGTGCTCTCGCTGGGCTCCAGGACCATGAAAAAACGGCTCGGATAAAAACAAACCGGCCCGGGCGAACGGGTCGGGACTTCCGGGGACCGCGTTTCGACACGAGCCCGGACATCGCATGTCTGGAAGGCCCCTCCAGCAGTCCGCGCTGCTCTTTGGAGCCCCTACGTGGGCCTTCTGGCCCTTGTCGAGGGATGCTCTTGAAGGCTGTGGGGGCGCCCATGGAACGCTTGTGGAGAAATCAAGAACGGCATAAATATAGACTCTCAGAGCTCCGCGCGGATTTCTTGGATCGGCGCTGGACCCCCCTCCCTCGCGCGCGGAGCGCACCAGGGGTGGCGCCGGAGGCGACGCCAGGGGGGGCCAGCTCTGATCCGAGATATCTGCGCGGACCTCTGAGAACTTGCATTGATGCATGTGTGTGTTGCTCTTTCGAGGCCTTCATGGAACTCCTCTGACGTGGAGTTCCCGCCAGATCTCCCTGGCTTCTGGGTTCCACATGGGAGGTTCATCCCACGTGGCTCCAAGAAACGACGTAGCACCTCATCCCAATCAAATGGGAAGTGACCAATCAACAGAGACAAAACCAAAAATCCGGCGTTTCGATTTTCTCGAGACACGGGCACCCGACCTCTCGACCACTCCTCGGATCCACTCTTCCATCGCGAGCCGTTTTTGAATGTCCCGAGGCCCGGTAAGGGCTCAGAGGCCAAAAACGATGGAAATAAAACCTCATCGTTTTTGCTCCAGACGCTGGATGTCTGGGCGTCTCAAATCGAGCCACCGATCTCCTCCCTCGATGCCTCGACCGACGCCTGGGGTCAGGGGCACCTCTGGCAGCACCCGGCTTCGAGCGCAAAGCCGCACGCCTCCCCGGCCCGCTCGGCCTCGCGCTCCAGGTCAACGAGGCGCCCCACGAACGCGTTGACGCCAGCCCCGTTCTCGTTCCAGCCGAGGAAGAAAAAACGACACAAATGAGAGCCGCAGGTCCATTCACTGGAGGAGGAAGAGGAGGAGGAGGAGGAGGAGAAGGAGGAATAGCCGCAGGTGCATTCACTCAGGTGTGCGGGCCCTTCGCCCGAGACACAGTGTGCATCCTTTGTCGAGCGTCTCGCGCTCGCGAACCTACCCCGAAGACTGTCCACTGTACGTTGCGCGGCGGCAGCTTCGAACAGACTGTCATGGTCATGTCCTTTCGGAGCTCAGCGCGGGTTCCTGGGATCGGCGCTGGGCCCCCCTACGGCACAAACATACACTTTCGGAGCTTCGCGCGGATTTTTCGGATCGGCGCTGGAGACCCCTGGCGCCGCCTCTGGCGGCGCCCCTGGCTCGCGCGCGAGGGAGGGGGGGCCCAGCGCCAATTCACGACATCCGCGCGGAGCTCCGAGAGTTTTGTGTTTATGCTGTTTTTTCTTCCTCGATCCAGGCGGACTGGTTGTCGCGCAGCGCGTCGAGGACGGCACCTCAGAGGAGGAGCAGGTACCCATACCGCTACCCTTGCGTTGTGTCTCGCCTCTTTGGGCCTCGTGGGAAGCCCTCGTCGCGACGGCTGGATTCGCCTCGAGATCCAGGTCGGAACGCACCCCATGATACGAGAACGGCGCCCGTGCACAGTACCATGTCTGGACTCTGTTCACGCCCTGCTCCAACGCAGTACGGTGCACAATTCGTTCGCCTCTGGGGGTCGAACAACTACGCACCGTACCATTCATGGGTCGAGAATCGACGACGCCACGAGGGGCACCAACGCGGTACGGTGCACACATCTCGCCCGCGGGCATGGGAGGTCCGGGGAGTAGCGGCATCGGTACCGGTTGGTCTCCCCAGCACCGAAGCCCACGTACTGCAGCGCCACGGGCAGGCCGACGAGCCTCTCCAGCCAGACGGACAGAGGGCCGCTCAGGCCGACGGGGTCGAAGCTGCACGCCAGGACCACCCGCAGGGGCTCGGCCGCGGGGCCGAAGTCCGTGGGCCGAGGCAGCTCGAACTTGCCGCCAAGCGCCGCATCCTTCGGCGGCGGCGAGCCCCGACGCGAGAGTGGGGCAGGCCTTCTCGGAGGGCGGCGGCGCTTCCCAGGAGCCCTCGCGCCCTCTGAGGGGCCGCGCCCGTCTTCGGAGGAGGCTCAGAAGGCTCCTCGGAAGGCGCGGAGGGCTCTGGGACCCCCCCGCCGCAATCTGAGAAGGTCTGCCCCCTCTCACCTGCCCCTCTGGGGCTCACCGCCGATCCTGACGAGGTCGCATGGAGGACCCGAGGCTCGAATCAAACAGGCTTGAGCCTGGCTGCGAGCACCCGCCTGCCCAATTCGCCTCACATGGGCGCTGCCCGCTTCCGGCTGGCTCTGGGGCCGATAGCGCTTGTGTCTCGGGGCCACGTTCCCATGGCAAGCCCACCGATTCCCATGGGCACTCTTCAAGGTAGCGCCACGCAGCCCAATGCAAACATAACACGTTGAGCAGAGCACAGCACCTCAACGTGATGTGGCGCAAAGACACGCAACGTGAAGCAACGCAATGCAGCACAACACAGTGCACTACAGCAGGTCAAGGGAACGCAGATAATGCAAGGCAAGCCGAGAAGAGGCAAACCAGAGCTAGCGAAGTAAGGCTAAGCAGAGCCAGGAGATGCACTGCAACGCAGAGCATAACAACGCAACCCCTCGTCTCCCCGCTTCCTTCGCCTCCCTTTCCTCGGCCCCATACCCCTTTCTTCCCCCCTCCACCGTCCCTCCTTCCCGCCCTCTCAATCTCTCCGCTGGGCACCCCCACATGTGTACCCTACTCCTGCAGGTCCGATCCCTGGGATATCGGGAGCTCGGAATTTGATGGACGCCTCTGGCCAAGTGAGCCCCTAATCACACAGGTGTTCGATACCCCAGCGACGAATGGGCCAGCATGGGTGGGGTCTGTAAACGCATGCAGGTCCGACATGAGGGCGGCAGGGCGGTCTGAGCTGGATAAGGTCACAGGAAATCGGTCAAGAAGGGAAATGAATACAAATTCACCCGAAATCGAATCCCAGACCCCTCCCAGGGTCGAAGCTGACCACCTCGCCGACCCGTGTCCAACCTTGGCGACGGGGGGGCCCTTCCCTCCTCAACCGTCTGCATGAACGGGAACCAGTGATGTGCCACCTCATCCCTAGAGGAACAACATCTGGACGAGGAAAACAATCCCCACCCACACTGGGCAAACCTTGCCCCGCTGGGCAATACGCTGGGGCAGCCAACCTACCCTGCCCGTGGGGATGGTTCCGACGATGATGACAAAACGCTGCGCGAACATAACCTTCTGACGGTCCGCGCGGATTTCTTCGATCTGAGCTGGAATCCCCTCCCTGGCGCGCGGAAGGCGCCTGGGGCGGCGGCGGAGGCGCCGGCAGGGGGTCCCAGCGCAGATCCAAGACATCCGCGGACCGCCATGTACCGTTCTCCGTCCTTCGGATACCCCCAGCCAGCTCCAAGGTCCGTCTCCCCTCCCCCTCTCCCTTGCGCCCCGAAAGCGGGGATCATCTGGGCCCCATACAGAGCGCTATCGTCTGCGCTCCGGCCCCCAGCGGCTCTAGGCAGAACGAGCAGTCGTCGCCGCCCACAAGCAACTCCACCTCCACAGGCTCGGAACGATCGCGGGGGGTGGAGGGCAGGGGGGGGCAAGGGGGCGGGGAAACGGTGAGAGGGCGAGAACAGGGGGAGGGGGACGGACCCGGTTATGGAGGGGAAGATTATCGGGAGGGGGGGGAAGAGCGGCAAAGGGCCGCGCAAGAAAAATGCGGCAAGGATTCGGGGAATCGAGGAGGACAGTGGAAGGAGTGACTGGGAGGCAGTAAGCGTGCAGGATGAGGGGCGAACGAGGACGACGGCGCGGCTCAGTGATTACGCGCGACTGGAAATGGAAATGGTGTACGATGGAACGGACGCTGTCATGGGGCAGGCACAAGAGCATGCGGACGGGCGCGAAGACCATACTTGCCACTGAAAAGCGCTGCGCGAAGGCGGGCGAGGGAGGCAATTCAGGATGGTAGGATGGTGCAGAGGCGACAGGGAGCTATGCTCTCTGATTTCGGTACTTTCCCAGGGGGCCCAGATCGCGACTAACGAACACGCTGCCTCTAGCCAGTGACGCTGATGTTTGAATGTCACTCCTTTCGCTTGCCTGGGTAACCTGTTTCGTTCCCAGGGCCGGCGGGGCTGAACCCTACCTTCGATGATTCTCAGAACGCACGTCGGCGCCACAACCGCTTCAATGCGGCACGGGCTGAGCGAGATGAGCTCACGTCGAAAACTCCTTGTTTTATTATTCGCGGTAACGGGCGCGATAAAAAGAGGAGGGGGGAATGCGCCCCCCCGATCACATCACAGCGGGGGGGTGCTGGAAATCAAATCAACCGGACATTTTTGGAAACGTGTGCAATCTACCCCCCGCCCGTCGTTGGCGCTGTCGTCACCGCCGGCGTCGTCGCCGTGCCCGGCTGTTGCCCCATGGGATCCAAATCCGACCCCTAAAAGACCATTGGGATGCATTTGCGCAGCCGCCGGGGGGCCGAAAACTATAAGATGTCGGGTCAGACGCGGTTCAATGCTGAAGCAGTTGTCTCGAATTTGAAAAAAATTGAGAGTGAGAACAAATTGAGAACAAGTTGAACACGTTTTCTCGATTTGTCCCCACATCGTTCTCAAATGGAGAAAATTATTTCAAATTAAACCACGCTTCCTTAAGTTTGAATCATGTTTTTCCACAAATCTTACAATTGTCGGCCCCCCGTGCCTGAGGAACTGCATTCCAACGCTCCGTCAGGGGTCGGTCTCGCAAGAACTGGACTCCACGGAGCAGCGCTGGGACGCCATAGTGGACGGCGACGACGACCGCGGGGACGACGACGACAACGACGACGACGACGACGAACGCGACGACGACGACGCCGAGGACGACGACGTCGACGGGGACGTTTGCGACGACGACGGCGACGGTGACGAGGACGACGACGAGGGTGAGGACGACGACGACGACGGCAATTGTGAGGAAGACGAACGCGACGGCGACGAGGAGGAAGAGGACGGCGACGATGAATGCGACGAGGACGATGACGGCGACGGCGAAGAAAACGACGACGACGACGACGACGAGGGCGTCGACGACCGCGACGTCGACGACGACGGCGACGAGGACGCCGAGGACGACGACGATAACGTCGGAGACGACGACGGGGACGGCGACGGCGGCGACGGCGACGACGGCGAAGAGGACGACGAAGACAGCGACGACGACGACAGAAGAGAGAAGAGGGAAGGGGGAGGTCGAGGAGGAGGGGCGCTGGGCCCAGAGACCCAACGTCTTGAAAAATCAAAGCGGAGGTCTGTCCACACATATCGGTATCTGGGGGCCCTCAGCGGGCCCAGGGCCGTCAAGAAACGACCGTGGATGACATCGCAAGACAGCTCGCCGCTTGGGCCCCACCGCTAGCCCAAACAGACGTAAACCCGCGCGCATTCGGATGTCCAGCCAGCTTTGGCCGGGTCGGCATGCTTGTCGTTGCCTTTGGTGTCGTCGTCGTGGCGGCGGTCCTCGTCTCCGCTGGCGCCGTCGCGGCCGCCGCTGTCGTCGACATCGTCGCAGCAATCGCGTTCGCCGCGCCGCTGCCGTCGCCGTCGTCGTCGTCGCGGTTGTCGTCGTTGTCTTCGTCGTCGTCAGTCGTCGGCATCGTCCTCGTACTATTCGCATTCATCCCCGTCGGCCGAGGAAAAAAAAAATGCCTATTGATTGCGGCGGTGACTGAACCATCGGCCGCCGAAAATCAAACCGTCTCCGATTGGTTGCGCGATAGGTTGCGCCCTCGGCTGCAAAGAATGAGCCCGTCTCCTACTGGTTGCGCCATAGGTTGCGCCTTCGGCGGCCGAAAAGCCCGCCTCTTATTGGCTTCGCCATGGCTTGCGCATTCGGCGGCCGAAGATGAGCCCGTCTCCTCTTGGTTGCGCCATAGGTTGCGCTCCCGGCGGCCGAAAACAAGTGGCACGCGTGCCATGGGTCTTGCATGCGGGGGAAGGGGAGGAGAGGGAGAGGAATAAAAAAGGAAAACGCAAGGGGCGGGCCCTGGGGGCGCGGCAGGGGGGGAGGGCGCTCGGCTGCCGGAGGCGAATACAGGGGGCCGCTGGGGAGAGAGCTGGGGGGCAGAGGAATGGGGGGGGCGGGGCGGCGCGAAATAAACTGGTCGGGGCGGAGGGGGCACTCGGTTTCTGGGAACAGAGAGGCGCCGAAGGAAAAAGGGCCGCTTGGGGAAGAGCTGGGGGCATAGGCGTGGGCGACGCACAATCAAATACTCGGCGCTCCAGTCACCCAGTGCAAGAAGACGAAGCCGTTTCGTATTGGTTGCGCCATAGGTTGCGCCCTCTGCGGCCGAGAGTAAAATTGTTTCTGCCGGTTGCGCCATGGGTTGCGCCCTCGGCGACCGAACGCACAGCCGTTGCCTATCGATTGCGCCGTCGGTTGAGCCCCCGGCGGCCGAGAATGAAACCGTTCGCTGCCGGTTGCGTCGCAATTTGTGCCCTGGCGGCCGAGAATAAAACCGCTTGCTGTTGATTGCGCCATAGGTTGCGCCCTCGGCGGCCGAACATGAACCCGTTCCCCATTGACTTCGCCACGATTGCGCCCTCGGCGGTCGAGAATGAGCCCGTCGCTTGGTGGCTGCGCCATACGTTACGCCCTCGGCGCCAAAAATAAATCCATCTCCTACAGGTTGCGCTATTGATTGCGTCCTCGGCGACCGAGAGTAAAGCCGTCTCCTATCGGTTGCGCCATAGGTTGCGCCTTCGGCGCCGGCCGGGAAGCGCCATGGGTTCCCTCGGCGGCGGCTGAGAATAAAACCGCCGTCTATCGGTTGCGCCGTATGTTGTGCCCTCGGCAAAAAAAAACGCCTCTTATTGGTTTCGCCATGGTTGCGCCCTCGGCGGCCGAAAAATAAAACCGTCGCGTAACGGGTGCGACCAGTCAAATGGTCAATCAATCAGTCAGTCAATCGCTCAAACCGTTAATGTGTCAGTCTGTCAGGCAGTCGTAGCTAGCGCCGCGAGAAATAAATTCAGGATGCGCCCGAAACCAAGGCGGAAGACTGTCGCCGCTTTCGCCCTTCGGGGGCTCTGAGAGGGTCGTCAAACGAAGACCCGCGATGAAACGTTGTCCCATTGATACGTCGGGGCCTGCAGGGGCCGCGCATTGAACTCATCAAAACGTCGGATGTCTGGGAGGGGGTGGAGAAGGACGATGGGCAAAAGGAGGAGGAGGAGGAGGACGAGGAGGAGGAGGAGGAGGAGGGGGACGAGGGGGAGGAAGGAGGAGGAGCAGGAAGAGGAGGGGAGGAGGAAGAGGAGCAGGGGGAGGAGGAAGACGAGGAGGAGCGGGAGGAGCAGGAGAAGGAGGAGGAGGAGGAACAGCAGGAGGAGCCATTTTGAACCATCACAGCCGTCTCGGGGGGGGGCGTGCTGGACTCCACGGCGCCGCGTTGAAACCCTCCTGTTCGCTTCGGCGGTAATACGGGCGCCATCTTGAAGGCCAGCGCGAACCTCAAGATGGCGAGCGACAACCTCATGATTGTCAACTCCTTGCGCCCACCTTGCGACCCATTTCCAGTCTGCCGCGCGACCGCCCCTGACCAGCCCCGCGCACCACCGCTGCCGCGCGCACGCACGGTGGTCGCAGTTGTGTGACGCGGAGCTCCACGAAAGGCCCTGACGGCAAGGTGCGCGTGGAGGTCCCGCCTCATGTCGGCACACCGCCCGGGAGCCTTGTCGAAGACATCGATCATCGGCCCCACTGGATACATGTACTGCTCCCCCCTGGGCTATTCGCCCCTATCGTTGCTTCCGACAGGATCTGAGTCTGGGGCGGCCAAGAGGGGGGCGTCCAAGAGGGGGGGGCGCAAATCATGGCCAGCGGCACGTGCGCGGCCCAAGCGGGGGCCAGGGGCGCAATGAAATAAGAAGGGGCGCCATGAAATCTGGAGAGATATCATGGCCCACGCCATGATATCGAGCCCCCTAGTCTTAGGTCAGGCATGTCCACTACAGGCCGATGTCCGACGACTTATTCAATCAGAAACCCAAAATGCCCTAAAATGCACCAAAAACTTAAATATCCCCCCCCCCCTAGTCCATAGTGGGCCCCGGAAACGGCAGGGCCGTTTTTTCACCTTTTTCGAAAAAGTGCCGCTTGAAAATGGAAACGGCAAAAAAACGGCGACCGGAAACGGCAACAAAAACGGCTCCAGGATGGGAAGCGGAGCGGGAAACCCGTAAAAGAACGGCGACGGAACCGGTAACAAAAACTGCGTCGGAGCCGGCAACAAAAACGGCAAAACGGAACCGGTAAAGAAACGGCCCTGTCGTTTCCAGGGCCCACTAAGCTCCCTCCTCCCCCTGAGGCCACGCCCCTTACAAGGCCGCGCCCCCCCTCCCGGAGATTCTTCCCGGAGGGGGAGGAGGAGGAGGATTTTACCGCTACGCTGCTCTCCACGGCGTCCCGCAGTCGGCCTGGCACTGGGCGCCAGGCGGCCGTCGAGCACGGCACTTAAATGGCACAGACAAGTCATACATGCCATGAAAACCTTATATCAGGGCCACGCCCCCACGCCACGAGAACGGGAGGCTGGGCCAGACACAGGCCTAGGTGGTATTAAAGAGACGAACAACACTGTTAGCATCCGCATCAAGCCAGACGTCCGAGAGTTTGGGGTGCTTGCCAGCCGAAATTCTGTCCCAATAATATTTAGAACGCCTAAAATTGTGTGGCCTACCTGGGCATGGTTTAGCCAGGTAGCGCACGTAATTGCCAGCGGAAAACGCTTTACAACGGACACAAACACAGACAATGCCGCCGTCCGAACACGCTAAACCCAGACAATTATGCTCCAGCTGCTGGAGGACGTCATACTGGAGCTTATGCTTCTTCGAGCAACTCGAAGTATTCCTCGGGAAGACCCCGCAGCACACCGCGAGGCAATGATTACACTGCCAGAAGGTTCCCACCTTCTTCCAGAGATGAGGCACTATGATTGGCACTGGCTTCGGTTCGACGGGCGCACGAGTGGCCAAAGACAAGTCGAGCGGAGGCCAGAGAGGCAAAATACGGGCAGCCAGAACAAAAACCTTGCGAACGACCGACAAACATTTCTCAAGCCAATCTAGCTGCTCGGGGCTTGGCTTCTCGTGAGCTAGGGCCCCAAGCTTAGCATAGTGGTCGGCAAGGTCATTACCAGTCTTACAGAACTTCAGATAGGCATCGTTACCCACCTGCTCGTCCGTCATGTGGCCTTTCACTTTGTGGATGGGCCCCATTTGACTGTCTGCGGTCCAAACAAACATGCCCGAGTGCACTCGCTTGTACGACAAGTGTTCACTACGGGGGAGGGCCCAAAGTGCCACAACATTCTGGCAATCGCTATAACCCACAGCTGGAGTGACCGCATTTTGGCAAGCAGCAGTGCAAGCAGCAAATTCACCAGCCTGAGCCGTTTGGGGAATGGGGTAAGGGAGGGGGGCATAGACATGACCCAGTTCCTGCCCAGAATCGGAAACCGAGACATAACTCCACCCCGTTCTCGATAATTCTCTTACGACCGAACGTATACAAGATCCATACATGAAGATATTCCCCGAAACAGTATAATCGTTTTTCCCAGGATCATCAAAATGCTGATATATAGGCTCGCACTTCGACGGGGGAGGGAAGAAGTCACCAGGGTGGGTAAACAAGCCCAACGTGTACATTATCTTGTCAGCATCCGACAACGAGTCGTACTCCATCGGCCGAAACTGGAACCCATCTCCGAGGATGTCATCTCGGGCCTGGGCGACCGACTCGTGCTGGCAACACCACAACCTGTGGAAACTGGTGTCCCTTGCCACTTCGCACAGCGGGCACGCCGTGTCAGGCACGATGTCGCCGTGGTCCTCGGCTCGCGCCTTGGTCCAGGGCGCCTGGCAGACAAGACCTCTCATGCACCCTTTCTCGAAGGGAGTGAATTTTGAAGAACTTATGACCGCAGAGGCCACGTCGAAACACACGCGACGATCCAGGCCCAGGGACCGCCCATACTCACGTTCCAGATTCCTCAAAACAGCAGCACGGAGGAGACGTTTCAGGGGGCAAGGCGAAACCAGGGTAAGGGAGACTTCCACCCCCAGGTCGTCGGCCAGCATGCTGAAACTAGGCATCTTCCACCCAAGACGCTCCACCGAGAGCCGCAGGGCCCCCACAGGACCGCGCACACGACGCCACGGCTGAAGAGGCCCCGAGAAACCCACAGCCCAGGCACCGCGGAGCTCGGCCAAGCTGAGGCCGAACTGGTAGGCCCCCACCAGGCAAGCCCAGACCTCCTTAGACCACCTCACAATGGGCGCGACGGACACGTACCAGGTGGGGTCGGCGGCAAACAGCAAAGCTGCCGTGAGAGATCCCCCTCCAGCGGAGGGTTGCAAGAAACGACCCATGGCTCTCCGCAGGGTGAAAAGCTCATGGTCCGAGGTGCCGTGCACCTCGCAACCGTAGGTTCGGCTGGCAAGGGGCCCTGTCGTGAAAACCCGACGCGAGTGTCGACCGAGGGTTCTCTTATGTCGAGCCAAACGAGCAACCTTGGCCGAAAACAGGGTTTACGGACTTTAAACCTTCCACCACGACGAGCGACACGACGGGGCCTGCCAGCAGCATCGTCGATGCCGAGGTTGACAGCGGAGTCACACGGCGCTCCGCCCACCGTGCCAAGACCTTGGCGCACGGCCTTAGCAACTGCAGAATGAGAGGCGAGCGCTGCCGCCTTCTTGACAGCGATCGCGCAGCCAAGATCGCCCTCGATGACAACCTGCAATTTGATGGCCCCCCTCCAGGAGGTCATTAACGACCGTCGAGGCGGTCCCTTGGCAAGACAGGGTGTAATCATCGATATATATCTTCAACGAGACCGATCTTGGCAAGCTAAGCCCATCTAAGGCGGCTATGCTGAAGACACGGATAAAAGTGGTCGCGAAGCCGCAGCCTGCCACAAGCCCTCGCCATGCGACCTCGGGCCCGATGGCCCTGCTGTTCATGGCGATGTAGCGGCAGGCGCGGTAAGCAACATCACAAACTCTCGCAATCTGCATGGGGAAACCGTGCTGACGGCAACGCTGCAACAGCATATCCAAGTCGACCGACTCATAAAACTTGAGAAGGTCCCAGAGCACCGAACTGGAACATAAATCGGACGAAACAGCTTTCTCACTTCGAACGCATTGCCGCCAGACAGTGTCCACGCTCGATGCAAAGGAGCCCGCGGCGAAGAAGTCCCTGCCGTTAGCCACTTCCCACCTGCGAGCATACTCACGACGAGCACGGGCCCAAAGACGATAAACTGACACGAATAATCCTATCGGTCTGTGCCCTCCGCCTGGCTTGGCAAGCATGATGAGCCACAGAACGCGCATCTGCATTGGCAAGTGCCCTGACTTCTCGAACGTGGCGATGAGGCGGGAGAGGGCGACAAGGGCCTGATCCGAGAGGTGCTGGAAGTGGCTAACATGGAAACCGTCGACCGAGGTGGCCGTGTGCTTCGGGAAAGACCTAGAGACACGGCGAAGGTCAGCTGGGGTCAACTCGGGCAGGGGTTCGAGCGCCTCGAACCTGGCACCAGTCGACGGGGAAACCTGCTGGTCTTCGGCATGCCACAAATCAGAAAACTTAGCACATTCAGACTCAAGGAGGGCCTGTGGGTCCGAAACAACTTCACCTTTGACGCTGAGGGTAGTGGTGGGGGTCCAAGCAGGGGCCCCCTCGAACAACCCCATGGGCGTGCCGAGCCCCAGACTCAATATTGGTCTTAAGCCAGGACACCCACTTACGGTTCTCAGCATTACGATGTTCACTCTCGGCCACAGCTTGGGCCTGGGAGACCGCATCCAGGGCATACTCGGGTTCCCCATAGACGACGGGCTGACCAGGAGGGCTGTGGGTGACGACATCCCTGCAACGCTGAAGCAGCGCGGCCGCGTGGCCGCTCCACTCTCCCAGCCTGACAGGGGGATTGAAAAGCTCAGCAGCCGTGGCACAAAGATGGCTGCTGCGTGCCGAGCTGTGCCCGGCGCGCCCTGACACTGTTTTTT
This sequence comes from Prorocentrum cordatum, assembly GCA_963575745.1. Taxonomy (NCBI): domain Eukaryota; class Dinophyceae; order Prorocentrales; family Prorocentraceae; genus Prorocentrum; species Prorocentrum cordatum. The sequence continues at coordinate 19,524 of CAUYUJ010011110.1, forward strand.
TTTCGATTAAGCTGCTACGAGCAAACCGCGGGGAGGAGGGGGGCTCGGGCGCAGCCGTCGACGCTCCTAAGGCGTACAGCTGCAACCAAAGCCGAAAGCGATTGCTGAGCCAGCGGAGCTGCGAGGCCAACTGCGACGTCGACGAAACACCTTCCATCGAGGCCGTGCCCGACTGCAGCACGCTGACCCAGTGCAGCTCCGCTTGGCGACCACGACTGCCGTGGTGCGAGAGACGGCGCTGAAATGCCCCTTCGAGCTCCTTTTCAGCCGTGTTGGCCCAATGTTTATAGATGGTGTCCAGATGATACTGGGTCACATCAGTCTCCCCACTCTCAGCCGCCACCAGGGCTCGCGAGGCCAGCCGATCCAAAACTCCCCACTCGGAAGGGGGCTCGGGGCACGGCCCCGCGGGCCTGCTGGTGGGCAAGGGTGGGGGACGTCGAAAGGTCAAAGCTTTGAGAGACGCGAGGGAGGGGTGGAAGGTGAGGGAGACAGGGTCATGCGTCGCTAACTCCGAATCACTCACTACCTTCACGCCCTCGATCGCCTGCGCAAGGCGGGAACAACAGAGGAAGACATCGAACATCTTCGCGCCCCCAGTGCTACGACAGGTGCCTAAAGCGCCAGGGGGGTACACAATGTCAGCTCCCATCCTTCTGTGAATAGACGAGCCTGCTAGCGCGGCGGGCTCCACGTTGAAGTCAGCTCCGACAACGAACGGCACAGTCATGCCCTTTGCTCGCGCCGCCACACCAGCAAGAACATCCTGATTGAAATCACTAAGTCCAACACAATCCTGCAGGTAGACACTAACAATGTAGAAAGAGGCCTGACCTGGGAGGTGGACGAGCGCTCCGAGGGCCCTGTGGGGCCGAATCGTGGGACCAAAATCGGGGTGGTGCAACCCAAGGAAGGACCTGACTAGGACCCCGACCCCAGCCGAGGGGCCTCCCCCAGGCCCCAGGGTTCCAGGTTCGAAGCTGGCTTTCCACCCGTTTCGCACACACCAGGCCGAAGCCTTCCTGATGTCCTCAGCGCTAATGAGCTTGTGCTCCTGGGCGAGCACGATGTGGGCCGAGGTAATGCCCAAAAACTGTTTGAGCGAGCTCCAAGCAGCGCCGTTAGCCGTCACTATCTCCAGTTCAATAGACTCCTGAGCAGCAACAAAATCTCCTTGGTCCCAAGGACGATGCATACACGAGTTTCGCGGGGCATCCAAAACTGGGCAGGAGGTAGGGAGTCTAGGGTAGGAGAAGGGTGATGGCACGGCACAGGTCTGGCTAGGAACGAGCCGCGCCCTTAGCTGGGGGGCCCGCTGGTGGCGGCGCCTTCCCGTCTGGGACAGCGGGGCGCGCCTTGGACGGTGCCCTGCTGATAGCCTCACGAGCCTGGGCACGGACAGAGGCGCCAGGCTTAGAAGGCGGGGCACCAGGGGCGACAGGCGGCGCCGGGGTGGCCTTGCTTCCAGCAGCAGAGGCCGACGCTCCCGATGCCTCAGAGGCGGCGGCGGCCGCAGCACCTCCTGCAGGCACACCCGCGGCAGCAGGTTCGGCATCCGTCTTCCGCTTCTTCTCGAGCCGCTTGGCCTGCTCCTGGTGGTTCTTCTTGAGCTCGACGCACTTCGACTGAACCTCCCCGAACAGGGCCGCCGTGAGACTCTTGATGCTCTCCGACAGCTGCTCCTTCCGAGACTGGGCTTCACGCAGATCTTCTGGAGCGACGTCCTGAAACTCCGCCAAACCGAACATGTCGCCATCGTCCAGCACGAGCGAGGACACCTTGCCATCCAGGATGTCCTGCAGGCGCAACACTGGGGCGGCTGGGCCCTCCTGCGGCTGCGACGGATGGGGAGTGACCGACAGGTGCAACTCTGAGATGGCCGACTTGTATTCCTCATCGTAGCGCTCCAGCTCCTGCAGCGTGGCCTCCAGGTCTGCGCGCTGCTGAGCCAGCTTCCGCTCGAGGCCGTGGACGTGGTCCAGGTCGCGATCCAGCTTCTTCTCGAGCCTCTGGATCTCCTTGAAAGCCGCATCTGCCCGTTGCTGCGGGGGCAGAGGGGCTTGCTCCAACTGGGCCACCTTCTCTTGCGCCAAGGAGAGCAGGGAAGCGTCCCCCACCTTGGCGCTGAGCTCCACCAGCTGCTGCAACTCCGTCTTGGTCGCAGTCGGGACGGTGGCAGGCCGCACGGGTGGAGTCTTTCCCGACACTGCGTCTGCTGCAGCACGACGGACTTCAGCAGCAGCCGCTCCACGGGGAACTCCTCCTCCTCTGGCCTGCCCGTCTCCTGGCACGGGCTCAGTCCACTTCTTGCCGCAGTGCTTGCACCACAAGTAGTGACCCATGTTCTTGCGGCAGCCGCAGTGCCCGCAAGTCCACTTCTTGGTTGCGTCGTAGCCGCTACGAGGCTTGCGACCAAAAGCCATCGCAGCGCCGCCGTGAGGGAAAGGGGGGTCCGAGCCACTCTGGCCCGCGAACACCCAGCCGTTCTGAAAATCGGTGATCGCATGCACAAAAATGGATTGTGCCAGAACGGCTGGGAGGAGGAGGAGGAGGAGGAGGAGGAGGAGGAGGAGGAGGAGGAGGAGGAGGGGCGGAGGAGGGTAGACGAGGAGGACGAGGAGGAGGAGGCGGGCGGAGGGGAGGAGGAGCGGGAGGCGGAGGAGGGAGGCGTCGAAGAGGAGGAGGAGGAGGAGGAGGAGGAGGAGGAGGAGGAGGAGGAGGAGGAGGAGGAGGAGGAGCGGAGGAGGCTGACTGGTCATCGCCTCCCTCTCTGCTGGCCCCGACTGCGGGCCCCTCCCCCCGCAGCTTCCCCGGCAGCTCGGCGCGGAGGGCCTCGGACGGAGGCAGGTACGAGCCGCCGCGCCGCGGCGCCTCGGGCTCCTCGCCCCGCCGCCCGGCCAGAGGAGGGGGAGGGAGAGGGAGGGCAGGGAGGAGGGCGTGCAGGACGAGGGGGGAGGCCCGCTGCCCACGCAGAGGGAAGGGGCCCAGGGGGGAGAGGGGGGAGGAGGGGGGAGCCAGTGCCGAGAGAGAGAGAGAGAGAGCAGGGAGGAGGACGAGCAGGACGAGGGGGGAGGCCCGCTGCCCATGCAGAGGGAAGAGATTAATGCAAGAGCGCTTAACTTCGCGCTTCGCGCTGCGCGAAACCCTCTCGCGCCGCCCTTAAGGGGATGCTAGATGCTGGATTGGCCTGCCTCCGAAGAGACAGGTCCGAGGCCGCCCCCCAGGGGAGAAGAGGATGATGAGCAGGAACCGGAGCCGAACCGCGAAAGGCGAAGAACTTCGCGCCCTCGAGGGCGTGCTTGTCAATGCAGCACGCCCTGCCGCGAAAACGAAGAGGTGGAGCGAACGCGAGACCGTCCTGCCAGTCTTCGAACGTTCCTGCCATGGTGGGCTTGCTTTCCACCGCCACCACCACAAGTAGGAGGGGGAGGGGTTCCTCCTCCTCCTCCTCTTATTATTCCTCCTCCTCATCCTCCACCTCCTTCCCCCCTCAAACTTGTGGTGGTGGTGGAGGAAAGCAGGCCCCATCATGCCACGTGGAGGAAAGCAGGCCCCATCATGCCACGAGCCGAACTCGTGGAGCTCCTTGATGGGCGTGTCTGCAACATGCTGCCCAAGCCCGCCTGCGCACGGCGAGAGACGCGGCCGGAGCACGCTCCCGCATGTCGCGCGAGGGATGCTCAATGCCCCTGCCGATCTCGAGGATCGAACACATCTCAAGGGGCCCAAGGACATACACATAAATACATACAAATCCCAGGATTCCCCATACTTTTCCATATTTTCTGGATTTTCGTCTGCCCCCCCACTTCCAATGTTTTCCTGGGAGTCGACGATTAATTGTGTCTGTGTGTTTTTTCCCCTCCTGAACATCGCCTGGTCAAAAATGTAGCAAATCGGGTCGCCACCGCCGATCGCCTGGATCAGAACTATCCCATGGTCGATGGCGTCGCAACCGATAAACCTCTGCGTGATGTGCTACTGGATCTGAGCCTTCACTGTGCCAGTGGAGCTAGAACCATCGGCGGATCCCACGTCTCCGTCGGATGAAGACGGTGGACCTTGCCACACCCTTTTCTGGAAAAAATTGTCAGAAGATGTGCTGGACGCGGACGCACAGACGCGCCTTTGTGAATCGACCCGGAAAGGCTGGAAGCAGGGCTCGGCCTGAACAGTGTTTGTCGTTTGCGTGTTGCTGTCGGCTTCCCTCGTCCTGTCGTCGTTCCGCCTTCGCTGCAAAGCGACGTCGAAGCGAAAACGGCCCATGAAATTGCCAAGACAATGTGTGCATCGAGCTCCAAATGCGCTGGGGGGAGAGGCAGAGAGGAACTGGAGAGGAGCGGGGGGAGAGCGGGAGGTGCAGGAGAGCAGCGGAGGGGGACGTGGGACGTGAAGGGAGGGAGGGAACGATGCGAGGGAGCGGCGACGGGAGGCATGGGGCCTTGCTCACTGGGGGCGATCTACGGGGGGACGAAGCCACGTGCACCTTTCGTGCCCCTCTTGGGCCCCAGGGGACCCCTTGAGGGCCCCGTTTGGGCACAAGTGGTGCACCTTTCTCCCCCCCCCCCCCCCCATGTATCGCCGCTCCACTGCACAATGCCTGAACGGGGGAGGGGGGCTTGGGACGTGAGCGAGGGAGGGAGCGATGCGAGCGAGCGCGCCCTCGCGGGCCAGCGCTGGTGGGCCAGAGCCCGCGGTGGTCTTGGTCGAAGTCTTCGTGTGGAGGGAAGGGAGGGCGTGGGGGGAAGTGTTCGTGGTCTGGCGTCGGTGTCCGAGTCGCCTGAGTTTCGCCACTATGCATGTCGCTCCATGGCCTTGGAGCGGGACGCCGATACTCAAAGACCGTGATGCGGAAGGCGGAAGGTGGACGTCGGACTGTGTGCTGGAGGTCGAAGGTGGAGCGATGGGGGGGCACCAACAGAAAGCATCGGGCGCGGACTAGCCCGGCTCAGCGCAAACCTCGCCCAGCCGACTTTTGGGGGGCTCCCCAAACCCGACTCAGCCAACGTGCAAGGCCACCTACAGGGCTGCGATCGGCTCTCAAACCCAGCTCAACCAAACTCGGGCTGTACAGGATCCTATGAGCGCGTTTCGTTCTTTTCGGCGATAATGGGCATCATAGGGGGGGGGGAGGGGCCAGGGGGGGTATAATGTAACGCCTCCCCACCTGCCGTGCGC
>CAUYUJ010011111.1:0-24701 GCA_963575745.1 Prorocentrum cordatum
ATGATGATGATGATGATGATGATGATGATGATGATGATGATGATGATGATGATGATGATGATGATGATGATGATGATGATGATGATGATGATGATGATGCGATGATGATGATGATGATGATGATGATGATGATGATGATGATGATGATGATGATGATGATGATGATGTGGTGGTGGTGATGATGATGATGGTGATGATAATGGTCGTGAGGATTATGACGATGATGGTGAAGACGGTGATGATGACGACGATGATGATGATGATGATGACGATGATGATGGTGGGAGGAGGGAGGAGGGAGGAGGGGGAGGAGGAGAGGAGGAGAGGAGAACGCGGGGCGACGTCTCTTCAAAACGAGGACCCAACACCACAGGATGGTTGGGAAATATTCAAAAATAGTCCCCAGACTATTTTGGGATTATTTTTTTTGCTATTGAATATGTTTTATTTGTCGTCGAAAATCCCCCTGTAGGGGAACAGGCCCGACTTAAGACCAGGGGGATAGGGATGATGAAGGGGAAGAGGAAAAGAGAAAGAGAGAGCGGGGACAGGAGAGGAGAGGGAGGAGGAGGAGGAGGAGGAGGAGGAGGAGCGCCAGTACCTTCCCGAGTCTGTCAAGCTCGGCTTCGACGTCTCGGCCTGAGCCAACTGCATGGCCCAAGCGCGTTAGGCGGAGGTGGAAGAATCGAGTAATTGTCCGGCATGTTCATAGGCGCCGCTTTCGGGGCCGAGAGGGATTGGTTTAATTTGAGAGGCCGACCATGCTGTTGGCCGACCATATCCTCGGCTAGATGGTAAATATTACAGCACAGTGATGCAGCCAGCACGGCACTTTCACGAGTTAAATCAAACGCTGGGTAGTGAACTGGCAGGCCGAGCCCGAGACGGATGAGGGGACACGGAGGCACCACCGCACGAGGAAGACACACGAGGTGAGCGAGTCGAAGGCATCGCAAGTAGTGGGCGATGCTGTCTGCACAGCGGTGACAGCCAAATACACAGGTCCAGCGCTCCTCGGTTACGTGCATGCGGTCCGTTGTCGCCCACCCCTCAGCGAGCTTCTTCAAGTAGGGCCACCGAACAGAAGCCTGAGCACGGAGCAGGACTTCCCGAGCCAAATCCCACCGCTCCTGAAGTCGTGTGAGGGTGGCAATGAACCAGGGCCGCACGCGACGCCCAATCAGGAGGTGAAGCCTATCAGGAAAAGCCTCGTGAGAAATAGAGTTGAAATATACACTTCGCATGTTCGGCTTCCTTGAAGGGGCCCTGGGACACAAAATACACACAAATAACAGTATTCCCCATATTTTCGTATATGTTCTAGGTTGTTGGATTCCCCCCCACACTTCCCATGTTTTCCCATAGTTTCTGGGAAATCGAGGATTAATTGTGTCTGTGTGTTTATTTCCCTCCTGATTCCTACCAGCCTCGACTACTTCTCGCACGACCCAGCGCCCATGGCGCCGAGCGGAGCGAAGCTGAGAAGACGAGAGAGAGGGCGCCGACACGGCTCGCCAGAGAGCAGGGCTTCAGCAAACTACACAATCGACTGCCTCATCTTCCAGCACGGCGCACACCACTCGTTCCGAATCAGACGCTCCCGTGAGGAGATCGGCAGCATGCTTGAGGCGACGATCAAGAGGGCCCCATGCGGTGTCGAGGGTCATGGAAGCTGATCGCCAAGCGTTGACCATCGCCGTGCAGGCCATGGATTGGGGAGAGGAGGGGGACCAGGAGCACAGAGAGAGGAACCCCCAACCAACTCCCAGAAGGAGAAGGAAGACGAGGAGGAGGACGAGGAGGAAGAGGAGGAGAAGGAGGCGGAGGAGGAGGAGGAGGAGGAGGAAGAGGAGGAGAAGGAAGAGGAGGAGGAGGAAGAGGAGAACGAGGAGGAGGAGGACGAGGAGGAAGAGGAGGAACTCCCAACCAACTCCCAGAAGGAGGAGGAAGAGGAGGAGGACGAGGAGGAAGAGGAGGAAGAGGAGGAGGAAGAGCAGGACGAGGAGGAAGAGGAGGAAGAGGAGGAGGAGGAGGAAGACGAGGAGGAAAACAAGGAGGAGGAAGAGGAGGAGGAGGAGGACGAGGTAGAGGGGGGACTCGGACGAGCCGTGGCGGTTGGGCTCCGACCTCTCCCCCTCTCTCTCCTGCCCGCCCAGCCCCGGAGCGTTCATGCCGATGACGTCGCTGCAGGTGCGACTGCTCCTCTTCGTACTGCGGGATGACGAGTAATAAAAATAAAAAATGAAAAGAACGATTAAACAAATAGTTTCCTGCTATTTCTGCACAAGTTTCTGACTGGAGGAGAACGATTTGGTATATAAAAAATCCAGCCCGCGGCCGGTTTTTTCTAATCGTCATCCCGGGCGCCGCCGCGTGAACACGACCCCCGGTCATTTATTAATCGTCATCCTCCATTACTTCCCTGCGCCTCTCAAACATCACGTGCAACCGTACGCAATGATGATCTCAATCATCTGCGACTGTGCCCAGGTACTTCCGCCACGTGCTGTGAGTGGCATCTGTCCATGTCCGTCAACTGTGGTAGCGCTGGTCCATCGTGGAAATAGAACCCCAGAGCGCGCGAAACGCGCGCGCGCGTGGTTGCAGTCAAGAGTGCAGCCCCACGAAGCCCCAGGAGACATCAGGAGGCACTGGGAGGCCCCACGCGGCCCCAGGTGGTCCAAGGAACCCCCAGGAGACCACAGGAGGTCCCAGGACGCCCCAGGAGGCCCCAGGAGGCCCCAAGGGGCCCCAGGAGGCACCAGGAGGTCTCCGGAGGCCCCAGGAAGCACCGGGAGGCACCGGGAGGCCCCAGGAGGCCCCAGAAGGCCTCGGGAGGCTCCAGGAGACCCCAGGAGGTGTCAGGAGGCCTCAGGAAGCCCCAGAAGAGGAGGAGGAGGAGGAGGAGGAGGCACTCCCGAGGGGGGCACCGGTACCTTCATGGCCAGCCCGATGGGAGGGGGGCTGGGGGGGAGGGCAGGGCCTGTCACCGGCGTGCTCGCGAGTAACAAAACAAAGATGGGCTCGCATCAGTACCTCTTTCTCCCCCGAAGACGCTCGAAGCCGGTCCCAGGCATGCGACGTCCTGATTCTTTCGGGACGGCGTCCCCGGAAATCCCGACTCGTCCCCAGGGCGGGCTTCTCGTTTGTGAGCCGTTCTTGGACGGCCCCGGGGCGAAAACCTCCCGTCCTGATTTTTTGGTCGACGCGAACATGTCTGGGGTCGCAAAATAGCACGGAGAGTTCTGGCAGCACGAAGAGCCGGGCGGCTCCGGTGAAGGGGAGGAGGAGGAGGAGGAGGAGGAGGAGGAGGAGGAGGAGGAGGAGGAAAGAGGAGAAGGAAGGAGAGGAGGAGGAGGAGGAGGAGGAGAGGTGGGGAGGAGGGGGAGGAGGAGAGAGAAGGAGGAGGGCGAGGAGGAGGAGAGAGAAGAGGAAGAGGAGGAGAGAGGAGGGAGGAGGAGAGAGGAGGGAGGAGGAGGAGGGAGGGGAGGAGGAGGAGGAGGAGAGGAGAAGAGGAGGAGGAAGGAGGAGGAGGAGGAGGGGGGGGGGGGAGAGGAGGAGGGGAAGGAAGGGAGGATGGGTAGGGAGGAGGAGGTGGGACCCGGGCCCGGCGCGGTGTTGGGCTGCGCATGGAGGCCGAGACCTCGGCAGAGGGGCAGCCTCTCCCCGATGGAGGTCTGCACCTGGACCTCTGCCCGAGTCGGCCTCCTTCCTGGTTCCTCCTCGTCCTGGCTCTCCCTTCCTTCCTCCTCCTCCTCCTCCTCCTCCCTCCTCGCCTCCTCCTCGGTCCCCTCTTCCTCCTCCTCCCCCTCCTCCTCCTCCTCCTCCTCCTCCCCCCCTCCCCCTCCCCCTCCCCCCTCCCCCTCCCCCTCCCCCTCCCCCTCCCCCCTCCCCCCCCCTCCTCCTCCTTCCTCTCTTCCTCCTCCTCCTCCCCTCCGCCTCCTTCCCTCCTCCTCCTCTCCTTCCTTCCTCCTCCTCGGGATCCTCCTCCTCCTCCTCCTCCTCCTCCTCCTCCTCTGGATCCTCCTCCTCCTCCTCCTCCTCCTCCTCCTCCTCCTCCTCTTCCTCCTCCTCTTCCTCCTCCTCCCCTGTGATCCACAGATCCACGATCCTCTCCCTCTGTCCTCCTCAACCCTCCTCCTCCTCAACCCTCCTCCTCCTCCTCCTCCTCCGCCTCCTCCTGTTCCTCGATCCTTCCAGCCCAGCCGCGCAGCGAATCCAAGGATGGGGCGCGGCCCTGCCAGACGGATGGCACAGCGGGGCCTCCGAGCGGCACACGTCGGCCGACTGCCCACAGGCCAAACCAACACCATGCACCGCCGCCGCTGGACAGCCGCTTTGGGGGAGTGGGCGAGGAGGAGGAGGAAGAGGAGGAGGAGGAGGAGACGAAGGAAGGAGGAGGCACAACGGGGGCGAGGAGGGAGGAGGGAGAAGGGAGCAGGGAGCAGGGAGGGAAGGAGGAGGAGGAGGAGGGAGGGAGGGAGCCGGAGTGGGGAGGGAGGGGAGGCAGACGCAGAGGACCCACGATGGGGGTCACGAGGTGGGGCTCGCACTTTTTGCAGGGCCCAGGACTCTTCGGTGCTCGCGCGCTAGCAGTGTTCCATCAGGGTGGCGACCGAGACGGTAAACTCTCGTGCTGCACCGCTCTCCACCTCGACTGCCGCAGGCCGGGGGGGTCAACTGAGGCCTGAACGAGTCCTGTGCAGCATCTCTCACTGGTCATCCTCGCCCCCCTCCTCCTCCTCCTCCTCCTCCTCCTTGTCCTCCTCCCCCTCCTCCTCCTCCACCTCCTCTTCCTTCTCGTCCTCATCTGCACCATCTCTCAACCCTCCTTCTCCTCCTCCTCTCCTCCTCTTTCTCCTCATCCTCCTCCTCCTCCTCCTCCACCTCCTCCTCCTCCTCATGATCATCCTGTTCCTCCTCATCCTCATCATCATGCCTCACCATTCCTGTCCTCTTCCGTAATCGCTGTGGTCGCTGGTGGCCAATGACTGCCACTGCAATCGACACGGGCACGCAAAGTATGTAGCCGTGGTTGCTGCTTCGCTGTATCATCGGCCATCCCCCTATAATACATACAACGAGCCACACACACACACACACACATTGCTCGAGATGGCACAAGATCTTGGGCAGGTAGTGAAAAAATGCACGGCGGATCTACTCTACTCTCGCACGCGTCTTGCAAGCACTCCCGCACGCGTCTTGCAAGCACTCCGGTCGTGGCAGCTTCTGACACGAGGAGATGGAATGGGAGCTGGGAAGCCTCAGAAAGAGGAGAGGCTAAATGCAAGAGGCGACAATAATATCTACATATAAAGAGAACATGTGTGCGTGTGCGCGGGGGAGAGAGAGAGAGAAGAGAGAGAGAGAGAGCAAACAAAACCACGGTGTACATGTAGATACACATATGTATGGATGAATGTATGTAACAATTGTAGGTACCCCATATTTTCCCATATTTTCTGGGTTCTTGTCTTCCCCCCCACTTCCCGTATTTTCCCATATTTTCCTGGGAATCGACGAATAATTGTGTCTGTGTGTTTCTGCCCCTCCTGAATACATACATATGAATGGAGAAAGAGCGAGAGAAAAAACAAAAACACCCAAAAAAAATGGCCCGAGCAGTGCTTACACCCAGTGGTGAGCACCTCTCTCCCAGGGCACCTGGGCCCCCGCGACGCTCCGGCCGGACTGTGGCCGCCCGCCGCGGTGCCCCTCCGCCTGGAGCGTGGCCGCCCGGCGCCGCCCGTCGCCGCCCGTCGAAGCTGGCCCTAAGTCGGGCGTGTCCCCCTACAGAGGGATTTTCGACGAAAAATATAAAATACCCCAAAAATAATCAAACAATAGTCCAAGAAGTAATCTGGGGACTACTTCTTGAATATTTGTTTTACCTTTTTGTGGTATTTTCGGTGCATTTTTTGTTTTTTCGTCAGAAATCCCCCTGTAGAGGGACACGCCCGACAGAAAGCTGGCCCCAAGTGGCGGTCTGGCCGGCTCGTCGCCGCCGCCTGTCGCCGCGTTACAGTCGCACTGCTCTGCTTCGCAGTGCTCTGCGCTGCTTCGCATTCTGTCGCGCTGCTTCGCCTTGCACTGCGCTGCAGCGCATGGCGCCGTGCTGCCGCGCACTGCTGCGCATTGCTGAACATTGTTTCGCATTTTTTCGCGGCGCTTGGCATCGCAGCGAATCGGCGAATCGCCGTGCATTGCCGCACGCTGCTTCGCACTGCTCCGCATTGTTGAGCATTGCTGCGCAGTGCTTTTCATTGTTTAACACTGTTTGCATTGCGCTGCATTGATTCCCATTGCTTTGCATTGCTTTGTTTTGCGTTGCATTGTTTTGGGTTGTTTTGCATTGCGTCGCGTTGTTTTGCAATGTTATGCACCTCATAAACTGCACAACCTAGATTGCACAACAGTCGTTGCACCACCTGAATACCAGCACGTATATTGCAAGAAACAATGTTTGGGCTCTACGCCGGCTAACAAATATATATATATACATACATATATATATATGTATAGCGGTGTGTGTGTGTGTGTGCGATATAGCAGAGTATCGTATGGTATACTGTAGTATTTGATAACGACGACGACGACGACGACGACGTCGCCAACGAGGAGGGAGGACGACGACGGCGGCAACGACGACAACGAGGGAGGATGGAGGACGGGGACAACGCGAACGACGAAGGAGGGAGGACGGCGACGCCGACGACGACGGCGACGAAATAGGAGGGACAACGACGAAACGCCGACGAAGACGACGAGGGAGGGGGGACGACCACGGCGACAACCACGACGGAAACGACGACGACGCCAAGACGACGACGACAACGACGACGAGGAAAAACAGAGGACGACGTTCCACGTTCCACGCCGATGCGAGCGCTCGTCCGTTCGGGCGCTGGCCGCGAGCACCGAGAGGCAAGCCTCTCAACAGAAAGGAAAAAGGCGGGTGCTCAGTGCAGCACCGCCCGCAAGGAAGAAACGAGCCCCAGATAGGGGCTCTTAGCACCACCCAGCCAGAGGCAGAGTAGAACCCTCCGCGCCGTGCGCGGGGCCGGGGAGCAACTGTGCGAGGGTCACTAACGGCGCACCGCCGGGCAGTCCCCACTCGCACCGCGCCCCCCGCTGGGTAGACAAACCCACGAGCCCCAGATAGGGGCAAGCAAGCGGTGGGCTAACCACCAGGGTCAGCCCACCCTTGCTCGCCCCTATCGGGGCTCGCGCCCTGCACAGACACGGTCCAGGAACCACCGCTGGTCCTTGGACATGCGTCCCGCACAGGTCTTGAGCAGGGCGCGCCAGCTCGGCGCCTCAATCAGCGCGTGGGCCCCACAACGTTGACAGATCAGGTAGCGGCCAACAGCCGCAACCTGGTGCTGCAAGAAGTGGAAGACCGACGGCGGGGCGACAGCTTCACCCTGCTCTCCCTCGAAGCCGAGGGCCTGCCACGCTCGACGCACCGCCTCGCCTCGCGCCCTAGGGAGGACGCCCCCGAGGCGGTGGTGACGGACAGCAGCTAAAAACAAGTGCAGGTCAGTCGGCCTGCAGACCGCGCTAGGCTGCTCAAGCCTGGCTCGGCCTCCTGCCGACTTCGCGATACTGTGGCACCATGTGCACCGCACACCTCCCGACGGAATCGTCTCGAGGTCGTGGGCCATCAGGGCCAAAGGAGGGGCCGTGGAGTTTCTCGGCCTGGCAGGCGGCCTCGGTTCGGGGACCGAAGACGCGGCCACGAATTGGGCCGCCCGCGAAATAAAATCAAGATTCAGCTTGGCCTCGCTGAGGCCGACTCTGACTGCTTCGACTGCACTCTCGGCCGCTCGGATCTGAGCCGCACCCATCTTCGCGAAAAAGTCTGCCCACCCGTTCCCAAGGAGATCGGACTCACGCGAAACACCAGCCTCAGCAAACGACCACTCGCCCTCCAAAATCTCGTCCAGATCTCCATGGGCGGGGGTCCAACGGAAGGAAGGTCGTTCCTTCGATCCTACGATTTTAAAAATTTTCCTCCAGATTGACGCGTGCTTGAACGCTCCCGTCGCCAGGGCTGGATCCCAGCTGTTGCCCTCGATCACTGCCGAGCGGTGGTCCGAGACCAGCTCAGCTCCAGGGGGGACCACCTTCAAAGCTTCCAAGAGGGCTTGCCGTTCGGCTCGTGGCACCGTCTGGCACCGTCCCGCGAGGCCTCCATACAGGGCCCTGATCGGCCAACCTCGGGCCGACATCTCGACCACGGCCCAGCCGCAGCGGGCCATCTCGGGGACTCCGTTGGCGTGGCCCGAGCCGTCGGTGTAAACACGTTTTCCCCAAGGAAGGTGGGTGGCCCCCCAGGAAAAAACAGGCAGCACGCTCGGGACCGGCTCCAAAAACACAGGCTGAAACGGCAAACCGTAAACCAACTCAACCGAATCAAAGTCGGGGGGGATTCCTCGCGCCGAGTCCTTGAGCAGCTGCCGTCGCTTGAAACTTTCCTCTGGCAATGCGGGCCCTGCCTCTGGGGCGTCACCCTGGCGCCAGAGCTCTTCACATTCATACCAGTGATGGCCGAACGTGCCTATCTGCTGCTTGCAAAACTGACAGAGGTTCGAATCAGCTAGACCATGACTAAACTTCCGAGCTGGCGGCCAGAGCCCCCCTGCTAGCAAGGCCTTCAAGGTCGCGCGCCTCTTAGGTTCCCTCACGGAGTTGACCGCGACCCGCAGCGCACGACCCCAAACAATCTCCTCGCCAGAAGCTTCGGGGATGGCCGACACCAGCTGAATCATCTGTGCCCTATTGATACCCTCAATGAGCTGGCGTTTTAAATCCCAAGGCGAAACGTGGCAAAGCGACAAAACATCTCCCTGGTCGGTCCGAATATGGGTCGGTCCCACTAGGGCCCATCCCACACGCAAAAGGCTCAAAAAGACGGCTCCCACGGGCCCTCGAACGTCCCTCCAGAGCGGTCTGTTGGCTAGCCGTGAGGCCGCCGCATTCCACGCATGCCAAAGATCTACATCACTAGCACGACGGTCCCAGACCCAACAGCAGTAACGAAAAACAAGAGGCACAGTGGCATCGACTAGTGGGTCATAGTTCTCGTCACGGTGCGTACTGAGAAACGCCGTGACGTGCATGCGGCCTCTAGCTCCTGCAAGCTCGGCCGCCACTGCACGCAGGCTTAAAACAGAGGACGACGACGGCGACGACGACGACGACGACGAGGGAGGAGGAGGGAGGACGGCGACGACGACGTCGACGACGACGACGACGACGACGACGACGACGACGCAAGAGCGTGCGCGCACGTTTTTGCTGAAAATCCGTGCTGCGAAACCCTGTGTTCTTGTGTTTTTTAGACACTCAATTTTGAAATCCTTCTGAAACCGAAGTTTGGTGAAGAATTTCGGCATGCGCGCGCGACGACGCGCGCGTGTGCACTTCGTCCCATTTGGTCCACAGGATTCTGGCGACGGCACGCGCGCAAGGGCGTTCGAACGATTTCGACATGCGCGCGCGAAGCCCGTGTGGCGGTATTTCTTGAAAAGATTGATAAACTTATGGTTTCCTTCAGACTTCGCAAGAGCGCGCGCGTAAGTTTGTTTACCAAATCCGTGTTGCGAAACCCTGTGTTGGTATGTTTTGTGGACACTCGATTTCGAAATCCTTCCGAAACCGACGGTTTTTTAAGGATTTCGGCATGCGCGCGCGACGACGCGCGCGCGCGCACTTCGTCCCAGTTTTTGGCGAGGGATCCTTGACAACCTATGATTTGTGCTAAACGAGAGTGTGCGCATAGCAGTTGTTGCAGAGACTGGCGGGGGGGAGTGATACCGGGGACCCCGCGGCCCCGGCGCCTCGGGCCGGGCGTGCCCGGAGCGCGTGGCCCAGCGCTCTGTCTGCGGCGCCGGCAGGCGCGGGCCCTCGTCGCAGTGCACCTTGGAGTCGGCCCCCGCCGCGCCGCCGAAGACGCACGGCTCGTCGCGCGATTGGAGTCGCGCTGCCGTCGGCCACGCCCCAGTCTTAAGTCGGGCCTGTCCCCCTACAAAGGGATTTTCTATTAAAAAACCAGATACCCCCAGAATAATCCAAAAACAATCCACAAATAGTCTAGGGACTATTTTCGGAATATTTGTTGATCTTTCTGGTGCATTTTTCAATACTTTATATTTTCGTCGACAATCCCCCTGTAGGGGGACACGCCCGACTTAACCCCAGTCCGCGTCCGCGACAACGCCATCGCCACGCACGCGGCTAGCGGCTGAGGTCACCGGCTAGCGCCTCCTAGTCGGTCGCCTCGGGGCCCCGGGGTCTCCACCGAAAGGCGCCAGCGCATCATGCGCCTGGTCATCGTCGAAGCCAGGTCGTCGGCGAGCACGCTGGTGTGGAGCGCTCGCAGGAGCGAGCCCTTCAGGCGCAGCTGGCCACCGGGCGCAGGCCGCATCGGCCGCGGCGAGGCACGCGAACGTGACAGCGCGAGGGTCGTCATCCAACGGCCCCCAGCGGCACCCACTTGCACTTCGAGAGCTTCAGTGTCAGGCCGGCCACGCGGCGGCAGAGGCCCAGCACCCTCGCCAGCACCCGGCAACCATCGGGGCCACACGCAATGGCGCCGATGTCGTCAGCGCAGGTCCTGGCGATGGGCGTTCATCGAGGGACGCGGCGAGGTCGATCAGGAAGAAGTTGATCCTGATCGCGTGAAAAGGTCACCGCTGAGCGGGCAGCCTGGCAGCACGCCAGAGTTCACGATGAACAGGAAGATGAGAGTCCAATAATGATCCCCGCCTCCTACTTCTCCCCCTCTGCTCCATCTTCTCCCCCTCCACCCTTTTTCTCTCATTATCTTCTACGACGTTTGCTCTGCCGTAACAGAAGTTGCAACCATCGTAGAAGTAGCAGTAGCAGTAGCAGTAGTAGCAGCAGCAGCAGCAGTAGTAGCAATAGTAGTCGTAGAAGTGGTAGTAGTAGTAGTAGTAGTAGTAGTAGTAGTAGTAGTAGTAGTAGTAGTAGTAGTAGTAGTAGTAGTAGTAGTAGTAGTAGTAGTAGTAGTTAGTAGTAGTAGTAGTAGTAGTAGTAGTAGTAGTAGTAGTAGTAGTAGTAGTAGTAGTAGTAGTAGTAGTAGTAGTAAGTAGTAGTAGTAGTAGTAGTAGTAGTAGTAGTAGTAGTTAGTAATAGTAGTAGTAGTAGTAGTAGTAAGTAGTAGTGTAGTAGTTAGTAGTAGCAGTAATAGTGGTACCAGTAGAAGTAGAAGTAGAAGTAGAAGTAGAAATAGGAGTAGTAGTAGTAGTATTCGTAGTAGTAGTCGTAGTAGTAGTAGTAGTAGTAGTAGTAGTAGTAATCGTCGTCTTGTAGTAGTGGTAGAAGTAGAAGTAGAAGTAGAAGTAGAAGTAGAAGTAGAAGTAGAAGTAGAAGTAGAAGTAGTGGTAGTAGCAGTAGTGGTAGTAGTAGTGGTAGCAGTAGTAGTCCTAGTCGTAGTAGTAGTAGCAGTCGTAGTAGCAGTAGTACTTTTAGTAGCAGTGGTAGTAGTAGCACTACTACTATTACTAGTAGTAATAGTAACACTCGTGGTAGTAGTAGAAGTAGCAGTAGTAGTGGTCGTAGTAGTAGTGGTAGTGGTGGTAGTAATAGTAGTATTAGTAGTATCAATATAGTAGAAGTAGTAGTCGTAGTAGTAGTAGTAGTAGTAGTAGTAGCGAAACTAAGCATACAAATAATAAAGATACTAGTAGTAGTAAAGCTCCAACTAGTAATGATCTGAAAAATAGTTGTCGCAGCAGTGGGAGTAGTAGTAGCGGCAGTAGTAATAGTAGACATAGTCGCAGTTGTAGTCGTAGTAGTAGTAGTAGTAGTAGTAGTAGTAGTAGTAGTAGTAGTAGTAGTGGTGGTAGTAGTCGCCGTAAGCCTAGTTGTAGTTTTAGGTGTTTAGTAGTACTCGTCGTAGTCGTAGTCGTAGTAGTCGTAGTAGCAGTAGGAGGAGAAGCAGCCGTAGTAGCGAAAGTAGTAATCGTAGCCGTCGTAGTAGTAGCAGCAGCAGTGGTAGTAGTAGTAGTAGCAGTAGTAGTAGTAGCAGTAGTAGCAGTAGTCGTAGTAGTAGTAGTAGTAGTAGTAGTAGCAGTAGTAGTAGTAGTAGTAATACTAATAGTAGCCGTAGTAGTCGTAGTTGTCGTAGTAGTAGTAGTAGTAGTAGTAGTAGTAGTAGTAGTAGTAGTAGTAGTAGTAGTAGTAGCAGTAGTAGTAGTAGTAGTAGTAGTAGTAGTAGTAGTAGTAGTAGTAGTAGTAGTAGTAGTAGTAGTAGTAGTAGTAGTAGTAGTAGTAGTAGTAGTAGTAGTAGTAGTAGTAGTAGTAGTAGTAGTAATAGTAGTAGTGGTAGGAGTAGTAGTGGTCGCAGTAACAGTAGTCGTCGTCGTCTGAGCAGGTGTTATCTTAGCTGTAGTTGAAATAGTGGTGGCATGGGTAATAGTAGTAGCAACAGTCGCAGTGGCAATCGTTATCGCTGTCGTAGCCGTAGTCGTAATAGCACTAGCAGTGGCAAGCTAACACGCAACGCACAAGCAATTAGCAGCAATAGCAGATCATGGGGCAACATAAGCCACCAGTCATACGGCAACAGGCATAGGCCAGGATCATAGAGCGGGTATGGCAAAGTCTTGAGGCCGTCTTGAGCCCGCCAGAGGTTTTCTTGGGCTCTCATGCGGCGTTCGTACACTCTTGCGACATCTTGTGGTGGTGTATCGCCGTCTCCTTCCGCCTGCGCCTACCCCTCGTCCTTCTAACCTTCTCCTCCTGCTCTTCCTCCTCCTTCTCCTTCCCATCATCAGCATCATCATCATCATCATCATCCTCATAATTATCATCAACACCACCATCATCATCATCATCATCGCCCTCATCATCATCATCATCATGATCACCACCATCATCATCATCATCAGCATCATCACCATCATCAGTATAATCCACAGCCTCAACCTCGTCCGTCTCCTCATCATCGTCCCCATCCTCCTCAGCAGCAGCAGCAGTCATCATCATCAGCATCGTCAGCATCATCATCATCACCATCATCATCACCATCCTGCTCATCACCATCCTTATCACCATCATACAGATCAGCCGCAACAGCATCAACATAATCGTCACTGTCAAAACCATGCCTACCATCGTAGTCGCCGTCAAGCGTCACCATCGGCAACACTGGCATACGCAGACTTGTACTTGTATGAGTATTACTGATGTTCAGCATCCTCGCCGTCGTCGCCATCATCATCGCCATCACCATTATCAGCATCATCATCCTCATCCTCATCACCACCACCATCACTATCAGCATCATCAGCAGCATCAGCATCAGCATCAGCATCATCATCAGAATCGTCGTCAGCATCGTCATCATCAGCAGCATCAGCATCATCAGCAGCACCATCGTCATCATCATCACCATGCTCATCTGCATCATCAGGCTTATCATCACCACCATCATCAGCAGCAGCATCATCAGCAGCATCAGCATCCGCAGCATCATCATCATCATCATCATCATCATCATCATCAGCAGCAGCACTGTCATCATCATCATAATCAGCATCACCATCATCACCATCATCACCATCATCATCACCATCATCATCATCATCATCAGCATCATCATCACCATCAACATCATCATCACCGTCATCATCATCATATCCGTGGGAGGGACGGCGCAGGAGGTGGAGGGCGAGGCTGCCAGCCAGCGCGCGCTGCGAATTGGCCCCGCTCGGCAGGGCGCGACAGGTGGGCACGGCCAACCCCGCTCAGCTCCCAACGCGGCTCTGCCTGAGTCTGGGCGCGGATATAGTCCTCGCAGCCGCCGCCGCCGCCGCCGCCGTCACCGCCGCAGGAGTGGAGGGGGGAGCAGAGAGCAAGAGGGACGAGCATGAGGAGGCGGGGGGGAGGACGGGGAGAAGTAGGAGGAAGAGGTGCATGAGAGGGCGGAGAGGAGAAGGGGGGAGATGAGGGAGGAGGGAGCTGGAGCAGCAAGAGGCAGGAGGAGGCGGGGAAGGAGGAAGGAGGAGAAGGAGACCGGCGGACAACTCACGAACTATTGTTCCAAAGTTCGTGGATGACGTACGCGGGATTCAAGAAACAACATGTCTTCGCTACCATGTCGTATGCTCCATCGCAACATCTGTCATACAACTTACGCCAGAAGTCGCACATGCGCAAGAACTCGAATCCTGCCAGCCCTTTAGAGCCTGACTGGCTTAGCGAGTTTGCCTATTCCAACCCCCCTTCTTCCCCTTCCGGCAGGAGTGTACCCCTCCCCCTGCCCCTTACCCCCGTTACCTCTTACACCCTACCCCTGGGCGGGGCGCCCCGCGAGGGCTTGGAGAGTCCAAGATGGCCTCGGCGAAAAGGCCAAAATCACTGATGCGACTACAGGGCAGTGTTTAATACATGGGATTTAAAAAGTGTAGGATTTTAATATATGATTGATGCATGAAAAAATGTATGCATGAACTCATCCTTGTTTTTAATACTAAATCCCTGCATGTTTAATACATGATCCGCACGCGGAGCATGTATTAAAAACGGCACTGTAGGGTGTTGGGCCAAGTTTGGCATCCTGGGGGGACGCCAATTGAGCACCCCCCGCTTGGATCGGTCACCTCTACAATGACCCCGAGATGGCCCGAGGAGGCGCCTGGCAAGCCCCGCGAGGCCCCCAAGGTGCCCCCAAGGTGTCCCCAAGATGCTCCCAAGAGACCCCCGAGAAACCCTACGAGGGCCCCCCTGGGCACCCAAGGCGCTTCAATGGGCCCCTGGGGCCGTCAAGAGGCCCCCAAGAAGACCCAACTGGTCTACGTACAATCAGCTCTCGAGAGACATCCGAAGAGACTCCGAGAAGCATCCAAGAGGCCTCTGGCCGTCCTGTTCGCCCTCCTCCTCCTCTTCCTTATCTGCCTCATCTCCTCCTTCTCCTCCTCCTCCTCATCTTGCTCCTCCTACTCTTCCTCCCCATCCTCCTCTAATCCTCCCCTTCTTGGGGTTTGACGTCTTCACAGCCTTTATTCCACTGCGTGCTCCCCCACATGCCTGATCAGGGCAACTTGCCTGGGCGTCTTTTCTGGATAGGCTGGTGGGGTTACGCGAAGCGTCTAGAATTCCCTAGCGGACTCATCACGACTTAAAGCAGTTTTTGAGGCCACGTCGTGCAACTTGAAATGTGAGTCGAACTCATTGTGAATACTAGATTTAAGAATGTGTAATGATAAGCGCCTCCTTTGAGCACCAAGATTGATGACAAACTTTCTGAACTATGATGTGCTCGTGACCGGTCAGCGTCTGACAGGATTGAGCCTATAATGCGATCAATGTGTGACTGAACGAATTGTGTGAAATGGTGTTCTGCAATGTGTCGTCATCGCCGGTCTGCTACGCGTCGTCGCACGCAAAATCCTTCCCATGCAGGAGTAATCCGTATAGCACTTGACACCTCCTTCGAAATGCTCGTCATCGCTGTAAGCGTTGAGTTCTACAATAGGAAGTACCACTCGCCATGAGGATGCCACCACGAAAGGTGAAAGTCTCGACGTTGATGATGACCTTGATTGATTTGGTGATGCAAATGGTCACTTGTTCCCGGCGACGACATCATTGCAGCGTAACCGAGAGCCTGCATCATAAAATCGAACTTGGACTGCATTCTAACCATCGGCTTCTCCAGACCACCACTCCGTTCAGCACCGCCGTGCAACACATGATGATCAAGCTATGGTGTGCTCGTACGGTTATGATAAGTTGCCATATCACAAGCGATTACACTTAAGTCGGGCGTGTCCCCCTACAGGGGGATTTTCGACGAAAAATAATACCCCTAAAATTGCCAAAAAAATAGTCCAAACATAGTCTGGGGACTATTTTTGGGTATTGTTTGACCCTTTTCGGGCATTTTAGGGGTATCTTTTTACCTTTCGTCGAAGATCCCCCTGGAGGGGGACACGCCCGACTTAAGGTTATGACAAGTTGTCAGATCACAGGCGATTCCACTCGCATGCCGAAGTGCACCTCGACGTTTACCTGTGTTGCGCCGCTGTGACCCTGAACGTCTGGGGCCCTCTGCCGCACAAGGTCACGCAAAAACATGCGAAGGCATCACGAGGTGGGGCGGAATTCGGAGAGCTGTTCACTACTAAGCTTAAGTCGGGCGTGTCCTCCTACAGGGGGATGTCCGACGAAAAATAAAAAAAACACCCCAAACATGGTCAAAAAATAGTCCAAGCATAGTCTGGGGACTATTATATTTTCTGACCTTTTTGGAGTATGTTTGAGGTATTTGTTATTCTTCGTCGAAAATCCCCCTGTGGGGGGACACGCCCGACTTAAACGAAGGCATCACAAGGTGGGGCGGAACTCGGAGAGCTGTTCATTACTAAGTCTGGCCGGCTGCCTTGGGCAAACCTTGAGCATCACCTGGAGCCGAACCTTGCAGGACGAGGGGGGAGATGGGATGGAGCAGGGCGATGCTGAGGAGGTCCTCCGTCCTCCTACTCAATCCTGCTCCTCCTCCTCCTCCTCCTCCTCCTCCTCCTCCGCCTCCCTCCTCCTCCTCCCTCCTTCGTCATCCGTCCTCCCTCCTTCTTCATCCCCCCTCCCTCCTCCGTCATCCCTCCTCCGCCTCCTCCTCCTCTTTCTCCTCATCCGTCATCCTCACCGTCATCCTCAACCTACTCCTCATCCTCATCCTCATCCTCATCCTCATCCTCATCGTCATCCTCATCCTCATCCTCATCCTCATCCTCATCCTCATCATCCTCATCCTCATCCTCATCCTCATCAGCATCATCATCAGCATCATCATCAACATCATCATCATCAGCAGCATCATCACCACCACCACCACCATCATCATCATCACCACCACCACCATCATCATCATCACCATCATCATCATCAGCATCATCAGCATCATCATCATCATCTTCATCATCATCATCCTCCTCATCATCATCATCATCATCATCATCATCATCATCATCATCATCATCATCAGATTCCTCCTGCTTCGTCCTCCTCCTCCTCCTCCTCCTGCTGCTCCTCCTCCGCCCCCTTCTGCTCTTCCTCCTCGAGGGGCGCGGTCCTGCAAGGTGCGAATCGCTATCATGGCCTCTTCTTCTTGCCCTTGGGCGCGGCGCCCAGCGACGGCCACTCGTTCGCGTCCTGCCCCTCCCCGAGAGGAAGGAGGCGAAGGAGGAGGAGGAGGAGGAGGAGGAGGTGATGGCGAAGGGGGAGGGAGGAGGGAGGAGGAGAGGAGAAGGAAAAGGAGAAAGCCGAGGAGGAGAAGCTGGAGGAGAAAGGAGGAGGACGCAGGAGGAAGACGGAGGCGGAGGAGATGGCGGAGGAGGAAGGAGGAGGGAGGAGGAGGACGAAGGAGGAAAGAAGATAAGGAGGGTGAAGGGAGAGGAGAGAGGAGGAGAACATCTGGAGGAAGATCAATCTCCCAAGGAGCTCGAGGCCTGAGGACCGTGTGCTTGGTGTCTCAGGCCGCCCCGTTTGGCCCTGGCGAAAGGAACAACGTCGCTTCTGCCGCTCCAAGCAACCTGACCGTCCCCAAACGTCTGGGCCTCCAAAAAACTGGCAAGGCAAGGCAAGGCGCCGATGTTCGCCCCGGGGGGGGGGAGCGGCCCTCCGAGAGCTCGGCGGGGGCGCCAGAGCGCCGAAGCTCAGATGTCGCAGCACACGATTGCTCCAGAGGCTGGAATGCGAGTCATCGGCTCCACTCTAACCAGCCTCGAACGTATCCCTATCCCTAAGATTGACACGCCAAAAGGCGATAACAATCTTAGGGATTCGCCCTCAAAAAATAAGGGGACAAAAAAGGGAATCCCTAAGATCGTCATCGTGATGAGGAGATGCCCAGCATAGGGATAGGGATATGTTCCAGGCTGGTAACACTCCATCAATCCTTCCCAGCAGTTCGGCAGTGGAGCGGTACGCAGGGAGGGGGGGTGGGCACAGCGGTGCGCTGGCAGATCGGTCCGTGCGGCGGTGCGCGCGGGCTGCGGTGGGGTGCGGAGCGCGCCCGCGGGGGTGCTCGGGGCCCCGCAGGCACGAGGCGTGCCCGGAGGGAGGAGGAGAGAGGAGGAGGAGGAGGAGGAGGAGGAGGAGGAGGAGGAGGAGGGAGGAGGAGGAGGAGGAGGAGGAGGAGGGAGGAGGAGGAGGAGGAGGAGAGAGAGAGAGGAGGAGGAGGAGGCGGAGGAGGAGGAGGAGGAGGAGGAGGAGGAGGAGGAGAGAGGGAGGAGGAGGAGGAGGAGGAAGAGGATGGAGGAGGACGAGGAGGAGGAGGAGGAGGAAGACCAAGACATTGGCCTCCCCTTGGCTGTTCGCCCCCATCGTCGCCCCCGACTACCCCCCGAACGCGGACGAGGCCTGAGCGGGCGGCGGCGCGCGCGCGGGCGCCCTGCCCGGACGAGGGGAAAGTCGTCGGCTGAAGCGGGGGGAGCCCTCGCGCGCACGTTGCAGGATGGTTTGGCGTGTGTGTGATCGTTGTTTGAGGCACTGATCTGCCGATGGGCGCGGGCCCCAAGACACATCCCTTCCCCCCCCCACCCACGGAGCAGATCCTGGCTGTTTTTTGGCGCCTGTGTCGAGCGGGTGGAGTTCTCCCCCAGAGGCCGCACTCCTGCAAACAGACGCGCTAAGCAGAGGTCTGGAGCCAGACCCCCCCCCCCTCCCCCCCTTCCTCCCAATGTCGAAACGCCGAATAAAAAAGAACACGATGTGTGATGGTGCATTGTGTAGTTTACCTGTGGTTTCTGCTGTCTGCAAGCGTGGACCCCAAGCAGTGAGTGGTCGCACTCTGGTGGTAGCTAACCTCTGGTGGAAGCGATGCGGTGGAGGCTATGTGGCAGAAGCTGCGTCGTGAAAGCTACGCGGCGTAAGCCATGCGGTGAAAGCTATGCAGTGGAAGCTACGTGGTGGAAGCTATGTGACAACGCTTCGCGTCCACAGACATGCTGACAGAAAGCTGAACCCCACCACGTGGGACACAGCTCCTCCTCCTCCTCCTCCTCCTCCTCCTCCTCCTCCTCCTTGCTCCTCCTCCTCCTCCTCCTCATCATCATCATCATCCTCATCCTCCTCCTTGCTCCTCCTCCTTGCTCCTCCTCCTCCTTGACGTTCCGCGCCTCCCCACTGGCGCCTCCTGAGCCGCAGCGCAGCTCACTCCTGCGCGTTCCTGCGCGGAGCTTGGTCCGCTGCTTGCTGGCCGCGCTTCCTGACGGCGCCTGGCATCCCTACGCGCTCGCGAACAAAAAAGCCTCCCCCTGCCGTCGCTCGGACGTCCATTTCCCGTGCATTTGTCGGTTTCGTGCGTGTTTTTTTTCCTCGATGGTCCAGGATGGTCCTCGTGGTTTCTCGCCGAGAAAAATGCACACGTCCAAGCGATGCCAAGTCCCCACTGGATGCGGCAGCGCACAAGGCGGCCACGGGCCGAAACGTGTCAGGGGAGGAAAGAAACACACACAGACACAAGTCATCGTCGATTCCCCAGAAGATAGGGGAAAATATGGGAAGTGGGGGGGAAGACGAAAACCCCAAAAATATAGGAAAATTGGGGGAATATGTTTATTTTGAGTGTGCTTATTTGTGTGTCCTGGGGCCCCGTCAACGTGGCGCGTCCTCGACGCGCACCCACGCAGGCGACAGCGGGCGGCGACGGGCGTCAGCGGGCCGGAGCGTGGCGAGCCCTCGACGCACCCACGCGTGCGGCAGCAGGCGGCAACGGGGCTGGAGCGCGGCAAATCCTCGACGCACCCACGCACGTCCTTCGGGCCGGGCGAAAGGGGGGGGATTGGGAAAGGGGGGGGTTGCGAAATCTGCTGCATGCAGCCGGGTTCGGCCTCACCGAAGGGCCGAAGGGCCCATTCCTCGATACATAGCCGCCTCCAGCGCCGGGAGGCGCCGGGAAAATCAGCTACGTGAGCTGATTCTCAAACCCACACTTTGCTATCCCCCCCTTTTGCCCGACCCGACTCCTTTGGGAGACAGGTCAGAACCCGCAGGCACAGACACTGTGTTGGGGAGTCTGCGTTCTTCCCCCAGCAGCCACGCTTCTGCAAGGGCTGCAGGTCCCACTCGGCTCGGGAGGCCGAGAGAGAACCGAGCCTGGCCCTGGAATCGGCGACCTGATGCATCCCGAGCGGTCGTTCGCATGGGGCGCCATATGGTCTCTGGCGTGGTCCCCCGTATGGTCTTCCGCATGGTCTTCCGCATGGTCGCCGGGATGGCCTTGTCTCCCATGTAGACTCCCGGACTGTCTCTGGATGGTCTCGGGTCCCGTATGGGCTCCCGAATGGTCTCCCAAATGGTCTCCCGGATGGTCCCCCGCACGGTCTCGCGCATGGTCTCCCGTGTGGTCTTCCGTATGGTCCCCGTGAATTCCCCCGTGCGGTCTCCCGCATGGTCCCCCAGATGGTCTCCCGGCTGGAGTCCAGCATGGACTCCCGCATGGCCTCCCGCACGGTCGCCCGTCTGGACTCCCGTGTGGTCTTCCGTCAAGTCTCCCGTCTGGTCTCCCGTAGTGTCTCCCGCATGTGCAGAGCGCAAAATACGGCTGCGTGTACTCTGTCATTATGGTGCTTAGGGTCTTCAGCCGCGAGGGTGTCATTGTTCAGCCGGATCCTTTTCGGTGCTTCACAGTAGTACTCCCACTGCAGCGCGGGCCGCAGTCTAGGATCGGCGCTTTGCTCCCGTCGTCCAGAATAGCGCTCTCGGCCTAGCGCAGGCCACGCTACTGGATACGATTGCGTCCACATCCTCTCCTGCTCCTGCTCCGATCCTCTCACTCCTGCTCCTGCTGCTGCTGTTCATCCTCGTCCTCCTTCATCCTCCTCCTCCTCCCCCCATCTTCCTCCTGCCTGCTCATCCTCCTGCTCATCCGTCTCTCCTCTCCCAATGTACGCAGCTCCCCCCTTTATGTTTGATTGCGCACGACACGATGACATCCTTTTACGGGTTCCAGGTCCGCTATGACAACCGTCGGCGAACTCAGCGCAAGGGCAAGGGATGGGTGTGAGAGGCGCAGGATGTCAGATGTGGTGCCAGCGCGCCTCAAGCTTATCCCTCCCCCCCGCTCCCCCCTCCCATTCCCCTCTCGTCCCTCTTCCTCCCCCTCCTCCCTCCTCCTTCTCCTCCTCCTCCTCTCCTCCTCCTCCCTGCGCCTCCTCCTCCTCCTGCGCATTTTCCTCCTCCTCCCCCGCCTCCTCCTCCTCCGCCTTCCACCTCCGCCTCCCCTCCTCCTCCTCCTCCTCCGCCTCCTCCTCCTCCTCCTCCTCCTCCATCCCATCCTCCATATCATCCTTCCCTACATCCTTCTCCACCTCCTCCTCCTCATCATCCATTCCTTCTCCTTGTAAACAGCTCCTCTCGATCGCACACCGAAGCCACCCGGAAAGGCGGGCCAGGCGTTTCGCCTGTCATTGCCATTTGTGAACCTGAAACTTGAAATCTCGCAACCGTTTCCCAGGTGGGGGGCGGGAGGTTTTCAACATGTGGTCCTCGCCTTAGCGCCGCGCAAATTCGATTCAAAAAACTGTAAGAGATCCACGAATTGATGAGGATCGTTTTCAAATTGTGGTTTTCGTCTGAGCGCCGCGCACATTCGTTTCAAAACGTTGCAAGAGCTTCACGGATTGAGGGCGGTTGGCTGTCAGAATGTGACTCTCGCCTTAGTGCCGCGCATATTCGTGTTAACCGTTGTAAGAGCTTCACGGATTGAGAGAAGGTCGTTTTCAAAATGTGACCTTCGCCTTAGCGCCGCGCACACTCGTCTTAAACATGTGCAAGTTTCACGGACTGAGGACGGGTAATTTTCAGAATGTGGCTTTCGCTTGAGCGCCGCATACATTCGTTTTATGATATCGCACTTATCTTACTGAGTCTCCTGGCTAACGCACCAGAAACGGTGTTCTGTTGAACGATTCAGGACTGTCAGGGCGCAACAGTTACATTGATTCGCGGTGTTGAAGTCCCAGTGTTCTGCCACGATTCTGGGTCGTCGAACACGCAACAGTCTGGCTGGCTCGTGGCGATGAAGTCCTGGGAGTGGCGTGTTCAAGAATCACACGGTCGTTCCCAAACGGGGCACCTCCCTCAGTGGAAATAAACCCATGCAGGGGTCTGCGAAGAGGAAGCTTGGAGGGAGGGTGTATTCCAACACCACTGGCAATTCTGAGGTTTACACTGGTCCTCCTCAACTATTTTTCCTTATGAAGGAGTCCTCCCTGTCGCACACCGAGGCCAGTCGGAAGGGCTAGTCGGGCGTTTCGCCTGAGACTTGAGCCTGAAGATGGAAAATTGGCAACCGTTTCACATATGGACGGCGGGCCGCTTCCAAAGTGTGGCTCTAGCCGCAGCGCCGCGCACACTCGTCTTGAAAATTCGCAAAGGCTTCACGGACTGAAGGCGGGTGGTTTTCAAAATGGTGCTCTCGCCTTAGCGCCGCGCGCACTCGTGTTAAACAACGGTGCAAGAATTTCACGGAATGAGAGCGGGCGGTCCTCCAAATGCGGCTCTCGCCATAGCGCCGCGGCCACGCTTTGCGACTGTTTGCAAGAGGTTCACGGATTGAGGGCGGATGGTTTTCAGAATGTGGCCCTCGCCTCGCCGCGCACATTCGTTCTCAAAGATCCGGAACAGCTTCACGAATTGAGCGCAGGTGGTTTTCAAAATGGTGTTCTCGCCTGAGCGCCCCTACAACACTTGCAAGAGTTGCACGGGTTGGGAGCGGGTGGGCACTTTGTTTAACAGCTCGCAGAACTTCACGGATTGAGGGCGGATGGTTTTCAAAATGTGGTTCTCGCCTAAGCGCCGTGCACATTCGCGCACACACACATTTGCCAACGTTTCGCGATGGTTTTCAAAATGTGGACCTCACCGTAGCGCCGCGCACATTCGTTTACAACAATCTGCCACAGCTTAACGGATTGAGGGCGGGTGGTTTTCAAAATGTGGCCCTCGCTTTAGCGCTGCGCACATTCGTGTAAAACATTTCACTGGCGCTCATGGTTACCCTACCAGAAGCGGCGTTTTGGGACGATTCAGGATTGCCAAGGCGCAACAGTTACATTGGTTCGCGGTGCTGACGCTCCAAGAATAATGTTGTGCCACGGTTCTGGCTCGTCAAGACGCAACCGTCAAATTGATTCGTGGCGTTGACGTCCCGAGAGCGGTGATTTTGGCACGCTTCAGGATTTTCACACCTTTGTCCCGCACCGGGGCAATTCCCTCAGCGGAAATTAACCCTTGTATGGGGCATCTGAAGAGGGAGCTTGGAGGGAGGGTGTGTTCCAACATCGTTGATGAGTCTTGGGTTTGCACTGGTCCTCCTCCTCCTCCTCCTCCTCTTTATCCTCCTCTTCCTCCTCTTTCTCCTCTTCCACCTCCTCATCATCATCATCCTCCTCCTCTTCCTCCTCCTCTTCCTCCTCCTCTTCCTCCTCCATGTCTTTTCCTTATGAATAACTCCGCCCTGCCGCACCCCGAGGCCAATCGAAAGGGCGAACCAGGCGTTTTGCCTTTGACTTCCTTACCACTTATGACCCTGAAACTTAACACACTGCAACAGCTTCACTGATGGAGGGCGGGAGAGTTTCAAACTGCGGATTTCGGATTGGCGCCGCGCACACTCGTCCTAAACAAGTGCGAGAGCTTCGTGGTTTGAGGGCGGGTCATTTGCAAAATGTGGCCCTCGCCTTCGCGCCGCGCGTATTCGTCGCAAACACTTGGTTACGTGCCGGCGCGCGTGCACTAACACAGAGGGGAGGGGGAGAAGGGAGGAAGACGAGGACGGGAGAAGGACGAGGATTATGGTTTTGTGGCAAAGCGGCCACGCACCCACTCATTAGCGCGAGCCCTGGCTGGGCACGTACTGTCACGGCGCGCAGCACCACGGCTGCGCGTCCTTTCGGCACCCTTGCCGGGCCATCGGCCTTGCAAGAGTCTTACGGATTGACGGCGGGTGGATTTCAATATGTGGCTCTCGCCATAGTACCGCGCACACTCGCCCTAACGACTTGCAAAAAGCTTCACAGATTGAGGCGGCTCCTCTTCACACTGTAGCTCTCACCGTAGCGCCGCGCAGACTCGTCTTAAACAATTGTACAGGTTTCACGGATTCCCATGGTCAACGCATCAGAAATGGCGTTTTGGAATGATTCGGGACTGTCAGCGCGCAACACTTACGTTGATTCGAAGCGTTGAAGTCCCAGGAATGGTGTTCTGGCACGAGTCAGGATCGTCTAGACGCTACAGTCCGCTTGATTCGTGGCGTTGGAGCCCCGAGAATGATGTTTTGGCACCCTTCGGGATCTTCACGCGGTTGTCTCCCAACGGGGCACTTCCCTCAGTGGAAATAAACTCTTGTAGGAGCCTATGAAGAGGGAGCTTGGAGGGAGGGCGTATTCCAACATCATTGATGGGTCTTGAATGTGCACTGGTCCTCCTCCTCCTCCTCCTCCTCCTCCTCCTCCTCCTCCTCCTCATCATCATCATCATCATCATCATCATCATCATCAGCAACATCCTCCTCCTCATCCTCATCATCATCATCATCAGTACCATCATCAGCAGCAGCATCATCCTCATCCTCATCCGCATCCTCATCCTCATCCTCCTCCTCCTCATCGTCATCATCCTCATCCTCCTCATCCTCCTCATCGTCATGAATACCATCATCA
>CAUYUJ010011112.1:0-20000 GCA_963575745.1 Prorocentrum cordatum
GCCCCGTTGGCCCCTAGCGCATCCCTACTGTGGTGAACCTGGGGGTTGGGTTGGGTTGTAAGGTACTTGCAATGTAGTTGTAAGGTAGTTGTAAGGTAGCTGCAACATAGTTGCAAGTCGGTTAAGCGTTTGTAAGATCAGATATCTTACGTAGCTGCCTTAGCAAGTCGCATAACATTTGCATCAGTTGGCCAGCACTTGTCTTATCTTATCTTGACTTAGGTCGAGTTGCAACTTGACGCAGCGACATTTTGTTGATGGTTGAAGAGGGATTTGCACAATGTTAAGTCAGAATGCCACTTCACATTTTTGTATGCGGGTGGGGCCCGCATTGCTCCTTTTTGATTTTCAAACGTTGCCCACGGGGCAATTATGAATTGAATATTTCAAATGCGTGAAGACGCATCAGTCGCTGGATTCTGTGCCAAGTGGCAATTGCACGCTCGACGAGCGACTCCGCGATTAAGTTTGGTCCGCGTTTGCAGCAACTGCATTCTCCACTATGCGTCGCAATTCGTTTTTTTCATGCATCATGCATGCATTCGGTACAACGCATGGCATTATTTCAAGTGAGACCACATTATATATCAAAAAAAGATTGCTGTCGCAGCATTGGGACTTGCAGTGGCGATGTGTAGGCGTGTCAGGCTCGAGCTCGCCTCTCTCTTCTGCAGCTGCTGCATTTCCAGTGCGCACGATGCAGAATTTCTATCCGCGGGAGCTGGTGGATTTCATTAGCGGGCGCATCGAGATGCATCGCGATGGCAAGCTTGCCCCGATCACAGCTTGGAAGGATTGCGTCGACCGCCTTTTGAAGGATAAGGTCGCCAAGCAGATCGTCGCCGAGGCTGACGAAATCATGATCCATCCCTCGAATCGTTCTGGTCTTGGCGTGAACGCCTGCAACGTCCACAGGGTTGGCGCCATGCTCAGCAAGATCGGCGTTGACCCTGCAGAGCTCGAGAAGGCTGTTGCGTTCGAGCGCGTGCCCACGGATCCGATGAGGTCGTCCCAAGTTGCATTCAATCAAAAGTTGATCTCGTCCAGCAAGGGCATGCTGGCGCCGATGACGGGCGCGGAGAGGTTCTGCTCGGTGGGGACGGGCCACACCACGCAGTTTTTCAAGGCAGTGAAGGCGGGTTGTTCCACCCCTGAACCGACCCTCGCCGACCCGACTAGTCGGAAGATGAACGCCGAGACGTTGTCCAAGGACGTGCGTTTCCACGACGCCCTCAAGAAGGGCTGGCGTTGGACCGTCCTGCCGTGGCAGGCAGAAATCACGTGGCCGCACCTTCCAGATTTGGCACAGCGTGCCCTCAACGCGAGCAACAACGTTGCCAGTTTGATGTCGGAGCTCG
Organism: Prorocentrum cordatum; assembly: GCA_963575745.1. Taxonomy (NCBI): domain Eukaryota; class Dinophyceae; order Prorocentrales; family Prorocentraceae; genus Prorocentrum; species Prorocentrum cordatum. The sequence continues at coordinate 1,359 of CAUYUJ010011112.1, forward strand.
AAGTGTGCGCGAGCATTGCAGAATTTGCAGAACTGATGCCACCTGGGTCTTCTTTCGGCGACTGCGTTGATGCAGTGAAGATGAACCAGCCTCCGTGCCAGGCAGGCTACTCGGGAATGCATGTCTTGCAAATGCGCACGGCGCACGCGGGCGCGGCCACGGCGCGTTGAAACGCCAGCAACGCGTTGCCGATTGCGTTTATCCGACATGCGTCTTGCATGCAGTCTGCGCTGTGGCCGCGCGCGCCTGTGCCGCGCAACATCTGCATGGGGGGATGAGTGTCCGCCGAGAGGACTACATTGATAAGATTGGCAAGCTCGCAACGCACTGCGGCGGGGGATCGGGCGTCCCGTTGGTTAAGTTCATTGATCGGTTTGGCAAGATGTACGGTGCTAACAGGAAGCTCGGGCAGGATTTCGTTACGTCAGTTGTCGACGTCCATTTCGGTGATCTCGAGCCGTGCGTATTCATTCGCATCGCAAGCATCCTTGCGAACCTTGCTTCCGATAAGCAGTCGGACGGCGTGGCGAAGCTATTGGTCCCCAGCGACGTTGAGAGGTTGAAAGGCAAATCCGTCAAGGACAAAGCGATTGCGCTCGACAGGGACCTTTCCAAATGTTATCGCATCGCAGGCTCCCTGCGCGACAGCGGCCACATCGATCTAGAGCAGCATGACATGCTGGTTGGGAAGTTCTTCACTCGTTCAATTGTGCGCTTAGCCGGGAAGGGCAAGCAAGGGCCAGGGGGCGTCGTGTATGAGAGCCAGGTTCCGATTATCTCAGACTTCGTATCGGAGGCAGCCAGCATGTCTGGCTGCGGTGTTGTCATAGACACAGACGGCGAGTGGAAACCTCATGCGCCCCTTGAAGCCAGCGAGCCGCATTCTACAGATGACAGGATGGTCGTGATGACCGAAGAGGACCTGCGCAACCCAGAGCGCATCTTGGCAACCAAAGGTTTCACTGTTGGGAGCGTCGTGTTTGAGCGCGCCGTGAGCGCGAATGCGGGGCTGTACAAGATAGTGTCCATCAGTTCAGCCGAAGTAACCATGGGGCAGCTGACTGCATTTACTGAGCCAACTTTTGACGTGAAGGTCGCCCTCGCGCTCTTCTTGAAGGAGTGGGCGTCGTACAAGGGCAGCGTGCCCTTTGCAGTGCCGATGTCTGCAGTGACGTGCGCGTCGGCGCATCATCTGATGAAGTTGGATGAGGCGCGTTGCACTGTGTTCAAAGCCCTCAAAGATTTCGAGTTGACTGCCAATGGTGGCACGATGTTGCAATACGGCCTGACCCCCAGCGTCGTCGTCGCTGCCCAGAAGATCGAGAAGGGCAAGCTCGTCCTTGCCCCGTTCTCTGAGCTGAACAAGATCAAGGCAGAGCCGTCGCAGGGCGCGGTCCAGGTCAAGTGCGGGTCCGCAGTGCTGTGCGTATCGCCCCCGACGAGGGCGACCGATCAGCAGAAGGCCGAATCAGAAGATGTCTTCTTCATTCCTTATTGGTGGGTTCGGGAGACGGACAAAGAGGACCTTGCCAACGTGGCCCTCGTTCAACAGAGCACCGTCCATACCAGTTTCAAAGCTTACAAGAATACCAAGACCTTGCAGCAGTTCGACAAATTGCTCGTTTATAAAACCAAGGCGCACCATGTGCCATTGCAGTCTGCAAAGAGGGTCAAGCTCTCGGAGGGGGATGCCAAGCCTAAGGGCAAGGCTAGGGACAAGAAGAGCTAGGCCTTCCCCAAATGGCGACGGCCAGTTGCCAATTCCATCGGTTTAGTGCGACCACCATTCGCTCTCTGTTTGATTGCGCTGCAGCGCAACGCGTCCCGCACGGTGTGCGAATGGCGCAGGTTAACAGCGCCATTCGACGCGCACGGCATGCACATGCAACGCTTTCACATCTGAGATATCGCCCAGTTGTGTTTCAAGGGTGTGCACCGACCCCTCTCCGCAGCACTCATGCATGCTGTCGTTTGCGGGAGAGGCGCGGGTGGAGCCACGACGAGGGATATGCGAAAACACACATGCTCAACGTTACACCTGCAACTCTAATGTCTCTCCGTCTTTCCCTATCTCTCCATCTCGATCAATGCGTTGTTCCGCCACTCTCCCCTCTCAACATCTGTCTTGATCATGCCATCCTCGCTTTCGCGCGTCCGACTCCTCATGCGCGTGCCATGCGCACCGTCCATTGATGGCCCGCTTGTCAGGCGTTTTGTCTCGAGCGCTGCGCGCGTTGTGTTCGTGGGCCGTGGCGCATGTCCACGCTGGAATGTTCGGTTGCTTGGAGGCTTGAGGTCAATGTTGGCGATCACATGTGGGCCCCCAGGGCTGTTCAGAAATGCAGCGACGACGTGTACGCCATGGTGCACCCATACGATTACAGTTTGATCAAATCTTTGTTGCTCTGCTCTGGGGAGGAATGCCCCGAGTCTACGGCCAGGCCATCTCTCGCCAACGCTCCTGGGTACAAAGCACTTCTTGCTGCGAGGAACGACCTCCTTCGTGAAGATGCTGCACCTATGCGCAACCCCCCGCGGCGCCTCTTTGCTCAGAGGAGCAGTCCGAAGCGGAGGCCCAAGTCAAAGCGTAAATCACGCCAAGAGATCAGGGCCCAGAGAGAGGGGCCGCCCATTGTGATGGACGTCGAATTGCCCTCAGTCGGCGACGCGTCCTTCCCATCGGTCAAGATGCTGCTCCCAGTCAGGAGCACCGACCACATGTGGGTCAACGCTTCCGACGACTCCATCTGCACGCGCGTGCAATACATCTTCGCGCACGGCGTCACGACCGCCACCGTCACATCAAAGAGGTCGTATTACAAGAGGGGTGGTGCCGACGATGAGGATGAGGATGCCTGCGCGCTGCAGGACAAGAGTGATCACGAAGTCAACGATAGCGATGCACGTGACCGTGCAGATGCCCCAAGTCGCGATTGTTAGGATCACACGGCCAATGTTTCACATCGGCACCTGCCAGTGCGTACCAGCAATTGTTCGCATATCAATAAAATGCACAGAGGTATGCATCGTTGCTCCGTTGTTTTGCGCATGCCTGTCTTCAGCGATACGTTGCTCGACATTTGCAGTGTCAGATACGCTCGCCGCATGTTTGCCAAGCTTGGCCATTCATTTGCGTGCAGCACCTCCACCTCCTCCTTGAGTGCACCCTCGCCGCATTGCCGTTTGTGCTCCAGCCTTTCGCGGCTATAGCTGCACCAGCCTGCGGCGCCGCGGGCCCGCCGAGGCCCCCGCGAGCCCCTCGGGGCGCTCGCGCCGCCCCCGAGGGCTTCAGGGGCCTGCCGAGGCCCCCGCGAGCCCCTCGAGGGCTTCAGGCGCGGCCCCGCGCTCGGGCGCTCGACGCCATGTCGGCTGCGCGCGAGCTCCTGGCAGGGCCAGCGCCAGCGCCGCCAGCAGCTGATGCTGGCCAGCAGGGCGACGCCCAGGAGATTACACGCGGTAAAATTTATCAGCCCGCCCGTCTTCGCCAAGCTTACGCTGATTCGTCGTGCGCCGATCGCGGCCCACGACGAGGCAGCGTGAGCGTGGACTGCACAGACGGTGGCGCGCTGTGCGCGCCATCGTTGCAGCTCCCACTGCAAAATCAGGCCCCGATGGGCCTCGTGGAGGGGGCTTGCACGCCCCAACCTACCGGATTGTTTCCTTTTTTGGTCGGCCTCCGCCGAGGACGACGCCGAGGCTGCCAAGCGTGCCAAGCCGTCGCGGCCGCACAGCATGGACTTCCAGATGTTGCTCACCGCGACGGAGGCGCGCAAGGGCGAGCGCGTGGCCAAGTTCGCGGACAGCCTCGCGTTCAGGAGGTTGCAGGGCAGCAACGAGGACGCCAACGACGGCCTGGTGCAGTGCCTGCAGGGCGTGTACTACAAGGTGGGTTACGTGAACGGCTCGCCGATCTATCGGCAGGAGCCTGGCGCGCCCGACGGGGCCAACACCAGCGAGCTCTTCTTGGTGTACATTGTGCATGCGGACGAGGAGCGCACCTTCTCGCGCTGGGTGGTCTCCAGCACGTTGGACGTGGGTTCGATCTTGTACTACCCCGACGGCTGCGTGTACGCCAGCGGGATCGGCGACCATACGACGTGGCCGACCGAGCTCGTCAAGGCCAGGGGGCGGGCGGGGGAAGGGGTGGGGGAGATTGAATTTTGCAGTGCGCCTGCAACAGCGGTTGGCCTACGACGGCCCATGGGGGCGACTGGGCCCATATAGGGCTCGATGGGCTATCGCCCCCCCTCCTACTCCTCCGCCTCCTCCTCCTCCTCCTCCTCCTCTTTCTCATGCCTCCCCTCTTCATCTTTTTTCCTTCAGCCTCGTCCAGCTTCCTCCTCCCTCCTCATGCCCCTGTCTTTCCTCCCTCCTCTCCCCTTCCTGCTTCAGGGCAGATGCGTTTGTGACCCCGCTGCCCCCTTTCCCACGGGCGGGAGGCCGTCGCGCGTGGAAAAACATGCCATTACCGACCAAAGCGGGCCATGCATACAACACGTTGTTTTTCGTATTTTGTGAGATCGCGTTCTGGCGCGTTCGGTGTGTTTTTCCACGCGCGACGGCCTTCCGCCCGCGGGAAAAGGGGGCAGTGGGATCACAAACGCACGCTGGCTCGGCGGAGGGCTGGCGACAAAGAGGGGCGGGGGGGGGGCAACCGTCAAACCGAAGGGGGGGGGGGGAGCCGCCAAACCGAATCTCGGGCGGCCAAAGAAGGGATGGGGAGCTGTAAGGGAAGGAGGACGAGGAGGAGGATGAGGAGGAGGGCGATGAAGGGGATGATGATGAGGAGGAGGAGGAGGAGTCGCCCGAGGGCCTCACGGATGAGCCGCTGCACTTCCTCGAGGTCGTGCACTACGCCGAGTTTCTCGAGAAGATGCTCGACGAGCAGGCCGCAGCTGCGGCATCGCTTGCGCCTGCGGCTGCGCCTGATGCAGCGGCGGCGGCAGGGGGCGGCACCATCAGGGCGTGGCCTGCTGCGAAGAAGCAGCCGAAGCCGCCGTCGACGCCACCGCCCTCGGTGCTCGCGCCGCCGCTCCCGCCGCCGCCCGCGGCGCCCACGCCGATGGACCACCGCTGCAACAAGGGCGCCGTCGGCGGCGAGCAGGCGCGCGGCGGCTGGTCGGCGAGGCCCATGCGCTTGGCGGACAAGTACGCCGCCGAGGACTGGGCAGGGTGGGGCGCGGTGATCGCGGCCATGGCCACTGGCGAGATCCAGAAGGGCAGCGGTTGGTTCGCCGACCAGGGCGAGAAGGCCATCGAGGCCTACAAGAGTGCCGACTACGACACGGTCGAGCGCATCTTGGCCGAGGCCGGCGAGCGCTTCGACTCGAAGGGCCAGGGCAAGGGCAAGGGCAAGGACAAGCCCAAGTCGGGCAGATTTCCACTTTGAGAAGCTGGCGGGCGTCTCCGAGGCGCTCTCGTTCATCTATGAGGTGATGGGGGCGCTGCTATGAGGCACGTCGGCGTCGCAGCTGACATCAACACCCACCAAACCACCCCAACCCAACCCGAAGGCCCAAATTTATCTTCGATTTCCAGTGGGGGAGGGTCGGGGAACGTTGAAAAAAAAAAAAAAAAAAAAAAAAAAAAAAAAAAAAAAAAAAAAAAAAAAAAAAAAAAAAAAAAAAAAAAAAAAAAAAAAAAAAACATGGTGTCCGTACCCCCCAACCCGAAATTCGGGTCAAACTCGGGTCGTCGGGTTGGGTTGGGGTGGTCTGGTAGGTAGTCATGACAATGGCCGTGGGTGAACCACGGCGACTGCGCCCACGTCACTTCGAAGTGTTATCACATTGTGAAGTGTGTAGTCGGCCTCACTTGGAAGTGTGATCACACATTGAAGCGCGATGACACCTCACTTCAATTTGTATTCACACTTTGAAGTAACAGGTTATGCGCTTCGAAGTGTGATCGCACTTTGAAGTGACGTCGCCTCCGCACTTCAAAGTGTATTCACACTTTCAAGTGTTGTTATGCGTCCAGGCTCGTGCAGAGCATAAGAGATTGATTTGGCTGAGCGCAGGCTCTGGGGCAGGCGCCATGACGCGCTGCCGCCTGCGCGGTTGCCAGACATTCGCGTGGCCTATATGAGGCTGCGCGCGATCCCAGCGGGATGATTGACCGCTCGTGGATCTGTGAACCACATCTCCCTCCGCCTCGTGCGTCTTGTCCCCAGCCGCCCTCACTCCCTCCGCCACAGACTGCATCGCCCTCCGATGCAGTCCTCATTCTCGTTACACCGCGTGCTGCATCGCCTCCCGCTGCTCTCCGATTCGCCAGATGTTCCTGAGATTGTGCATCATGTTGCTGCCCATTGCTTCCCTCTGACCGCCCGAGGGCTGCAGTCCACTGCGTTCGCGCCCGACGGCAATGTCTGCAGTCTACTGCATTCGCCGGCAATGGCTGCAGCCTACTGCATTCGCGCCCGACGGCAAGGGCTGCAGTCTACTGCATTCGCGCCCGCGGGGTGGGGATGGGGAGGGGCATGTGGGGATGTAGTGTAGCTGGTTTGCTCAAAGTGTTAGCGCGCACTCATCGCGCCTTCTCGCGCTCGCTTGAGCTCCTCGCGCCTCCTGCGCGATGGCGCCGAAGGTGCGGGCTGACGCGGCGGCGCCGCCGCATGTGCCGCGGGCGCTGCGGCCGAGCGAGAAGGAGCAGATGAAGGCCAAGATCCGCGACCTCACGAAGAGTCGCAACGAGTGGAAGGAGATGGCCCTCGGCCTCAAGCGCTTCGTCGAGGGTGTGGCCAACAAGTCGGAGCAGAACAAGTACGCGAAGCAGGTCTTCGTCGACGTGCGGCGCCTGTGGACTGGCTCGCGCTCATGCGCCACGCAGTCGAAGCCGACGTCGCTCGGTCGGCTGCAGCGCCTTCAAGATATCCCAGAGGTCATGACTGCGCCGACCTCGTCGCCTTCACCTGATATCCCAGAGGTCACGACTGCGCCGGCCTCGTGAGCAGCCAGGTGGACCTCGTGAGCACGTCGTGCCTGTGCAGCCAGGTGGACCTCGTGAGCACGTCGTGCCTGTGCCGACCTCGCGAGCACGTCGTGCCTGTGCGTGGCGCACGGGAAGGTCATCGCGCTGTGCATGAGGTGGGCGCGTTCCGCACCAGGCGGAGCGCCGTCTTTCTAGGAGGATGATGATGATGATGAGGATCACCACCCACCAAACCACCCCAACCCAACCCGAAGGCCTCAATTTGCCCTCCATTTCCAGTTGGGGGGGCTGGGAACATCGAAAAATACATGTGGAACCCTTACCCCCCCCCCAACCCGAAATTCGGGTCTTCGGGTTGGGGTGGGGTGGTCTGGTAGGTAGTCAGAGGAGGAGGAGGAGGAGGAGGAGGAGGAGGGAGAGGAGGACCAGGAGGAGAAGCAGCACGGCCAGGGCGGGGGGGAGGGGGGTGAGGAGGGTGGGGGAGGGGGGGGAGGAGGAGGGGGAGGAGGAGAATGCGGAGGAGGATCGATGAGACGGATCTTGCCGAGTGATCTTGCCAAGCGAGCGCGGAGTTCCAGCCGCGCGCTTCTGCGTTAGACAAATGTTGCCTTCCACCGCCACCGGGTTCAACTGCGAGTCTGACCCGCAAGCCCCCCGAACGGAAACGCATCCATGCAGCCAATCGGCTTGGCACGCACATGAGATTGATGCCTTAAACCGACATCATGATGTTTTCCCATTTACGCATTACCATTTTCACTTTGTCACGCATGCGATGCACCCTGCGCAAGTTGTGACGACCCATGTAGTCGTTCATGTTTTCCCTTTGTCAAGTGCGATCGGCATTCCATGGCCGTGTTCGGATCAAGCCTCGAGGGGCTGCAGGTGCTGCAGGGGTTCAGGGTGCACCGCGCGCAGTCCGACATGGTCAGTATCGAGGACATAGCGCGCGACGTTTCTGACTTTTCGGACTTGTTGGCGAAGCGCCCCGACAACGAGGAGCTGCAGAAAAACTTGTCTGCATCCCTGTGCACTCGCATACAGTCACTCACAGCGCTTTCAGCGCCAGATGCCATCGTCCTCACCGAGTTGATTGAAAAGAAGTGCACGGTAGCCTCCGTGAAGCGTGCAGTGCTGGCGGCAGTCGATATCAAGGTCGCCAACATCGCTGCAGCGGTCCCAAGTAGCATCAGCGATGCTGGGGATCAGACGCTGTCCCACATATACACCTACCTGACGGGCAAGGATTGGATGGTCCTGGAGGACTACAGAGCGTCGGAGACCAAGAAAATGGCCATCCTTGCAACACGGTTGCATCGTTTGGGAATCTTACAGCCAGCGCACGATAAGTGCTTGAAATGGGCAATGGTAGTATTGATTTGGTGCGAGCATGGGAACGCCAAGTCTTGGCCTAGCTACCAGAGCATCTACAACAGCTTTCGCGATTTGGTGGGCCACATGAAAAACACATCGGCCCCATTCACAAAGTCGGCACTCACGACGTATCCCGAGCGTCCTGCGGATTTGCCCGCATCTTTGCGCACGGCTGCTTATGATGATGACGACCCGCCCGTCGAGAAGGTCATCGACTTGCACACCTTCCTAGGCAAGCACATCCCGCTGCGCGACAGCAACATATTGCTCAAGAAAGAGCGGGCTGGCTGTTGGCAGTCGTCTGACTTTACCCCGCTTCAGCAGGATCGGCACGGTGGTCGGCACTCGAGCTGGGACGGCAGCTCTGACTTGAATAAACTGGCCGCTCAGATCCATGGTTTGCACACTGCAGGGCAATCGGGTGCTGGCTCTGCTCACGTGCCAGCCGCGTCGTTCAAGCCAGGCAAGAGCATCATTGCAGGCGCGGCCCCAGCCGCAGATGCAGCTCGGGCTGCAGAGCCCAAGGTCACAGCACTTCCACTCGGCGACGGTGAAGCAGCTCCTGCTGATGGTGACGCAGCTCCTGCGGCGGGCGACGCAGCGCCCACTGCTGCTGGCGCAGCGTTGGCTGCGGATCGCGTCGCGCAGGAGGCGCGCGAGAAGCAGGCGTTCGACGCTTTGGTGACGAAGGGCAAACGCAAAGCCAAGGAGAGGCCCGCTGCTGCAACGGATGTTGCAAAGAAGCCAGCGGCGGCCAAGAAGAGGCCCGCTGCTGCAACGGGTGTTGCGCCCGCCCTGAAGAATCCCGCTGCAGCGTCGTGGGCGCCCAAGGGCGGTGTCTTCAAGATCGTTTTTGAACCGTGTGACGGCCAGTGCACGCAGAATGCGGTCGCTTCCCGGTGGTACGGGCGGGCGCTCAAGTGGGCCAAGGCAAACGGCCGTACCGAGAAGCAGGCGCTCGACTATGCAAAGGATGCATACAGGTCGGCAAGCGAGATGTGGAGGAGCAAGAAGAACGCCTGATCTATGTCAGATATGTCGAGCATCAGCGCTGATTGGATGCGTGAGCTGACGGGTCTCTATAAATGCACTATATGAGTATAGAGTATGGGTTGCGCGTCATTGCTCGCATCTTGTTCTTTCGGAGCTTTGCGAACCGATCGCCGCTAGCGTACATATGAGAAAACAATGTATCGCATGCCATTTCCCTTGCCTGCGCACTTGGGCGCGTCTCTCCGCGTGTTTACGTGTCGGCATTTGCGCATGCAGCGCGCGTTCCGCCCATCGCTGCAGCACCCCCTGCAATCGCGCGCGTGGCGCGGCCTTCGGGCTTGCAGCTGTGGCTGCAATGTTGTTTGTGTGATTGCACATCGCGGTATACCATGGTCACGCGCTCAGGGGATGTGATCGGCGGAGGGGTCCGTTCTCAGACGGGGGGGCGCATGGGGGGGGGGGGTGGAGGGAAAGGGTGAAGGGGGGGTGCATGGGGCAGTGGGGCACATGTGGGGAAGCATGGGCGAGGTGAGTTTGGGGAGGGGCGGGCGCACGAACAGCCGATGCAGTTATGACTGCATGTGCAATTCAGGCAGCACACATGTGCCCTCTGCAATTTTGATTGCAGCTTTGATTGCATGAGCGCACTCAGCTGCAACTGCAGGATCTCTGCATTCACAGATGCGTGCAAGCACGCGCGCCCGATTGCAGGACGCGCGTTCAGAGGCGCAGGTGATTGCGCATGCCATGCGCACGCTGTTGCCATGCAATCCTTGATGTGCTCGGTGAAGTGGTGCGCGCAGGTGTCTGCAACGGTGACTGCGCCCGTGGTGCAAGCATTCTTTTCAAATGATGAGTCGCATCTGTTTCAGGCCCCCCCCCATATTTCCTATGCAAACGCACGCGCTTCTATGCGCCATCGGCGCGCCAACCCCCATGCGCGCAGTTGCCGTATATAGCTCGAGGGCGGGCTCGCGGTCGCGCTGCTCATGGCGCCCAAGCCTGACAAGCACCAGAAGATAGAATCCTTGAGGCGGAAATGTCCGCATGTATATGCTGCTGCACTGGCTGCAATCTTGGACGAGGTCACGTGGAAAACCCTTCTCAGCATCACGGAAGGATATCCGTGATGCTAGAGATTCGGTCATAAACCAATCGACTCCTTATGGTACCTTGTTCCGTGAGATCACTTGCTCTGCCAAAGATTCAGAGATTAAGTTTCCTGTTGCCAATCTCCCTGCAATATTGTACGTGGCGTACAACCAATGTAGCAACTGGCGGGCCCTCATTCAAAAGACTTTGGCGGCGAGGCCGTGCTCTTTCGAGCGACCGTGGTCGCTGATATTGCATTCTGACGAGGTAACACCAGGCAACCAACTATCCCCAGACAATTCAAGGAAGATGTGGATGTTCTACGTATCGTTTCTAGAACTGGGGCCAAAAGTGTTGTCGCAAGAGGATGCGTGGTTCTGCGTAGGTGCCCTGAGGTCAAAACGTGTATCCGATATAGATGCAGGCGTCGCACAGGCATTCAAAATGCTTATAAAAGACATGTTTTGTAGGTCGGATTGCTCACTGCACACGACGGGCGTTTCATTGGAGCCTGGAGCCAGGTTACATTGCAAACTTGGGGTGGTTCTCCAGGACGGCGGTGCCCAGAAGTTGGTTTGGCTGATTAAAGGAGATGCAGGTGCCAAATGCTGCATGCTTTGCCGCAATGTAATTGCGATGGACAGCTCCCTGGTCGACGAAGATGGGGTGACCCTGCTGAGAGCAGACGTCATGCGTGAGGGTGACATCGATTTTGCGACGAATCATGACATCAGGGGGAGCGTGCGGCGGCTGGCTGCATTCCACGCGACGGACACCAACGCCAATTTCAAGACCTGCGGGGGGCCTGCAAACTCAAAGGAGGGAGAATGACCTATAGGATGATGAAGGGTGGGAAGATGATGAAGGGGAGGGGGATTGGAAGGGGAATGCGAGGATGACGAGTGTGGCCCCAGGATCCGCGAGCAAGCGTTCGGTTTCAACCATAATGAGCAGAACATGCTGCTCGATCCACAACTGACATTATCTTACCTGTTGACCAGTATTGCCACGACTGGATGCACGCATTCTTTATTCGAGGTGTTTTTAACATTTCGACGCATCTCTTTCTTGCAGGTTGTAAGAATAATGGGTTGTCCAACGTATACTCACGTTTCGAGGAATACATCAAGATGTGGTCACTGCCCATCGCGCACGGCAGCGCTGATAACTTGGCTAAGCTTTTTTTTCAGAAGGGCCGCGATACTTCCAACGGCAAGGCGAAAGCGTTTAAGTGCCAGGCGAGTGAGGCATTGACTTTGCTGCCAATGATGTATACGTATGTGATGACGGTTATATTGCCTGCAGGGGTAGCACGCGCGGAGTGCACCGCTTTTGTTCGTTTGTGTGATTTGGTGTGGTGCATCGAAGCTGCAGCATCATCCCGTGCGTCTGCTGACGCTCTCAGGAACAGGACGAACGCGTTTCTGGATGCTTGTGAAGCAGCAGGGTGGCAGGAATACATGACACCGAAGTTTCACTGGCTGGTCCATTTCCCAAGGCACCTGATCAAGTTCGGATGCCTCATGTCGTGTTTTGTGCACGAGAGAAAGCACAGAGTGCCCAAGCGGTTCTGCAATGATATGCGCCAGCTGGCAGCTTCTGAGAGGAGTGTGCTGTCCGAGGTCACATGCCTGCAGTTGGCAAATTTGCGCAGCACCAACGTGTTCGACTTCTCGCCGCACTTGGTGTGTCCCAGGGCGGCACCTAAGAAGATGCACGCCTTCCTGGAGGAGAAGCTCGGCCAGCGCCTCCCCAGGGACAGCACGACCACGGCTCTTTCGGTTCGGGTGTCGACGTTGTCGACATGCCAATCCCGCGACATCGTGCTGCTCTCCGTTGCCAATGGTGGCAAGGCGTGTGGGGAAGTTTGGTTTCACGCTGCTGTAAACGGAACGATGGTATCGCTGGTTTCAATCTGGGACAACCCTTGCTACGATGATCGGCTCGGCGTGCTGACCGTGCACCCGACCGACGACGACTTGCAGCTGGTGCACACGACCGACATCATCACTGCCATGGCGGGGCGTTTGCCAAGTTTCCGAACCATCACCACCACTATACGGGCGTGCCGTCTGCAAGCAACTGTCCGCTTTGCACACGTGCAATTGTGAAAAATGCATGGTGGACATTTGCGATGCGGGACGTCCGTTGTGGTTGGTTAGAAAGGTTCGAAGACTTGCAAGGCATGCAGGCGCCATGGAGGCGGATCAATCGCGATAGTGCCTCCCATGTTCAAGTGGTGAGACATCGCGTGAGCTGCTACCTGCTTGCTTATGCGCAGCAGCGCAAAAAAAACATTGCTTTCCAATGCAGGTGTCGCTCGCCTTGCGCATCGCTCATAGAAAAAACAACAATTCGGGAGCTAAAAATGCAGTGGCTGCACGTCAACATGCAAGTACTTGCAACTACTTGCGCTCAGTTAGCGCAACTTGTAAGTTCCGAAACCAACTTGCTAAGTCTGCTTAATCTTACAACCACCCAAGTTCACCACAGTAGGGAACATTTCCGGCCCTCCTGGTCCACATCCTCACCTGGGGTCGCAGTTCTCGCAGGCCAGGCTTGGCTGCAAACGCCTACGAGGGCCACCCTCTCAAGGCCAAGGTCGCTGCATTGCCCGGCGCAGTGCGGACCCCCCAGTGGTTCTGAAAGGACCCAGCGTCGACACAACGGCCTCAAATCGCCGCGTCTTTGTCGAGGAAGGAGGGGCCTGCTGCGGCAGGGCCTGATTCTGGAGAATCAACAGGAAAAGCAGGAGGGCTCGGGAAGGATTGAATGAAGAGGCTCTCTGACCAGGAACAGGAAGAAGAGCACCACGAGAGCCTCCACATCCTGGTACCGAAAGATCCAGCAGCGATGGGGCCCACCTGCTCGATGCACATGCGGGGGGCCGGCGTGCCCTTCCGCACCAAGTACGAGGACGGAGCGCTGGAAAGACATGCGGCTACATGTGCGCGCAACTCTCGCCTAGGCCACCCCAGTGCACCCGCGTGGGTAGCGGCAAAGCCCAATCGTGAACCACAGCCTGCAACTCTGCCCGAGAACCGGCGGACAGCGACGGCGCCTGACACTGACACTGACGACGACTACCAACGACGACGACCAGCGACAAGGTTGACCACGGCGGCGGCGATAGAAACCGCCGCCGCGCTTGCAGCGGCTTGTGCGTGTCGGGCCCTTATCTCCAACATCCTGTTCCTTTCCTCCCTCGTCCTTCTTCGTCGTCGCCGTTCCTCCCAATGTCGCGAACATCACACTCGCCTGCGAGCGCCGCAACGTGCCCGCGAACACCACAACGCGATTGAACCACACGCCTGCGAGCACCACGAGCATGTACAACAGCACGCCAGACCCAGTCGGAGTCGCAGAAGAGCGAGCAACGCAACGCGTGCTCGAGCACCACCAATAAGCCTGCATGTGCCACGGTAGCGCGTGAGAACCGCAGTCTACCTGCGAACACCACAAACAACATGCCTTCGGGCACCTGCATGTCGGAGGAGGGGTCCAGGGCCCCCTCCCCAAATACTATCGTGATACCGATGCCCGGGGGGGCTGGCAACGAGCGTTAATCCTCCAGAAGGAGAAAGGAAATCTCATTCGGCGACGACGACAACGACGATGGCTGATGCCGCACCGGCTCCGTGGTAATTCGTACGCCGCACCGTCTCTGTGACAACTCGCACGTCGCACCGTCTCCGTGACAATTCGCACGACGACGACGACTAGGACGAGGACGAGGACGAGGACGAGGATGACGACGACGGCGGCAGCGGCGGCGGCGGCGGCGACGACGACGGCGGCCGACTGGGCTCAGACGCCGAATGGGCCCACGTGAGGCCGAAAACGGCCCTAGAGCAAAGGCAAAGGCCCCCCGTGAGGGCGACAACGGCCCAAGAGCATGATGCCGTGACTTTCTCCACGGCGCTTCGGGACCCCAAAACCGTGAGGTGATGGACCGCGTGGTTACCTCGCAATCCCCAAGGATCTCACCGCGCGGTCAGTCACCGCACGATCTTGGCACCTCGGAAGCCACGGTACGGTCGCCCGAGACGTCCACGGAGAACGACCCGAGTCCCAAAACCGTGCGGTGACTCACCAACAAGCCCTCCTCCGAATGTTTAGTTTCCAGGCCACAACTCGGGTGGGTCTCTGGCGACCGTTCGGGATGATCTGGGCACCCCTGGAACGCTCTCGGCAAGGCTTAGCTGCCAGATCGTATCCCGAGGCAAGAAGCCTCCAGGAACCGACAGAAACGTCCCAACTCCCCACTGACTCACCACGCGGTGTGGTCACCACACAGTTCAGGGGCCCTCGAGACGCGGGAAGACTGGACCCTCCCAGGTAGTGCAGACGCCGGCGCACCGGGCAACCGCCTGGAGGTACTCGATGTCGGAGGCCAGCTGGCGCTCCTGCCGCGCTCATTCTCGCTCTCGCCGCAGCGCTCGATCCTCGGACCCCGAACCTCGGACCTCACGGTCCTGGAACCTCGGACGCCGAACCTCGGTCCTCCATCCTCGGACCCTGAGCGCCCCGGCCCCCGATCGATCCCCGAACCCCGAGCGCCAGTCCTCGAGAAACTCGGCCCCTGGAGCCTCGGGCCTCGAGCCCTCGACGACTCGAGTCCTCGATCTTGGCGGCGCGCCGAGCGGGGCAGGAGGAGGGGGGAAGGCTTCTTGGAAGCACCCCTGCTTCTCGGAAGAGGGCGCCGGCCCCACGTTTGTACACAGGAGGCCCGCGCCTTCCAAGAAGCAGGGGTGCTCCTACGAAGCCTCCCCACTCCTCCTGCCCCCCCCCCCGGCGCGTGGCCGACCTCGGTCCTCACCTGTCGTCGATCCCGAGCGCCGCCCCCGGGGCGGTCAGCTGCCCGTGCTCCCACGCCCGAGGCCATCCGCACCTCGTCTCGCTGCGAGCATACTCGCGACGGGATTCGTGCTGCCCCTGTTCGGCAGCCTCCGCGGTGCCTGGACGCCCAGGCTTCCCTCCTTTGCGAACATCTGGACGCCCGAGGTGGGTGCGGAAAAGTGAATGCAGAGCCGAACAACAAATGCTGCCCCAGAGCGGCCGCTGTTGGGCAGGCGGCCTTTCTGTCTCAAATGGACACACGCCGCGGTGACACCGACAGCGAGTCCTGCTCAAAATGAACAGGAACTGCTGTCGGTGCTTGTGCCTATCCTTTCCGTACCCAGGTCGATCGTCCCAAGAACAGAGACTCACGAAGGACAACTCTTGCCAATTCTCAGCCTCTGGGCGGCATTTCTGGGCCTCTGGGGTCGTCAAAAACGCTTCGGGGAGAAGAGCCGGTCCAAGGAAACTGGTCCAGACCTTCCGGGCGGTCCACGCTGCGACACAAATCGCGACGTCGGAGGCCAGGTCCCAGCGCGCGCCGGGTCGGACGACACGGAGGGGCAGGAGGAGGCGGAGCAGACGGAGGAGCCGAAGGAGACGGAGCAGGAGGAGGAGGACGAGCAGGAGGAGCATGAGGAGGAAAAGGGAGATGAGGAGAAGTAGGAGGAGCAGAGGAGGAGGAGGAGGAGGAGGAGGAGGAGGAGGAGGAGGAGGAGGAGGAGGAGGAGGGGGAGGAGGAGGAGGAGTAGGGGGAGGAGCGTGGCTCAACCGCCACTGCACTTCAGGGGAGGCCCTGGAATTTAGGGCTCGAGGCAGCATTATCTTCAGGCTTCCCCAGAGACCTCTCTCCCGTACACCGTGGGATGGAATTGGAACGAGCCAACGACGCAGCGTCGCCACAAGCAACGCCCAGATGTGGTGTGCGGCGGTTGCGGTGCATGGCAGTACGAGTCCAAAACGAAGAAGAAGGTCTGGTGTAAGTGTGGCGAGCCCTTCCACATGGTGGAGGCACCAACCAAACAAGCCCCGAGACCGACGGAAGCACGCGCAGCCAGCCCGAATGGGACATGAATACCGTCCCGACCGCCATCCGAGGCGTCCTCAGCGACGCCCGGAAGCAGGATCTCGGCCCCTCGGCGCAATCACCGGCGGCGCTGATCACGGAGAAGCGCCCGCAGCCAGCAACAGCCGCTGTGGCCGCCCTCCAGAACGTCCGCCAGCACGAGAAGCGCGTCGAGGAGATCGACGCCCACCTGGTCGACCTGGAGATGCAGCTCAAGGAGGCCAGGACGGATCGCGAGAAGGTTGCCGCGGAGCTCATCAACGCGCGCCAGAACATCGAAGAGGCCAGCAGCCAGGCCACCGCCCAATGCCGCCCCCAGGCCCAAGCCATGCAGGTCGACAGCGGCAGCCAGCAGCCAGCAGCAGCAGCAGCAGCAGCAGCAGCAGCAGCAGGCGCCCCACCAAAAGCAGGCGCACCAGCGGCGGCAGCGGGGGCGGCGGCCATCCCCGAGATGCCCCCAGGACTCCGCGCAGCCATCAGCGGACAGCAGGGGGCCGAAGCCGAGCAGGCGACAGCCCTTGTCGCTCAGCTAGACGCCGCCGCCAAGCAGGGCAAGGCCCCACCGCCCAAGAAGCCGCCACTGGGCAGGCGCGAGGGCAAGAGTGGGCGAGGGCGCGAGGGTGCCGCCCCGTCGCCCCAGCCCCACCGCAGCCGCAGTGGGCCCAGGGGGGCTGCGGCGGGCACCGAGGAGCAGGACCTCTGACGGACCCGCAGGGCGAGCAGCCACGCCCAGCAGCCCCCCCGCAGCAGGGGCAGGCCGTGAGCACGGCATAGACGACATAGTCCAGATCTCGCAAGGGGAGCGAGCTCAGTTTCACAAGGCTGGCCGTTGGGGCATCGGCGACGTCATCAGTCTTAGTTCTAGCAGCGAGCGTTCTTCTGATAATTTTTCGCCATCGATCGAGAGAATCAGCGCCGTGGGAGATGCGCGATATCAATTTGATGAGAGGCATGGTGGTCGGGGACACTCGCTCAGCATCTATCTTGCCCATTTTGCCAATTAAAACCGCACGGCCCGCGACAGCGCTCAGTCGCATGATTTCAAGAGGCCGCGTGCCATCATGTTTTCGGAGCTGCGCGTTCTTCGCAGCGGCCTGCGCAACGCACGCGCGTTAATGAAGAAGCAGGGGGTCTCGAGCCGACCCCTGCCCAGCCACCCAGACCTCAGCCACAGGGTCGCACGGTGGCGTCGGCATCTTCGTGCCCCGCAGCCTCTGCTCCCACGGTCGTTTCTTAGGGGGCAAGGGGAGGGGGAGGGGGGCGCCGCTCTATGGCGGACAAGGATGGGCAGCCTGCCATCTTCGCCTGAAGGGCCACAGCATTCTCCTCATCGCAGTCTACCACCAGAGTCGCGCAGGATACAATGAGTAGAATGTGCAGGCGACCGCCCAGATCGCCCAGTTCGTCAGAGCCCATAAGCTGCCCTACATCATTGGGGGGGGGGGGGGGGTCTGGAACATGACCAGCCGGCGGCTCGTCGAGGGGGGGCCTCTGGGTGAAGAGCATGGGTGGGGTCCCCGTAGAGCCACAGGTAGACTCCACGTGCATCGGGCGCGTGATCGACTGTGTCATAGTGTCTGAGAAGTTAGGTAGGCTCCCGAATGTCAAGCCAAACATGACCAGCCCTTGGAGGCCACATCTCGGCTTACGAGGAATCTCTCAGACGGGGGATCTCAGCGAGACTAGCACGTTCCCCGCGGGGGCCCCGTGCATCAGCAGGTTTGGCGCTGCCCCGAGGCCCTGGGCGGAGCGTCGCATCATGGCCCTCGAGAAGTACCCCGAGGCCCCCTGCCCACCACCCCGTGGCGAAGGGGCACATCAATTCCGATGTGACGCGCCGTTGCGCCGTGCTGTCGCAGGCCTTTGAGCGGCGGCGTCAGGTCCCCGACAACGAGGACAGGCCAAATCGGAACCGCCCCTTCCGCTTGGAGGAAACAACTGCCTTCCAGCCAAAACCTCCCGAGTCCCGGAGGGGGGGGGGGCCATGCAGCAACGGGTCCGGGAACGAGACCCGGCACGTAAGCGGGGCCCAATCGGGCCCAACCACAGGAGGCTCCAGGGATCATGGGGAAGAACCCCATCGCCCATCGACCTCGATTCGGACTCCGGCCTCGCAACAGCAGAGCAGGACAATCTTAGGGGCGTGGAGACCAGCCTACAGGAGGGCGGTGACGCCGCCCATGCTTTCACAGGAGGGGTGGAGGTCAGAGGTTGCCCTCGAGGGGGCTGATAACTTCGTCTTGAAGGAGGAGTTTCTCACCCATCCAATCGACATCCCCGGGGCCAAATGTAAGTTTCGGGGGGAACATTGGAGCCCCTTCAAGATCCCCGCAGGGGCGCCGATC
>CAUYUJ010011112.1:25000-210000 GCA_963575745.1 Prorocentrum cordatum
CGGAACCATTGAAACCCGAGCACTCGTCGTCACTGAAGGAGGACGAGAATGACGAGCAGGACGGACGACCAGCTACGGAGCATGACTGCGACGACGGACGACGGCGGCGACGTAGACGACGGACGGCAACACGGCAACCAAGGGCAAGACGACTGACGCCGGCCACGGGAGGAGACGCTGCACGGCCAGAGGACGGCGATGCGGGGCGAACGGCGACGGCCACCGAACGACCGGCGACGACCTGCGCCCGCGCCCGCGGCGCGACGAAGCCCGACGGCCACGGCGGCGGACGGACCGCGACGAACGACGGCGGCAGCCGCCCGCGGCGCGACGACGTCGACGAGGTCGCCTCCCTGCGTCCCAGGGGGGGGGGGGGCGGCCTCGAGCCCCTGCGCCCGGTCGCGCAGCGCCTGCAGCTCCACCTCCGCCTGCGCTCGGGGGGCAGGGGCCGCCCGTCGCCGCCGCCTGCCGCCATCGTCGCCGTCCGTCGTCGTCTGTCGTCCGTCGTCGTCTGTCGTCGTCTGTCGTCCGACGCCGCCGCCGCCAGCGCCGCCGTCGCCATCGTCGTCGTCGTCGTCGTCGTCGCCGTCGCCGTGGCCGTCGCCGCTGTCGTCGCAATTCGTCCGTCGTCGACGTCCGCCGCTGTCGCCGCCGAGGCCGACGCGGGAGGCTGTGAGGGAGACCCAGACCTCCGACGCCGCCTTTGTCTCACGACGTGGATGAGGGGGGAGCCAATCACCTGGAATCGGCGAAGCATCGCTAACAAATCTCGGATAGGGGATCAACGGAATCGATTTACTCTTGAATCGATTTTCCCGTCGAAGATACCAAAAACACGTCGAATGCCCGTAGATCTACAGCACATCATGCGCATTTGTTTGTAAATTGGGCGGGGAAGTCAATTCTGGGGTACATCAAAATTCTGTAGTCGGTCCCCTGCTCGAAGATCAGCGATCGGCCCCCGAGGGCGAAACCGCTCGTTTCTGGGAGGGGGGTGGGGGGCCCAAGCCCCGCTTGGCGATGCATGGGCGCTCGGGGGCCGATGCTTCCCTGCTTGGGCCAGTCCTCCTGAGTCGAAGCCAGGACGCGGACAGAACTGGGTAAGGATAAATCGAGAATCGCCGAGTGCCCGCGCCGCGGCTCTCTGGAAGATGTTTCACTCGAGAATCTCTGAGTTCCCGCGGCTCTCTGGAGGATGTCTCGGGCGCTGCGGCCTTCTCAGCGCGTTCTGCAACGCCCTGAGAGCGCTCCGGAACGCTCTGGAACAGGTTTCTCCTCGTCCTGGCCCCGTCCGACCCCCCCTTGCCTCCAGAACGCCCTGAGAGCGCTCTGGAGGGCTCTGGAACAGGGTTCATGGCTGTCCTGGCCCCGCCCGCCCCCCTCCCCCTGCCTTCGGAGCGCCCTGAGAGCGTTCCGGAAGGCTCTGGAACAGGTTTCTCCTCGTCCTTGCCCCGTCCGACCCCCCTCTGCCAGTGCTCCTGAGTGGGCCTCTAGAGGTTCAGGCCACCTCCCTGGTGACTGGCCTCTTCGTCGTCGGTCCTGTGGACGGCCTCGGGCCCAGCGAGAGCTCCTGCCGGCAGAAGACTCGGTGGCAGCTCATGGGAGCCTCCCAGTACCATCTTGTCGGATCTTGCGAATCGCACGCTCGTCGACGCTAAACGACGCAACATCCGCCGACCCTGTCGGCGTGTGTAAGGGGAAGTTCTGGGCCCGTCGTCCTGGAGTGACCCTGGGAGACCAGCGTTCATTCGAATTTTCCATTCTCAGAGACCCTCCCAAGACCCTTTTTGGCTTGCCAAGCTCGTCACCTCGAGGTGACTCGAGCCAGGCCGTAATCGAAGTCCTACTCGAATCGAAGGGGAGCCCCTTCCTTTTGATCCCTTCCCCGCTCACGGGGGGGGTATGGGAGGGGCCATGAGGAGGGTCCTGGGGGGGTGGTCCCATGGGGGGGGTCCGGGTCAGAATACGACCCCTTCCTTCCGTTTTCGGGTTGCCTTCGAAGAGGTTTGGCCCTCTGTCGGCAATTCAGGTCCATGATCATCCAAGAGAGGCCTGAGAGATCGCTCCAAGACGCCCAAGAAGCCCTCCAGACGGCCTAAGAGACCTCTAAGACGGCTCAAGCCCTCCAAGAGCACACCCAGAAGTGCCCCAAGAGGCACAAATCATAGATTTTCAATGTTTTGGGGGGGGATTTGGCCGTTGTGGCCTGTTCGGCTTCCCGACGCACCGGGACGGCCCAGGACGCCCCCAAGATGGCCCCAAGAGGCCTCTAAGAGGGACCCACAACGGCCCAAGAGGGCCCCACAAGACGGCCCAAGAGGGCTCCAAGACGGCCCAAGAGCTAGCCAAAACGGCTGCAAGAAGGGGGCCCAGACGGGGGATTCGAACGGACAGTTCGAGCCCTCGGCCCCGAGAGGCTCCCCAGGAGGCCCCAAGAGACCCCCAAGAAGCCTCCGAGAGGCCCCAACAGGCCCCCAAGAGGCCCCCAGGAGACCGAAAGAGGCCCCCCAAGAGGCCCCCAAGAAGCTCCCCAGATGCCCCCAGGAGCGTCAAAGACAAACCTGAAGGTCTCGATACCATCTCAGGAACCAACTATTCAATCACGGGTCCGCCATTGACGTACCCTGTCTCCTGACCCAGATCCCGGAGGCCTAAAGCGGAGAGAAACCTGCAAAGATCGAGAGTCGACGAAACTCGACGAAGAGTGGCCCGCGAACCGAGGAGGAGGAGGAGGAGGAGGAGGAGGAGGAGGAAGAGGAGGAGCAACATAACAAGAAGGAGGAGCAGAAGATGGAGAAAGAGAAGGAGGAGGGAGAACCCGAATCAAGGGGAAATCTCCGAAAATCACAGGCGGGACCAAACGGCACCCACCGTCCTCCTTTCCCTTATTCTCTTCATCCTCCTCGTCCTCCTCCTTCTCCGCCTCCGCCTCCTCCTCCTCCGCCTCCTCCTCACCCTCCAACTCCTCTTCCTACTCTGGTTCCTTGTTGTCGTCGTCGTCCTCATACTCCTCTTCCTCCTCCACCTACTCCTCCTCCTTGACATCCTTTCCAGGATCGGCGGAACGGGCCGCAAGGCCTTTGCAATCGATGCTAATCGACGCTAAATCGGCGCTACCTCATCGACTCCCAGACGCTAGTCGACGCTCATCGACGCTAAAGACAGAATTGCGAGTGTACATCAAGGCTCCCAAAATTTGCTACATACGTAACAGTATAAGAGGGGACCCAGGCTCTCGCTCGTGGCCATGGGCTTTGTCGGGACGATGGGTCCCAACTATGGCACGCTGACGAAACGCACTCTGGCCTGCGAGCCGCAACCCCTGACCCAGGCCGAAGAAAAACAAGCCTCTGATGGCCGCGCTTGGCCGCCTTCGCGGGCGCCCGCGCGCGCAGAGCGGCGGCGCTGCAGCGCAGAGGGGAGAGAGGACGAGGACGATGCCTTGTTCACGAAACCACAACGCTCAAAACACCACTCGGAGCCTCCTATCGCCGCTCGGGACGATTCGTGCACCTCTGGAACGCTCTCGGCGAGGCGCAGCCGCTGGAGAGCACCGCGAGAACCTTCGGTGACAACACATGGGAGCCTGTCATACCATCTTGTCGACTCATGCGAATCGACGCGAGTCGACGCCAAATCGACGCTAATCGACGCTAAGTCGACGGTAATTGATGTTAATCGACGCTGAATCGGTTCTATATCACCGACCTCCAAATGCTAATGGACGCTAGTCAACGCTGACGACGGAATTAAGAGGGAAAAACATACCAAGCTCCCATGATTTGCTACAGGAGAAGCGTCATAAAACTTCCTTCGGCTTCAGAAGCCCTTCCTGGGAACCAGCGACCACTTTCGTGAGAACTTCAGCACGGACTCCAGAGCTCTGCAGAACGACTCAAAGAACGCCAAACTCTTCCGTCGAGTTTTTGGTTGTTGTGTGTGTACGTGTGAATGTGTGTGTGTGTACGTGTGTGTGTGTGCTGGTGTGTGTGTGTGTGTGAGGGGGGTCACCGTTGTATTTTTGTTGGCTTGACATTGGGTCGTGGGTGTCCAAGAGAGGGGGCGTCCAAGAGGGGGTTTTCAAATCATGGCCCGAGGCACGTGCGCGGCCGAGGGGTGGGCCAGGAGACGCAATGCCAGAAGAAGAAGCCAGGAGATCTGCGAGAGACCATGGTCCTGGCCATGTCCACGACGTCACCCCCTTCCTGGCCGCCGCATACTCAACTTGTGTTGTGCTTTTTAGTTCGTGCCCCGTCCCTCTGAGCGGCCCTCGCTCCTCCTTCCCTCCTTCGGCCGAACTCCCCATCAGTTTCAATCTTTCCTGCAGTGTGGCACAGTTCGCTACAACGGAGCCCCCGTTTAGTTAGCCCTTCCGCCAGCGCAGTTGCTCTGCCGGGCCTCGCCACCGACGTAAAAACAAATTTGTTCGTTCTGGCGTGTTTGTCTCATGGCGCGAAGGCGTCTGGGGAGGCCGGACGGTTGCGCCTCCCACAAGCGCACCCGCAACGCCGAGTTCTCCTCGGCCTCCTGCTGAAGGCGCCGCCGGCTGGCCTGGCGAGGCGGGCCCATGCTCCATTCTCGGACTCGAACGTCGGGTCGAACGACAGTCGGGTGCTCGTCAGTTAGAAGCCTCGTAGATGGGGTCGGGAGATCGCGCCGCACTGCCAATGCACCGCCGACGCATAGGCGACAACGGCGATGCATTGGCGACGTAGGAGTGAAAGAAAGCGAGCTCCACATCGACGATGCGGCGCGATTTTCCGACCCTTTCTGGGAGGCCGAGCTTAATGTCAATCCAAGACTTATAATAAACAAACGCTGGGGCCAAAGGGAACAAGTGCTTGAGCGGCCCAACCAAGCTCGTCCGAACTGCGCCTCTCGACGTTTCGCGAACCATGGCAATCAATTAAACCTGAACCGCCGGCTGCGGGCCACAATATTGAGAGGGGCCAATAACATATATCTCTCGCCGCCAAGGGGGTTATCCTCGAATAGTTCCGGGGAAGCCATTCATGGGAGGATGTGTGTTTGTATGTATGTGTATATATATACACGTACAAAACTACGCGCGCGCTACGCGTGCTCTTAGGTCCTGCTCGTCTCCGAAGACGCTGCGAGTGCGCATCGCGTGAAGTCCAAGGTGCTAAGAGACAAAACCCCCGCGTGAGCATCACCTTTCTCTCAAGGGGCGCGAAGTCTTCGGGGGGGGGGCTCCAGGTCCAGGGCGGTCGCGGGGCTGTCTGAGAATCGCGAGCTTCGACGAAAGATCGAGGGAAGCGCGCGAAGATTGGGGCGAGACTGACATTTTTTGGGGGTGCACGACCTTTCAACCCCTGAACTTCCTTGTTTGTGACATGGGCTCACTATGGCTCATCCCCCTTTGCAAAGGCAATCGAATCATTGCCGATTTCGGGCGCCTCGAGCCATCGTCCACGTCCCACGGTGGCCCGCCCAGGCTGAGGGATCCCAGCAACAGCAGCGACGCGCACACAAGGGGGAGGAGGGGGAGGAGAACTGCACAGCGGCCTGCTGACGCCAGGCCCCAGCGATATACTTCTGGCGGCGGGAGGTGGCCCGCAGCCTGGCTTCGAAATGCTCATCAGGAAAGCGTGGGGTGCCATTCCTCCTATCAGAGTGCGCCGACAAGAAAGCGTCGATAAAAGCTGCGAAAAGAACATTATACGAGCGTGGCAAGGGTGAAAGCAGCAGAAGGAGGAGAGCCAGGGAGCGCCCCCAGGTAGAGACGATGACGCATGAATAAAATGTCCAAGCCCGCGAAGAGAACAGTTGAAGAAGCCAGGGACAGGGAACGCAGTGATCACCCGAATCGAGATCTCAAAGGTAATGTGGGCACCCCATGAGGCAACCACACGCTGCCGTGTGAAAGCAGGTGGACGTACATACTGACCGGGTGAAGACCCTGAGAATCGACATGATCATGCATGGCGGGGTTTGGGAATGACGAACTGAGCGTTGAAATAGAAAACTATCCAACATAGAGCGATGTGCCTGGGGGAACTATTTCTGAATACGCCTCAAGATGATATTGAGGGGTGTTCTCGATAGTCTGCATTGGCCCAAAGCATACGATGAAGCGGGTGTTGAATGTTCTGGGTGTCCCCAAGGAGCCTCCCAAGTAAGGGCGGGCTGAGGCGGCCAGGTGGACAGCGGAGCAGCTCCTTGTACCAGAGGTACAGTCTGCGCATATAAGCAAGAAGAGATGGGTCCCACGAGCCAATGCACATTCGGACGAAGATGTGATCAGGCTCGTCTCGCAGTGCCTCCAAGCGCGAGACCAGTGCACCAAAGAAACAGTTTCGGATAATAGATCGAAGACAAGCAGCACGGGCAAGGGTGCGAATGTCTTGAAACTCGGCTGGCAGGCGCACGCCTTACCGTTTGCAGAATGCGTATGATAGGGGATTCCTGGGGCCAGCAGTCAGGTACATGAGAGATCCCTTGTACATGTGAACAAGAGCTTGAAAGACGGGATGAAGTTGCAGAGTAGAAGAGAAGGTGGAGATGCACATAGCTTTAAAGGCCACTGCCGAGCGGGTGAGTCGGAGGCCAAACTGACGTGTGAGACCGACGCGTCGTCTGACTTTCGGACCAACTTCGCTCCAAGCAAAACTCTCGGTTCCACGGCCGACGTAAATCCCTCGGTGTTTGACAATCTCTAAGATCCGGATCACCTTGAAATCACCCTCGAGCACCCGAACAGAGCCCCTCAGGAGGTCAACGTTAAGGGAGCTGGCGACCAAGACCTGGCATTTCTTGAAGTTGCGCCTGAGACCTGCAATCCTTTCGAGCCGCACCAGCAGGGCGAGGAGGGGACCCAGGGAAAGCAAGACGTTGTCAAAAAAAAAATCGTCGGCATAAACGAAGGCCCTGCCGATATGAGAGGAGGCTTTAAATCGGACCCAGCGAAGAAGAGGGTCAGCGGCTAGCACAAATAATAGCATGCTGCTCGGGCATCCCTTCTTGACTCCACTCGCAATGAGCTCCCCGTGAACCCTCCCTCCCATGCAGATGCTGGCA
The DNA here is from genome assembly GCA_963575745.1 of Prorocentrum cordatum. Taxonomy (NCBI): domain Eukaryota; class Dinophyceae; order Prorocentrales; family Prorocentraceae; genus Prorocentrum; species Prorocentrum cordatum. The sequence goes on from CAUYUJ010011112.1 coordinate 32,039, forward strand.
ACGTTGCACTGATACAGCATGCAGAAAAAAACTTGCAGACGTACGGGCACACATTCATTTGCCCGAGCACGTGCAGCAGCCAGGGGATCGCGAGCGACGGGAAGGCAGCACACAAGTCCGTGAGGAATAGTCGAGTCACCCACCCTGCAAAAAAACCGTCCGTCACCCTCCTCCCCGACCCTCCACCACGGCCGACCCCGCCAACTTCCTGGAGCCCTGTTCCGTAAGCACTCTGCACTTTGGGACCGGGGCGGGAGAAGACTCACAGCGTCATGATGTGTTTGCAACCCTTGTCTGGGGTGGTGGCCGCCGTGTGGTCTTCTTCCCCGAGCGGGCCACCCACTGGGACCTTTGTCTTATGCAGCCCCTTCATGAAGATGTTGAGGTATTTCGTGTGCTGGGCTGTGCGGCCATGCACAAGTTTGACCTTGACCACATTGTGGAAGGTCATCCATGTTGGTTTGGCCAGCCTCGTAGTCTCGGCGTCCCAACGCAAGCCCGTTGCCCTGTGACGACGAGCCCACGTGCCGCTGATGCTGATCTCCGTAAAATACAGATCAGCGCACCCATGCCCAGCGCGACTCGCCCTCGCCTCCACGAGGAAATTAATCCGATGCCGCTCCCACCTGGAGATTTGGACCAACGAGTGGTACCCAGCCTGAAGCAAGTCAAACTTCTGGCCGAACGTGTTGGTGAGATGCGGGTCGCCGATGCGCCCTTGACCATTGGGCCGCTGTTGATGGGCGGTGCCGCTGGTGCAGACGTCGGGCTGGTCGTCGGGGACGCGGTCGGACTGGAGGTCGGGCTGCTCGTCCAGGCCTCTTAAATGCCTCGCAGGGCGTCTTGGGGGCCTCCAGGGGAGTTTAAAACGTTTTCTGCGTCGCCAGAAACCCCTGGACGGAGTCTTGGAAGTGTCTGGAGACCGTCTGGGGCCGCCGGCATTGCTGTCTAAGGGCTCGCTCCCCGGGGCGATTTTAGGCCTCCCAAAGGCGGGCCGGCACGCCAGGCCCCAAATTTGCGGTCGTGGTCCCGGCCCTGGGCCCCCGGACCCAGTCCCCCGTTGTGTATATATATATATATGTATGTATGTATGTATGTATGTATGCATGCATGCATGCATGCATGCATGCATGCATGCATGCATGCATGTATGTATGTATGTATGTATATATATATATATGTGTATATGTATATACATATATACATAATAACCATCGCGCGCGCTTCGCGCGCGCGATGGTTCTAGCTGGTCGAATGCTGACCGCATTAATACAATAAGGCGGTCATTAATAATGGGGTCAACATTCTCTGTTTCCTCCTGCCTCTTCCTCATTCCTCCTCCTCCGCTCTCATAGACCGGTCGACCAGTGATCTGTCGCCACGCTTCTTGGGGACCTCTTGACCCTCCTAAGGGTCCCCTTGGGCGAAGATCTCGGGTTCTCGGTTCACGTTCCCGATAGTGGCCTTCGGCCCATCCCGCCACCGTGCCTGGGTTGTGGCTGAGAGGCATCTTGGAAATTCGCTTGGAATTCGTGGGAAGCTTCCCGGGGGCCTCTTGAAGGCAATTACGGAGGCCTCTTGGGGACCGTTTGGGGTGCTCGTGGGCATCTTTTTGGTCCCCTTTGAGGCCTCGTGGGGCCTCGAGGCGGCCTGTACGGGGCCTCTTGGGGTCTGTTGGGGGCCTCTTGGGGACTCCTGGAGGGGACGTCTTGCGGCACTGTTGGGCCGTCTTGGGTCCCTGTTGCGCCTTTTGGGCCGTCTTGAGCTGATTTCTGGGGCCTCGTGGGCTGTCTTGGACCGTCGGAAGCACGAAACAGCGAGAACACGAAAAACCTTCAAAAACCGTAGAAACAAAAAACATGTTGTATTCGCCTCCTGAGTGACTCGTGGGAGTCCTTTTGAGAGCATCTTGGCCGTCTTGAAGCCCTCTTGGGATGTCTTCGAGCCATGTTGAACCAATTTTGAAACGCTCTTGTGCGGTCTTGGGCTCTCTTGGAGCGCTCTTGGGCCATCTTGGCGCCTTCTTGGACGTCTCTCGTCCCCCTTTGACGTTTTTTGGCGCCCCCCGCCGGGCACGAAACGGCCGGAAGACCAATCAGTGCACTTTGGGCCCCCCAGGGCACCCCACCAAATAAAATGTATGTGTATAAATACATCTGTGTGTAGCACCGTTCCTGGTACAGCAAATATTTTCCCAGGGGGATGGTTGAGCAAATACTTATTCGTCGGCGAATTAGCGACACTCGAGACCCTGGTGGGTGCGGGGGGATCATCCTTTTCAACAGGTTCTCGGCGTTAGACTGCACAACATATATTGCACCACACGTATCGCTCCACAAATATTACATCATTGGCCACATACAAATACATTGCTCCACATATATTGCATCACACAGGTTGCACCACATATGATGCACAATATTGACTGCCAACCGTCGATGGTACAACACAAAGTGGACAACATACTTTGCACGGCGTATATTCAAACCACATATACTGCTCCACGCCACGCAGATTGGACCACAACTATTGGACAACATAGATAACATCGCACATGTATTGCATCACGTAGATTGCACCACATCCGCCACCGTGCCTTCACGGAGTGGGCGTGCTGGAATGCTTGTCTGTTCTCTGGGAGGGCTTTTGAATGATTTCTACCCCCCCCCTCCCTGGCGCACGCGTGCTTTGAAACTTGCCTCCTCTGAAGTTGTTGTCCGGCGGTCTTATCGGCCTCCAAGTGAACAATACGGCCTCCAAGAAGGCTTCTAAGACAGCAAGGACAACAACACCAACACTGCTCAAGATGGCCCAAGACGGCTCAGGAGGCTCTCACGACAGCCTCAAGACGGCCCAAGAGGCCCTTAAGACGGCCCGAGGGTGCTCAAAGAGGCCCTCCACGAGAGCCCGAGGAGGCGAACATCATTGAGGTTCCGGAGGTGTTTTGAAGGATGTTGAGATTGTCGCCTCTTTGGAAGTCCGACCGCCCGAGACGGCCCATGGGGCTTCCAAGATTGCTCCAAGACAGCCCATGAGGCCCCAAAGAGAGCCCCGAGTCGGCCCAAGAGGACCACAAGATCGCCCAATAGGGTCCCAAGATGGCCCCAAGACGGCCCTAAAGCGCTCCAAGCGGGCACTAAGACTTCCCAGTGAGGCCCCCAAGACGGCCTCCGAATGCGTCCGACTGGCCATTCGCCTCCTCAAAGCAACTCAAGAAGCCCCAAGAGGCCCCCAAGAGGCCCAAGGAGGCCCCCAAGAGGACCCCCAGGATGCTCCCATGAGACCCCAAAAGGGTCCCAAGAAGCTTTCTCTTCCTCGTCCTCGTTGTCTCCTTCTTCTTCTCCTCCTCCTCCTCTTCCTCCTCCTTCTCGTCCTCGTCCTCGTCCTCGTCCTCCTCCTCCTCCTTCTACCTTGCGGACGAAGACGATGTCCGGATCACGACTGTCCCCAATTCAGAACACTGGCTGCGGCGGGTGAACTCGACCTGCTTCCTACCGCGCGGACGAAAACGAGGGCGAGTTTACGACCCGTCCTAGTATCAGATCACTTGTCGAAACTGCGCTGCTCCTACACTCAATATCACTCCTGCAGCGCTATTGCACAAGAGCGGTCGCGAGGCTTACCGCACTGCTTAATCTATTGCGCAACATAGACTCCACATCTGCACAACTCGCAATGCACAAAAGAGCACCACATATGTTGCACCACATAGATTGCTTCACATAGATAGCACCACTTCGATTGCTAGAAGCACCCTGTTTGAGGTCCACGCTGGCTAACATTATGTTGCAAAGGGGTTATGGAAAATGAGGGATGTCAGATAAACGAGTGCGCGCGCAAAGTACCATTTTATAGTTATGAGGGGGAACAAAAAAGACTGACCACCTGGATGTTGTCGGTTCATCTTTCACATGAGCGATGAGGCAGAACCCGATGTACATTGCAATGTCCCAGGGGGGCGATCATTCCAGAGGGGGGTCGAATGTATATTCTTGTTTCGTTCCAAAACAACATGTCTACGCGGTGCAGTCTTTGTGAGGCAGTGGCGGGGCGGCGACGGCAACCACGGAGCCGCCAGACCGACGGTGATGCCTAGACGACGGGCGTCGACGAGGCGGCGACGGGGCGGCGACGGCGACCACGTAGCTGACAAACCGATTGTCAGGACCAAGTGCTTAGAACGGCGACGGCGACCACGGAGCCGGCAAACGAACGGTCAGGCCCAAACGACGGGCAACGACGGGGCGGCGACGGCGACCGCGGAGCCGCCAGACCGTCGGTCAGGCCCAGTTCCGTAAAACAGAAATGAAAATCCCTGAGTGCACGCACTGTTTGTGGAAACTGGAAAGCAAGTTCGTGATTCCCTCAAATCCCCTGTCATCGGGGCCGTACGAACTGTGCAGTGAAGCCCCCTGGGTGACCTCGGAATCCCAGACGACCTCACCGTGCGGTCCGTCACCTCAGGACCCTGGAGGCGCCGGTCGCCCGAGACGTCTTCGGAGAACGGCCCGAGTCCTAAAACCGTCCCCCTCCTCCTCCTCCTCCTCCCCCTTCTCCTCCTCCTCCCCCTCCCCCTCCTCCTCCTCCTCCTCCTCCTCCTCCTCCTCCTCCTCCTCCTCCTCCTCCTCCTCCTCCTCCGACCGCACCGGCCCTCCTCCGAATACTTCGTATCTGGGCCACAGCTCGGGTCTCCGTCGGCCGTTCGGGAAGACCCGGGCATCCCCGGAGCGCTCCTGGCGAGGCACAGCCGCCAGATCGCATCCCGAGGCAGGGCAACTTTTCAGAACCGACGAAGACGTCCAAACACCCCAACTCCCCACTGACTCACCACGCGGTGTGGTCACCATCGGCTACACGCAAGAACGGCCTTTGGCAGCAGTGACCTTTGGTGCACGGTGTTCGCGGGCCCAGGGAGGCCAACACAGAGCATCCCTTTCAGCCAACTGAAAATCCCAGTGTGCCAGTACCACGAGCCTCTCCCGAGAAAGGCCCCTCGTGCGCATAGTGGATCACCACACCGTTTGGGCACCCCCGACTTCCCCCCGTGCCCCAGGGCGCGGCGCTGGCATCGGACAAGACAATTTTTGAGGACAACACTGCCCACCCCTACTCCCGGCAAAGACCCCCACTCCCGACCTGCCGATCCAGGGTGGGGGGTGGCTCTTTGGCCCCCGGGAGACCCCCCCCCCCACCCCCCCTCCGCCCAGCCAGGACCCCCTGGATCACGGTGGGCTGTGCTGTCCTCGGGATCGGAGGTGGTCCCTACGGCAGGGGCCCAGGGGGGTGGGGGGGCCCCGCGGCGGAGGGGCGGGCTGGCCTCCACGCCCCTGGTGCGCTCGGAGAGGGCGTGGATCTCGCGCTCTGCGAGGCGCCTCACCTGCCGCCGCGCCCCCTGCTGCTGCTGCTGCTGCTCCTTATCCCTCCTCATGTTCCCCCTCCCTCTTATCTCCTCCTGTTCCTCCTCCCTGCGTGTCGATCTGACGCAGCCACGTCCCCCCCCGGGGGCGCATGCCCATGGGGGAGAGACAAACTAGAGTGCCTGACGACCCAAGGTAGGACGCCTCTGGGGTCACGGCGTGGGTAGCCGCAAAGAGGGCGATTCGTACTGAGAGGGAAGGGAGACACAACATCAAGGATATGGGAGGAGTGGGACAACGCGCGGCCTAATCCACTGTCGCCTTTCCCCACGCCCATAAGATTGCTTATAAAAACATGGAGGGGGGAGATGGAGAACCACCGCGAAGCTCCAATGGTGCTGCAACTGGGCCCCATGCCCATAAGACGCCCCCCAACCTGCCCACAGTCCCAAGAAGGGATCCTCACCCGCCGAAGCAGGCGAAAGCTACCCGAACGTGGGACCCGTGGCTGCTTGTGTGGGGGGGGGTCCACCGGGCGTCGGGGAGGTTCTTGCACCCTCCTGGCGATGACCTGGAGGCAAAGCTGGCTGCCCCACCCCCCTCAAACCGCCCCGCCCCCTCCGCGACGAGTGAACCAGTTACCGCATCTCATGTTCTGGCTAAGTGACCTTTCCTCCCCGCTGTCTGCGACCTTTTGCTCTGTCCCATTTTCCCGCTCTTGCATGCTGGCCGATTCCCTACAACGGTGCCCCCGTTTAGTTGGCCCCTTCCTCCAGCACAGACGACCCCCTGCCTAGCCACCGACGCAAAGTGTTCTGGCCGAGTGGCTGCGAGCGGCGGCGTGCACGCAGGCGAGTGCGGCGGCTGTGCGGCAACGCGCTCCCAACAAAGAGGGCTGGCGCAAGGGCCTCGCCCGCCTCCCACAAGGGAGCCCAGAGAGGTGCCCCCCCAGCTCGAAACCCTGTTACCCTCGCCTACCGAGGGAGGAGTACCAAGGGCCGAACTGGAGGTCTCTCAGGGTTTCCCATCGGGTGGTGGGAGGTTTGCGCCATCCAGGGCCTGCGGCCGCGTTCGGCGAGCTCCCTCCCCCCCCCATTGTAAGCCCGTCCCCAATCCGACGGTCGCTTCGGCAGCAGCGTAGGTACAGCGGTGTGGGTTGAGGCAGTGTGAGCGCGCGGCAGCAGCTAGTCCTCCTCCTCCTCCTCCTCCTCCTCCTCCTCCTCCAACTCCCCCCTGGAGGGGCCCCCCAAGAGTGGGGGTCGGGCCTGTGTGCCCCCTGGTGCAGGCGGGGAGCACCGGGCCTTCAGGGCACAAGCCCCCGCACCCTGGGGACGGCCGCCATAAGCGCGGCCTTCCTTCCCCAGGGGGGTCGCCAGGTCCCGTGGCCTCCCCCAGGGCGGTGCAGGATTCCCACCTTGCACTCGCCGCCCTGGGGCGGGACCGGCGGCTCGTCCCGTCGTTGTCGTGCGTTTCGTGTCGTGTAGTGCGTCTTCGGTCGTGTCGCGTCCCCGTCCCCCCGTCGTGTCGTGTCGTCGTGCCGGCGCGAGCGCGCCGTGCGCTCCCGGGCGAACAGTCGCCCCAGGCGGGAGGCAAGGGCGCCACGTGCTGAGGCCGCTGGCCCACCCTGCGGCGGGCGCGCCACCGGCGCGCTTGCTCGGGGTGCCGAGACCAGGGCACTCGCTCGTGGGCGCGAGCACGCGGGTTTAAACTCCTCCTCCAACTCCTCCTCCTCCTCCTCCTTCTCCTGCTCCTCCTCCTCCTCCGCCTCCTCTTCCTATTCCTCGTCCTTTCCTTCTCCTCCTCCTCCTCCTCCTCCTCCTCCTCTTCCTGTTCCTCCTCGTCCTCCTCCTCCTCCTTCTCCTCCTCCTCCTCCTCCTCCTCCTCCTCCTCCTCCTCCTCCCCCTCCTTCTCGTCCCCTTTTTCGTCCACTTCCTCCTCCACCTCTTCCTCCTGCTCCTCTTCCTCCTCCTGCTCCTCTTCTCCTCCTCTCCTCTTCTCCTCCTTTCCTCCTCGTCCTCCTCGTCCTCCTCTCCTCTCCTCCTCGTCCTCGTCCTCGTCCTCCTCCTCCTCCTCCTCCTTCTCCTCCTCCTCCTCATCATCCTCCCCCCTCCTTCTTGTCCTCCTCCATCAAGCGACGGATGACGACGCAGAGCAAGGGGAAAACAAAACGTGAAGAGCGGGTGCCACCCTGCCCGCCGCCATCTGCGTGGGGGGGGGGCAGTGCAGGCAGGGCCAGATCGCCCAATAGCGCGAGCGCCCCCCCTGGACGAAGTGACCACAGCTGGGCCACAAATTTGCTCAATGCTACGCGGCTCTAGCCGCAGCAGTGCAGCACAGAACTGGCCCGAGAGCTCGAGCGATCGATCCTGTCGCATCTTCCTTCGCCCAGGTGGTGACTACCTTCCTCTTTACATCAAAGAGACTATATACAACTGCATCGACATACAATTTCGGGGATCTGCGCGGATTTCTTGGATCGGCACTGCATCCGCCTGGCAGCGCATCTGGCGCCGCCCCTGGCGCGCTTCGCGCGCCACGAAAGAGAAGTCCAGCGCCGATCCAAGAAATCCCAGACCTCCGACAAAGTATGTTTGTACCGCTCTTGTTTCTTTGACTGTCAGGCGCCTTCCAAGAAGCAGAAAGGGCAAGAAATCCCAGAATCGAATCGATAAGTCGGACCTGCGATCGACATGAATCGGATCGACGGAAATCGACAATCCAACCGAGAGAAGTCGCATCGGTGGAAACCGGCAGAGACCAGGCGTCCACTCAGAAAGCGCAATTCGAATTCAGCATGAGGGAAATAATTTCTGAAGGATACAAGTTCTGGGCCCCGGGGCCTTCCCTCTGGACCACTTGTGCATCCCGATGCGTTTTCTGACAATCCCGGGGCTCGTGTAGGGCCCGAAGGCCTGAAAACGGCGAAAAACCTCAGGACCCGTTTCCCTCAGGACGCGCTTCCCCCATGGCGTGAATCGGATATCCCGAATCGAAATCCGGAGCCGGAGTCGATCGGGATCGAGTCGAATCGGATGAGCCCGGCCACGGGGGCCCCTGCAGCGCGCCAAACCGCCAGCGCAGTGCGGCGTACCCGGCCTCTTCGGCGCCCGTGACACGCGCACGTACGGGACGAGGAGGAGCGCAGCGGCGCGGGGCGGCAGCGAACCGACACCAACGAACAAAATAACCACCGCTGTGGACAGTCCGGCGAGACGGACGCGTCTGGCAGCTGCCCAGCCGAGCGCGCGAGCCTAGGAAGCGCCTCGCAGGGGCTGCGCGCGTGCCCAGGAAACGCCTGGGGGTTGCGCTCGGACAGTGCCCCGGAAGCGTTGGGAGCTTCCTGGGCGCCGCCCGCGTGCTTAAGAAGTGTTGCCTGGGAGTTGCCTGGGAGCTGCGCGCGTCCGCGCTTCGCTGAGACCAGGCGGGCGTGGTCATGGCTTCTGGCAAAGACAAACGCGCAACGCGACTGGTAGAAATGGGGGGGAGGAGGAGGAGGAGGCGGAGGAGGAGGCGGAGGAGGAGGAGGCGGAGGAGGAGGAGGAGGAGGGGGAGGAGGAGGTAGAGGAGGACAGGGATAAAGACATCATCATAAAAGAGGGGTTCAACGTCAAAACACCTACGCTGGTGCCTTGCGCGCGTCTGCACAAAACCCCTGCGATCGGTTGTGCAACAACCCTGCCTTCTCACTAGGGCCGGCAGTGGGCATACCACGCTGCTCAAGGACTGAGCTCCGAGGTGGCCTCGTGAGAGAGGCTCGCTACCTACGATGACGAGTCCCTGCGGGTCAGTGCGGGGGGAGCAGCTGCTGGCCCTTCCGCGTGTCTTAGGGGAGGGGACGCGCGGGCTCAGCAGTGCGCCCAAGCAAGGGGGGAGAAGACGACGACAAGACAACTCCGAAAGGAGGAGAGGGTGAGGGTCGGGAGGCCCGTGTCCCGAAACTGTTGCTGGGGGGCCGGCTTACCCTACTGCTTTGAATATCGTATTCACTCTCCCGCTCGGCTCACTTCTCGGTCTGGCCGAGAGTTGCCCCATGCATTGTCGCATGTGTACTCTGATACCCTGTTGTAGTATCGCACTGTTCCCCCTCGATGTGTATGTGGGGAAGAGCATACTGGTAGTCACAGTATGCGAAATGTTCCTGTGAGCCGCGTGCTGTTCTGCGGCGCTCGGGTGCTCGAGTGCCGACAATGATGACCGCAAGCGGCCCCAGGAAGGATCATCCGTCTGACAGCGCAGCTCACAAAAGCCTGCCCGCCTCGGCTCTCTCAACTGCAAGACGCTGAAGGCGAGGATAGCGAGCTCAGGGAGTTCGCGGCCGGCGCAGACGCCGCGACCCCGCGCGCGCCTGCTTGAAGAGGGAAATGCACAAGTTACCCTCTAGCGCGTTCACCTCAGTGCGGACAGCCCGACTTCGAGAGTCAGCGCCCACAGCACTTCGCGAGAGCCAGTGCACACTGGCGCTGAAGGCGAGAAACAGCACGCCTCTCATACGCGAGAAGCATAGAGAGATCTCCAGCGATCTCCGCGGTGGATGCTCCGCGGTGTACCTCTGCGGGGACCTCGGGTGGCCTGTGGGGGCTTCCATATTCCAGTGGAGGGGAGGAGGATCGGGCTATGACAATGTCAGTGTGAGACGAAGGCAAGGTGCGGCAAGGTGAGGAGACATTCCCCTGCAGGAGACCCCAATCGAATCGACAAATCGGATCGGCGGGACTCGGCAGCCAAACCGGGATAAGTCGAGTCAGCGGAAATCGGAAGGCTAGTGAAGCCTTCATTGAGAAATCGAAGCCCCAATCTGAATCCGAAATCGATCCTCATCCTGCCGCTTCCGCCTCCTGTCTTTTCCTCCACCTGCCTCCTCCTCCTGCCTCCTCCTGCATCCTCCTGCCTCCCCTTCTCCCTGCCTCTTCCTCTTGCCTTCCCCTCCTGCATCCTTCCGTCTTCCTCCTCCTCCTCCGCCGCCTCCTCGTACTTCTGCCTCCTCCTGCCTCCTCCTCATGCCTCCTTCTCACCTTCCTCATTTTGCTGCCTGCCCCTACTACATCCGCATTCCTCCCTCCCTCTTCCTTCTGCCTCCTCCCCCTCCTCCTCAACCCCTCTTCATCATCATCCTCGCTTGCCATCACCATCACCATCACCATCAACATCTTCATCATCATCACCATCATCACCTTCACCATCATCACTATCAGCATCATCATCATCATCATCATCACCATCATCATCATCACGACCATCATCGCCATCACCGTCACCATCATCGCCGTCATCGTCATCACCATCATCAGCATCAGCATGATCTGCATCATGATCACTATAATCATACTCATCGTACTCATCTTCATCAGCCTCGTCATCATCATCCTTATCCGCATCCTGATCACCATTCGAATTATCATCAGCATCAGCATCAGCATCATAATCACTATCATCACCATCACTAGCATCACCATCATCATCGTCAGCAGCATCACGATCGCAATCGACGTCGTCCCTGTCAGAAGTACGCCTGTCACCACCATCATCACCATCGTCACCACCACCATCATCACCATCATAATCCGCATCATCAACAGCAACAGCACAATCACCATCATCAGTCTCATCAACATCACCATCAACAACATCATCAGCATCATCCGCATCATCAATATCATCAGCAGCAACATCAGCATACGCATCATCATCAGTATCAGTATCAGCTTCGGCATCAGCAGCAACATCAGCATCACCAGCATGACGATCGTTATTAACCACGTCAGCCGTCATCATCATAATCAGTATCAGCAGCATCGTCAGCATCATTATCATCACCATCGCCATCATCAACCTCATCATCGTCAGCAGCGTCGTCATTATCAGCATGATCATTACCCTCACCGGCATCATCATCAGCATCATCACCATCGGTATCATCAGCAACACTGGCATCAGCATCAGTCCAGCATCATCAGCATCATCAACACCATCGTCAGTCAGCATCAGCTTCTTTATCATCATCATCATCATCATCATCATCATCATCATCACCATCGCCATTATCAGCATCATAATCACAATCAGCATGATCACCAGCAACACCATCATGACCAGCGTCATCATCAGCAGCAGCATCAGCAGCATCATCACCATCAGTATCATCAGCAACACTGGCATCAGCATCAGTACCAGCATCATCAGCATCATCAACATCACGCCAGTCATCATCATCATCATCATCATCAGCATCAGCATCATCATCACCATCACCATTATCATAATTTATGATCACGATCAGCATCATCATCAGCATCTCATCATGGCCAGCGTCATCATCAGCAGCAGCATCATCAGCAGCATCATCACAATCATAATCTGCACCATGTTCGTCCCCAGCCTCCTCCTTCTCCTCATCATCACCATCACCACCGTCAGCATTATCATCATCACGACCCTAATCATCTGCATGCTCATCATGGTCGGCATCAGCATCAACACCAGCAGCATCATCCTATCATCGTCAGCGTCGTCGACGTCATCAAAAACATCACTCCCATCACCAGGTGCGTCACCATCACCATCACCATCACCATCATCACCATCATCATCATCATCATCATCATCATCATCATCGTCGTCATCATCATCATCATCATTATAGTCATCGTCACCATCATCATGTCATCAGCAGCATCATCAGCATCATCATCATGAGCATCATCATCATCATCACCATCATCATCAGCATCATCATCATCATCATGAACCATCATCATCTTCGTCATCGTCATCATCATCATCATCCTTCGCTGGGCTTCGTTCCCGCAGTATCTTGTTCACTCCTTCTCTCACACTGGTGCCTGGAGGAAACCATTCAGACGCCTCACCGCCGCTCCCCGATGAACTCACAGCACGCCGAGGTTCTGATGACCGCTGCGCATGAAACAAATATCGGCGGTCTGGACCTCGTCCGAGGACCAGCTCTTCATCCCGATACTGGTTTTAGCGGCATCAATCCAATGAATGGCCACCCTGGAGCCAGAACATTGGCAAAAACCTCCCGCCGTGATTGATGCGACGGCGAGATGTGTGGGTTCCCCGCTATTGTAGGTAGGTCACCAACTGTGCACCTACACCAATCCTGGCACGGCCCATCCTGGCCCTGTTGGCTTCGGCAGGAATGCGTATACACGGAGGAGGAGAGATGAGGACGAATGATGAGATGATGATGATGATGATGAGGAGGAGGAGGAGGAGCAGCAGGATGAGGAGCAGGGAGGAAAAGAGACAAGGACGAATGAGGAGGAGGGGGAGGAGGGGGAGGAGGAGCAGGGAGGAAGGGAGATGAGGACGAATGAGGAGGAGGAAAAAGGGAGGGCGGAGAGAGTGAGGCTGACAATGACGATGATGCTGCTGCTGCTGCTGCTGATGATGATGATGATAATAATGATGATGAGGATGATGATGATGATGATGATGATGATGATGATGATGATGATGATGATGATGATAGTGATGGTGGCGATGATGCTGCTGATGATGATGATGGCGATGATGATGAGGAGTAGGGAGAAGGGAGGAGGAGGAGGAGGAGGAGGAGGAGGAGGAGGGAGAAGGGAGGAGGAGGAGGAGACATAGAAGAAAGGAGGAACGATGAGGCGGAGGAAGGGGGAGGAAGGAGAAGGAGAGCGGGGGGGAGGGCGGCAGCGCCTCCCTCGTCTCCGCCTCCATCTGCCTCGAGCCTTCCTCAGCCTCGGCACGGCGGGCCGCCTCGCGCGCGGCGAGAGGGCGCTGGGGGCGGGAGCGGATGGGAGCATTCGGCGGCCCCCGCGGGCCTTCCGAAGCCCAGGCGGACAACAGTCCGCGTCAATCAGTTTAGAGTACCTGTTCGAGCGACAAGCTCTATGATCATCGGCGTGGAAGAAGTCCCGGGCGGAACGAGGGGACCGTCCTGCCGCCCCGCCCGGCGGTGCGACGATGGGGAACTACTAGTTTACAGGGACAAGGGGATGCTGGAGAATTGGGGGGGAAGGAAGACGAGCAAAGCAAGAACGGTCGGCGTCGAATCGATAAACGGGATCGGTGCGCCAAGATGCGCGGCGACGCCATGCGAGCATCCGGCCACATCGGCTCGTCGGAATGCCAAACAGAAAACAGGTTGGGCCGGCCAGAGCCACCATCGAATCGGACCGATAGTCTCAAAATGTACCCTGAAGCTGCGGCAAGGGCGAGGGAGACTTTTCGAGCTCCGCGCTCGTCACGCCCGAGGCATCGCCACTGCAACACGCGGCGGCGGTGGGCTAGGAGGCAATTCCTGGGAGGTGCCCATGGGGTCGATTAGAGGCTACCTAGCCAAATTCGCAGCCCAAGATCAAACCAGATTGTGTTAGCGGGGCTAGCTGGGACTAGGCAAGAGCAACACGTTTTCTTATCGCGGATATACCAGCGCCGACGCAGTAACCCTCCCAATAACTGCAAACGCGGGTGGGAAAACACGGCTAAAACGACAAACAACTTGGGAGAACAATCAGTTTCTGAACACTTTCAGGAAGATCCCCGTGCCCATTCTCTTGGAAACCTTGCGAAGGTGCGGCGGACGATTACCCTTGTCGCGTAGACTTTATCAGCCGTGCTAAGTGCCTCGGTTGGGGTGGCGCGGGGGAGGGAGGGGGGAGGGAAGGAGCGAGGATTGGGAGGAGAGAGGAAGGGTTGAGGTTGTTTTTGTTGAGCCTTGGCGGGCAGAGTTCTTCGAGCGCTTCGGGATACGTATGCACTTGTCCTCCCTTCCCTTTCCCTTGCCATGAAGGAAGCGGGTCCTGGATCCTGCAGCCGTCCCCACAACGCTGGCCATTCGTCATGCCCAGAGAAGGCCCTGGAAGCCCGAAACCGACGCCCTGGGGCCCGCTTCCCTCAAACGACCCCCTTCCTTCACGGCGACTTCCCCTCCCTCGCGGGCACCCCCGCCGCACCCTGTCGGGTCGGACGAGACGAAGGTTGGTACAAGGGGGCTTAGTGTATCGCCTCACGTAGCTGGCCGGGTCCCGAAGCGCCTCGCGCGCCGCAGGCGCCAATTTATCTGGGAATGCGTCCAACAGCCTGGCCTGCGCGCGGTAGATTTCACCCCCCCCTTTTCGAAGACAAAAACGGCATAACCACAAACGTTTGACGGTCTGCGCGGATGTCTTGATCTGCGCTGGACCCCGTCCTTGGCGCGCGGAGCGCGCCGTGGGGCGGCGCCGGAAACGCCGCCATGTGCCCCCCAGCGCCGATGCGAGGAATCCGCGCGGAGCTGCGACATATCATGCTCATGCCGATGCTTGTCCTTCGCCCTTTCCCAAATCTCCCCCCGTTCGTCCGACAAGACGCGGCCCTTTTCCAACGCGCGCCGCCGCGGCGAACCGCCCTCGGTCCTCGGAGCCGGACCAGTCTCTGCCGCGGGGTGGCGCCGGAGTAGCAGACGTCGGAAGATCGCGCCGCATCGCCGCATCGCCGATGTCTCGCCGATGAATCGCCGACGTCGGCGGTGCTTCGGCGACGCCAGCGCAGAAACTCGGGCTCAGCATAGAGACGGATCGGCGATGCATCGGAGATGCGGCGCGATCTCCCCTCCTCCCTCCTCTTTTCTCCTCCCTCCCCCTTCCTCCCTGCCTCCTCCTGATCCTCCTCCTCCTCCTCCTCCGACCCCCACATTTAGTCATACCGGGCCCCCTCCTCCCTCCCTCCTAGCTCCGATTGTTTTCTTCTCTGGGAGGGGGGATGGGCGAGGAACGAGGTGGATCTGCATAGCTGTCTCCCTCCAGGTCGGCATGAAGGACAAAGGTCCTGAGAGGGACACGGGTCCTGGATGTCTCGTCTGCAGGCCTCCTGGACGGGGCCCGCGCAAATGGGGTCGGAGGATTGCACCGCATCGGTGATGCATCGGCGATGCATCGGCGACGTTGGCGGTGCATTGATGCATCGTGCTCTACGTCGAGCGAACCGCCTCGCCGATGCATCGGCGATGCGGCGCGATCTTCAGACCCCATCAGCTGGGCACTTTGTCCACCACAATTACCATAGGTAGTACGGGGGAATGGGAAGGTCCTCCTCCTCTCTCTCCTCGTTTTCCTCCTCCTCTCTCTCTCCTCCTCCTCTCTCTCTCCTCTCTCCTCCTCCTCCTCCTCCTCCTCCTCCTCCTCCTCCTCCTCCTCCTCCTCCTCCTCCTCCCTTCGCATCCTCCCCTCAAGCACATCTTGGCCCGAGCGCTTTCATTTTGTCAGCGGGCTCGGTCCGAGGCCTCTTAATTTCCCGCAACGCTTGAGGAACAACAGGCGCCCTGCCGTGGCTGGTAGGCCTTCCGATTGACAAAGGGACGTTCAAGGCATCATGTCTCCTGGTCGGCTCTGGAGTACGTGCAAGAAGTGCAACACGCACGAATACAACGACACGCTCGTCAAGGTAAGACTGCACAAGGGCAAGCAAGACAGCACGGCCCCCCAGCGGCTCTTGCAGGTGCCTTGGCGGCGCGGCAGTTAGTCGAGGATATGTTGGCCCAGACTATCAAGATCACATCCGACCCCGAGGTGCGGAAGGCCTTGCAGGAGCAGGCGCAGCGCGTGGCAGCCACGCCGCCGCCAGCGCCTGCGGCGGGCTTGCCGCCTGCCGAGGCGGTCCGCCGCGCCGAGGGCGCCTGGAAGGATGCGAAGCTCAAGTTCGACCAAGCGTCCGCCCAGACCCGCCGATGTCGCGACAATCTAGAACGGGCACTGGTCAAGGACGAGGAACCCCTGCGGCTGCTGGCGGTGGCGGAGCTCACCAAGAAGGCAGCCGCGGCGGCGCTGGCCAAGGAGGGGGGCATCTCCACCCAGGCCGACTCCAGTGCAGTCTCACGACCCCGCGAAGATCGGGCTCACGTGGGACGAGGCTTCTTCGAGTCCCTCGACAGCGTGGAGTGCGAGGAGCACGGGCGCTCGGCGTTGAGGCAGTTCGGGAAGGACCTGAAGGCTACGCGCGATACAATGGCGGCCAAGTCCTCCGACATTGCTCAGTGGAACCAGCGCGCCAGTGAACTCAATGAGAAAATCGAGGGGCGCACGGCCAAGAAGCGCAAGACCACTTTGAATATGGCCGAGGGAGAGGCGGCCGATGGCAGTGGCGCAGGCGCTCCTGGCGCTGGGGCTCAGACGGCAGCAGCGCCAGCGGACAAGCCCATCGCGGCATCGCGGGCGCAGGCTGCTCAGGCTGCGCCGCCGACCACGCCGTCGGACCCTGAGATTCAGAAAAAGATTGAGCGCATCAAGCAGACACGGCAAGCGGCTGAGGCAGCTGCTAGCCAGGCCTCGGGCGCGTCGGCGGCTGGCCCTCTAAGCGACGCCCCGCGCTGAGGGCCCGCCGATGCCCTCGGCGACCGCGGGCGACCAGTCGGCGGCGGCTGCGGCGGCTCAGGCGCAGGGCCCTGGCGACGCCGCGGCCAAGGAGGGCGGCGACGACGACGAGTGCCGCATGTTCTTCGCGGACATCACGGCGCCGGGCAAGTCGCAGTGGAAGTGCTTGTCGAGCAAGGGGCACCTCGCTCGATATCAGTTCATGGGCCTAGTCGAGACGCGCGTCGCGGGAAAGGGCACCACTCGAGACGAGTGGGCACGCAACGCGCAGCAGTTGCACTGGTGCTTCTTGGACAATGGGGCGCGTCCAACAGGCAGGGCCACAACGTCGGCAGGTCAAGCTCGAGCGCGCGAAGGAGGCGAGCTATTTCTTGCACGCAACTATAGACGCGTTCATCGGTTCGCTGACAAACCTCGAGATCTACCTAGTTTATGTAGCCCTGGTGGCGTTGACTTCGATGGCATCATGAGGGTCACCGTGCGCCAGCAAGACTTCGCCTTCATCCTCATCGTCTACTACGGGCATTGCAGCGTGGGCTTCGGCGGCGACAACGTCGGGCGCCTGTCGAGGCTGGGAGCTTTTGTTCGATGTCTACAACTTCCGTGGTGTATCGTGGGCGACTGGAACATTGACGTTGATTTAATGTTGGGGCCGAGGTACACGCAGAAGATCGGGGGACATGCGGTGAGGGCTAGCGTCGCTCACGCGTGTGTTAGTACCAAAGGACAGCCAAACATCGATTCGATAGTTGCCAGCCCAGCGTGCTTGCCATAGAAAAAATCTGCGGAGGCGGTAGAAGCCGCCCCGTGGAAGCCCCACTGCGGCCTCTCGATTAGTTTTCGCCAGTTAGGTTTGCAATCAATGATGCGTTCCCTGTTCATGGCGCCCTGCCTTCCAGAGTCTGGTGGGCCTCTTATGGGGCCTACCGCAGGGTCCAAATCCAGTCGCGCCAAGAACCAAGAAGGGGCAGCTTTGTCCGTCGGGAGGTGGCGCGCGAAAAGACTGCGGCGGTGTGTGCTGAACTGTTTTCCGACCTTCTCCGACCCGAGCCTTCGGTCCAGGCCTCAGGGGGCGGCGAAGATCCGCCGGAAGAAGTTTCGGGGATCCAGGGCCCTAATCCGCACCAGGCGGCGAAGGAGGATTCTGGACCTTTAGATCTGTGTTTGAGCTCGAGGAAGACGAGGACCCTTGGGCTGATGAGTGCAGTTTCGTCTCTGTCGTGCCTCCCTGCTCGCGTCCTCGGGCCTCTGGCGACCCGTCCCAGGCGTCTCCAGGCGGGCTCGGCAGCGCGCAGGCCGACGCAACTATTTCTAACCAGGTTTCTGCCAGCTCCAGCAATGTCTCACAAGGCATCTTGCACGGCGGCGTCTTCTCCGCGGCGCCATGCTCGTGACTCGCCATGAGACCGAACAGGAGCGAGAGGCCAAGAGGGTGAGGCTCTTGGAAGGGATCCCTGAGGCTCCTCCTCCTCCTCCTCCTCCTCCCCTTCCTCGTCCTGTACCTATAGCTGTTGCTCGCTTCGCGACTGCACACTCTAGGTGATGACGGGAAATCGTGTTTTGTGTGTAGGGGTCGTGCGTCTGCTGCTTGTGTTCGGACTTGGCTAAAAACGGAGTGCTCGCCGCTGGAAAGTGTGAATTGTAGAATTTCCAGGCTCCCCCGAGGGAGAAGCATCCATATAGCTGGCGGTTGGGCCCACCCCTCGCATAGCATGTGTTATCACGTGTCGTTAGGGATCTGGTATTTGTCCAGTATGTGGATTCTTCGCTCAGTCCCAAATTCGTGGTCTTGGAGAGCCCTGCAAGCCGATGTCCGTGACGAAAACTCGTCGAAAAAATCTCGACAGAATTTCACGTGATATATTCCCCGAGATTTAACTGGGGAGTGGTGGTGGTATTGGCATCTGCCAAGGCGGTCATCCTGGTAATCCCGTCTCATCCTCCCTCTCCTACCTACGGTAGTTGTGGTGGAACATCGGCCCGATCCCCTCTGCTCGGACCTCATCTGATCTGGGAGGCCTGGAGCTTTTCCATGCTCGGCCTCTTGGGGGCGGTGCCCGGGCCCGGGGGCCGCCAAGGGGCGAGGAGCTGGCCCCAGAGGAAGGGGCCCCCGAGAGTCCAGGGTCCGCTTACTAGGAGGCAAGCCGGGCTTTGGCAGGACCCGGTGTAATGGGGCCTGGTGGATTGATGTGCGCTTGCGGACGCCGCCCCCAACCCATTCCACCTAACGGAACTGTCGCCACCCGAAAAAAAACACAACCTACGGCAGACTTGGTTTAGCGATAGTGCCAACAGTTTTGGCTCTGGGGCCATGTTACCAACCGGCTCCCCTTACCCAGATTCCTGGCTACACCCGAGCAAACACTGCATGAACATACACTTTCGGAGGCCCGTGCAGATTCCTTGAAGCGGCACTGGAGCCGCCAGGAGGGCCCAGCACCTAATCCAAGAAGGTCGCACGGGCCTCCGTGAGTGTGTAGGCGCGTGTGTGCGTGTGTGCGTGTGTGCGTGTGTGCGTGTGTGTGTGCGTGTGTGCGTGTGTGCGTGTGTGCGTGTGTGCGTGTGTGCGTGTGTGCGTGTGCGTGTGCGTGTGTGCGTGTGCGTGTGCGTGTGCGTGTGCGTGTGCGTGTGCGTGTGCGTGTGCGTGTGCGTGTGTGTGCGTGTGCGTGTGCGTGTGTGTGTGTGCGTGCGTGCGTGTGTGTGTGTGTGTGTGTGTGTGTGTGTGTGTGTGTGTGTGTGTGTGTGTGTGTGTGTGTGTGTGTGTGTGTGTGTGTGTGTGTGTGTGTGTGTGTGTGGGGGGGGGTGCGTGCGTGTGCGTGCGTGTGTGTGTGTGTGTGTGTGTGAGTGTGTGTGTGTGTTCGTGCCGATGCTTGTTTTTCGACTCTCGTCAAGGCCCGTTATACTTTATGGCAGGGTGCCGGCCAGGTGGCTCCCAGGTGTTTCGCGTCGTGCGATGGGGGGGTCCTCTTCGCGCTTTCGCCTACCAGGAGGGGAGTGGCTCTCAGGCCTTGGGGGGTGGGGGGCACCGCGGCAGCGTGTGACACTTGGTTGGTGGATGAGAAGGTCCTGCCAGCGACAAGAGAATCCTATGCCTGCAAATCAGGTTTGTGAAAGGCAGGCGGGGGCTCAGAAATAAACGAGAGTCTGCAGCCAAGTAAAACCCAGCGGGGGTGTGAGGATTAGTCAGCATCGAATCGGGAGTTCGAATCGCATGGACATATGCATCGGGTCGGGCTGCATCGGCACGGAACGGGCATCGGATCGGATCGGCTGCGCCAGGATGCACAATAGCGCCATGCAAGCATCGGGCCGCATCGGATCTTCAAGAAATCGACATCGAATCGGATCGAATTGGCTGACATTGGTATCGAATCGGATCGATCTGATCAAAATGGGCCCTGCAACGTCGATTGGACCCGCTATCGCCACCGCAAAACCGATGCTTCGGCGGTGAAAGTCGGGATCCTCCAAATCGAGCCTCATCTCCGACGTGCCGGCGATGCGGTGCGATCCTCCGACCCTACCTGCACCTACCCCACTTGTCTTACGGTCGACGACTCTGTGACCTCACGCGATGGTTCAGTCGAAAACATGCTGGTAAGCTTAGGTATGTGTTACGCTTCAAGCGTTGCCATATCCCAGGCTTTGGCTCATATCGCATGAGCAAGAGAGCGAGACGAAGCATGGGATCTGGAGTAAAGGATAGAAGGGGCATCTTCAATGGAAAAGGTATTTTCCGATCTCAGATACCAGTCGTGCGCCTCGGTGAGGCGCAGTCATATATTTGGCTGGGCCCGGCTTGAGCCAGGCACGGCAGCGGTACATGCTCGATTTATACCTCGCCTTTAACCTTCTCCGTTTAAAGTCGGAGGGGGAGGAGACGAGCAGGCACCGCACTTCTACATTACGCGGAAAAACAGTGCTAAGCAGCAGCGGCTGCCTACAAGGCAAGGGCGCGCGAGTAGCCTCGCTACCGGCGAGTTTCCTCGCTACTAGAGCGCACCTGCATGCGGGTTTCCCCGCTAGCTCGGGAGGCAGGGCCGTCCTGAGACGACCTGCCCGCCCTATACGGAGTATGTTTCTTCAGCTCGTGCTTGAAGGATTGCTGGCCGGCCATTACTTGTAGGAGCAACGCGCGGTCAATACTACCTTTGGTATGACCATCGGCAGTCATATCCCGCGTGTCACACCATTGAACGCTTTCAACGATTCCGCGCTCCATCATCTGGCGGATCCAGCTAATGTGCCCAAGCAGAGTACATTCTGTGGGCTTCTTCAGATCTTTGCTAGACAAAGACTTGAAGACAGACTCGGCATCAATAGTCAGAGTGACTTTGATACATAGACCACCCATTTCCAATATGTTCTTTAACTGTGTGGGGGTCAATGGTCCCGAGTGTAGCTCGTGGAGCGTTACAATGGTCGGGTAGCAGTCTTCCAAGTTGTGGGCTGCTGCCAGTGTTTCCGCAGAGTAGCTCGAACGCACCTGCAGTCGATGAGACTTGCAGTATGCGTCCACCAGGTGCACGACGGGTTTCCCCGCTTGCGTGTGGCCACGCCTCAGCAGGTTAGCCCCGCGGATACCATAGCCTTTGACTTCGTCGTCTTCATCTCCGTTGAGACGACGATAGCCAGAATCGCTATGCAGGTCGACTTCTCCTGTTGGGGTCATAGCTTGATACACGATCTTCTTCGGACCTGCCTGTAGTTTCCTGGTAACCGCGTTTAGTCGTCGTACCTGGATGTTTGTCGGTTCCTGGATACGTTGTAGTGAGACAACATAGACCATCAGCCATACCTGCGTGATCAACGCATAGGCTAGAGCGCCACGAAGACTGACGAACATATCAGAAATCGTCTTTGTCGCTTTGCTCTCAGGATCAGCTCCTGTGAGTTCTGGATGTGTGATAGGACGAAGCTGTTTGATGTATTCGTCCTGATCAAGAGTGACGCTCCCATCATCGGTCTTGTTGTACCGAACGGCACAGTTTGTGTATGTGTGCTTGTTCAGTTTGCACTTCCCAAACGTATCTTCAACACACTTGACATACTTGTCAATAGCATCTTCCTTCCCAGTCATATTGATGTCATCAACGTGTTTGGCTGTCAAGAGGTTTGGGCTCATCTCGAACTCTTCGTCGTATGAAGTAGGCTGTAGCCCAAAGCTCCTAGTGATGGACCTGAGCTTCAACGAGAATGCCCTGGGAGCATCCTTCGTGCCCGTCCCCGGCTTCAGACACCGAAGACAATGCTTTGATTCGTCATATGACTCAAAGCCTGGCAGTGTGCGAAGGACAGCTGCTGACCCAGGAGGTAGTGTGAAGCACGCCACACGCTCTTTCTCGCCCGTTGCCGCGGCGAGCTCGCTATAGGTCAGTCCCTTCAAGAAAGCCATGTTGATGTCCAGGGAAGCGATGGTCCAAGCTTTGTTGCATGCAGCAGAACTTGCGAGCAGTCTCTGGCTTGACCTCCTTGCCGTGCCAGAGAAGGTTTCGACATCAAAGGCTTCAAGGTCCATGAAGCCACGGAGTACCAAGCGTAACCTGATCGTCCTTTCCATTTCGCCCTTTTCGTTCTTGACAAACTTCCATTT
Organism: Prorocentrum cordatum; assembly: GCA_963575745.1. Lineage (NCBI taxonomy): Eukaryota > Dinophyceae > Prorocentrales > Prorocentraceae > Prorocentrum > Prorocentrum cordatum. Next base: position 54,331 of record CAUYUJ010011112.1, read on the forward strand.
GTATACGTAGCGTGAAGTCATGATGTTAGACGCTTTGCTCAAGTCAGTCATCTGGAAGCATTTGTTGTCAAGCCAAGTCTTCAATTCTGTGTAAAGGGCTTTGGAAACTTTGACCGGATTTGCTTGAATGTCGGCCTTCGTGAGTAGATCGTCTTCCTTGACGACCACGGCACGTTTGGAAGCAGCACTAACGTATACTCGCATAGTTGTGACGCTGCTGTCATCCAACAATCGGTGTTGCTGCTCGGACAGGACGACTTTGGACATGTCTGCTGTGAAGCAGAGCTCGATGTACTTCCCGTGCTCATCGGAGTCCAGATCATATTTACTGTCCGGATCCGTGGAGCATAAAGGAACGTAGTAAGAAGTGTCCATGTCGTATCCTGGCGGGTGACCCCGCTCCGGCAAGTGGCCTTGCACATCTTCACAGGTCGTAGAGACTAACACACACTGTGTGTCTGTCATGTATGTGGGAACTGTATGCATGACTTCTTCTGTGTCAGCTTCAAGGAGTGTTCTGTCATCCATCAGTTCAGCATACCACGACTTCAAGACAAAGGCATCCAGATCTTCTTCTGTTTCCTCTATGATGGTCGGGAGCCGACCATCGTTCTCCGCAGGAGGCTGCTCAGGAGCAGCTGCTGGAGGTGACTCGCTTGGTGTTGGACCATCAGCGAGTTCCTCAAACTTAGTGAGGTCTCGGTCAAATCCAGCAGGCGGCTTCTTGGATTTAAGACACTGGATAATGCGTGAGTGTGTAGATCCTGTGATGTCGTAGATGTTCAAGGCAGTGCCATCAGCTTCATAGTAATGAAAGCCAGGGGTCACATCATTATCATAGTGCACCAGTGTACAGCTGTCTGCATAGGATGCAGCAGGCAACTTCGTCAGGCTCTTGGCAAGTCGTACAGCAACAACGTTTTCAATACGAAAATAGTTGCGTATGAGGTACTGAAGAGCCAAGTGCACTTTAGGCGAAAGCCGGCTCGCAGCAGTCATCTGCAGCCGGCCCTGTTTCGCTGGTAGATATCCGAAAGTCATGGCGGGTTTCCCCGCTGGCAGACCGGCAATAAAGGCCAATACTGTCCGAAGGGCCGTATTGTCCGATCCTATCTCGCGGACCATAAGTGCTTCTATGTACAGCGTGTGTCTTGTGTCAGGATACTGTACTCGCACTTCGCGGCTACCGACCTTCACGATGACCTGGCCTCGGTCAGGTTCGTTGCGGATGACCGGGTATGGACCACTCCATCCACCCCAGTCGTCTTTCGTGGTGGTCGGGCGATGATAGTCCACGAGATCTCCCTCTCTGTAGTGAAATTCACCCGTAGCAGTAGTCTTCGTACGAAGAGCCCTGTTTGTCTTGGCAACCGCAGTGGCCTGCGTGATTGCCTCCAGACTAACCCTCCTGATTGTCTCCTCCCTTGAGTGATCTGATGATTCAGCGGATTGATCATGATCCAAGACAGGGAAATCGGGAAGCATAGCTGGTTGTCTGCCATATAACGCATTATACGGAGAAACTCCGTTGTAGAAGGTAAATGCATTGCTGGCAAACATGGCTCCATGTAAAAGACGAGTGAAATTCAGAGGAATATTCAATCTATTCAATTCTCCTCCCATCACGTGTATGAGGTGTCGCAGGATGCCGTTCCTAGCTTCGATAGTCGTGGCGTGTTGGCCACGCGCTCGGATACGAAGCTCTGTTCCCTTGGATTTAAGGATGGCCTTTGCTGTATCGTTATTCAGTGCTCCTTCCCCGTCGGAGTATAAGACTTTGGCAGGGCCATGCTGCATCCAAGTTGCGTGATAGGCATCGAGAACAATGTGCATAGTCTTATCGGGGATCTCTGTACCAGCTGCCCAACGAATACAACGGTCGATGATGTGAAAAACAATATGTTCCTGTTTGTAAAAGAAAAGATCACATTCGACTTCCTCGTTGAAATGTCCTGGCAGTGACACAGATGGCATCGCCGTGTTGCCTGGTTTGTCCCAGGCACGACATTCTCTACACGAGTCGCAAATGCCCTTAAGCAGACTCAAACGGGTTTCGCCCAAACCGACCTTAGCTAGAATCATCCGCATCTTTGGTTCCTTGGCATGAAACCATCTCAAGTGAAGCTTGCGGAGTTCTCGCTGCACTACAGCTGGGTCAAAGCTGCGCAGGTTTTGAAGGCTGAGCTGAACATCGAAACGAGTCCAATCAGGAAGCCTTGGCCTTGGCCTCGGCTCTACAGGAGGCTGCGGCGGCGGTGGAGGATCACCTCCTTCCATGCGTCCGCGCCTTGCTGCCACTTGCGGCAGTCTACGGTGATCGTCGGAGCTGCCAGCGCCAGTGTTGCTACTATTAGCCCCTTCGGCTCTGGTGATGTCATGGCTGCTGGCGCCTGCGGTTGGATCGCCCTCACCGGGTCGTGGCGGCCTAGGCGCGCGTATGCGCGCTCTCGCGGCCGGCGCCGCTTTTGCGGCTGGCGCCGCTTCTGCGGCTGGAGCCGCTTCCGCGGCTGGCGCCGCAGGAGCGGCTTGCCCCGCCGGGCGCGGCTGCCCAAAGTTATCTGGCAGCTTCCATTTTTCAGCGAATCTGCATTGGCCAGATATCTTGGTGTGGTGAGGATTACTCTTCTGATATTCCTTCTTACAGCTTGGACAGTCCCAATAGTATGGTTCAACATCATACCACCGACACATCTTCGGATCCCTGCTGTGCTTTGGTGATTGCTTGTAGTTGTTGTCCACACAGCCATGGCACCCAAGACCGCCAGGTGGTGGTCGCCAGATTTCTCCGTTTGGGTGTCTCCGGATTGTTGGGTCGTCCAAGTCGTAGCCAGCACTGTTTGTTACGAACGCATAACTGCGTTCGCGATTCGCGAATGGATCGCGACCGTAAGCAAACAGATCTTTGGCGATTTGCACCGCATCGACGATCAATGACTGCATTCTGTAGGTATACTGCGCCGCCCTTGCTAGTTCTTTGTTGCAAGCATTGGCGTGCACATGATTACCTGGACAACGCTTGCCTCTGAAGGGTGCCAACAACTCTTCTTTGTTTGCCATCATCTGTGTTGGCTTGCGGATGTATTGTCCAAACGAATCTTTGAGACCAGTCGTGCACTGATCGTTTGGCAAGTGACCTTGCGTCGTGCCAGTTCCTTCCATGGCTGAATCTCATCCACCCACGTGCCCATTGGTTGTTCCCTGAGAAAGAAACGCCTTAGGTCGTCTTGCAATAGAGCGACTGTTCCACAGAACGTGATATGGGGCAGGTCCTCCTTGTGGTGTTTAAGCCACGTGTCATGATTGACCTGTGCATTGAAGTATGAAGGAAGTCCAGTAGTTCTGCAGCTTGGCTGCAGAATCGTGATCTTGACAAAGCAAGTCTTGAGGTAGTGAAGGACCGCCCTTTGTACTTCTGCGTTTCCAAGGTCAACCATTGATATCTTATCAAGGTTCCCGCCCGACGAGAGTCCTCTCTTGAAGGCTAATATGGATATACCACCCTTGCCCCCACATAATTCAAGCATGTCCACTTGATTGTTTCTGCCGTAGCATAGTGACTGGACCATCGAGAAGACATCAGCATGTGAGTCAGCGGGTTGCCCCGCCGGTAACATCATGAAGATGTCCTCTGATTCGCTGTCCGAGTCCGAGTCGTCAAGAGGAACGTCGTTGAAATATGTGGAGCAGTCAAGCCCTTTGAGGTCCTCTCCACAGTCGTCGTTACCGTCTTCCACTTTCTTTGGGATTTTCTTCGGTTTGATGCCGGCTTCTTTGTCAGCTTTCTGCTTTTCTTTCTGTTTTATCCTGGCATCAGCGGGCAGCGCAGTTTCCGCGGAGAGATCCGCTGCGGAGGGATCCGCTGCGGAAGGGTCCGCTGTTAAGTCAGGAAATGGCGGAATTTCAGAGAAAATGGTGGGTCGCGTTTGGCAACGCTCAATCGAAGGGGGAGGAGACCGATCGTCGTCGACGATCGTCACACGCTTTGGGCGTGGCCTTCGCGACTCACCATCGCCGTGAAGAACTGGAGCCGGAGGCTCCCAGTATAACCGAGTACTGATGTTTGTAACCCCATCAGGTAATGGAGCTACATAGTTGTACCCAGTCGGCTGATCCTGAATTTTGATATCTTGAACGATCTTATTCGTGTCCAGGTCGGTCGTGACTCTACGAACAACATGGTCCCATTGAGGGCCCTTTTGTGGACATTGAACGTAGTGTCTTACCTTTTTGTCAACGCGCGTACACACACTGAGGTGTACCGCACTCCGCTCATTCCTAATCACGTTGGCTTTATTGAGTTGATCAAGGAAGCGTGCTGTGATGATAGCCAAGGTTTTATGCCGGAACTCGGCACGTTGCTGATCTTGGCCATACCAATCCAAATCATGCTCTTTGTGTGAGCCACAAGTACATCTCCATAAGTTTATCGGTATATGAGGACAAGATGTAGCAACTTGTATATAAGAACCACTGGGATATTTACTGGAGCGGTCAAACTTGATACCGAAATGACAGAGTCTCATTCGTTTAATGCTTAGCTTCAAATCTTCGATAACATCTTTGATCGGACCCTGTTTCCAGAAATACCCGGGTGGCCCCAGGATAACAATCTGCATTCTCAGAGCACGCGCTTTGATCAGGAGATTTTGTATACGTTGATAGTGTGGTCCCGCCCTCTTTCCTGGAGTACGAACGTACCAATCAGAGGGTGTGGCCACCCACAACATATTGTAGTCTCCTGCCAACAAATTTCCCAAATACTGTGTTCCAGTTGAAGTCATTACCTCATTATGGGTAATCCGGTCGTAATCCGGTCGCATATATATCCAGGGTGCGAAGTTCAGCGCAAGCTGTGCGAATATCTTCGATACAAGGCCTGAATGACGTATCTCGGGCCTCAGAGGCCGGCCGGTATTCGGCTTCTCTTCGCAAGCGAGCGCCGCCGGCGCGCCCGCCTGCCCCCGTCAGCGGCGGTCGTGTGACCACGTTGCCGTCTGACTCGGAGGCATGCTGTTAGCGGATGGCTCCGCAGGAGTCGCTGGTGTGGCTACGCTCACGATCTCCACGCGGGTTGGCCCCGCAGAGTCCGACGAACCTCCGCCCGTGTAGCTTGGTGGTGGTGGCGGTGACGCGGGTGGCCCCGCTTGGTCCTCAGGTGTCCATTTATTCACCGCCTCCTGGACTGCCCAGAATATCTTAGACTTCAGAGCATCCTTCATATGTGGCCAGGTCCCTTCGGGACACTGTTGGCCCTCCCACCAGCTGTTCAGCGTCCTGTCCACGATCAAACGGGTCGTGTCTTCCAGGAGCTGCTTGTCGATGTACGGCTCGACAATGTACGTATCGGTCGTGACGGTCGTGGACTGTCCCGTCGCGGGTGGCCCCGCTGTTGCTTCGGCGGGTGGCCCCGCACTGACGGGGTCCTCTCGTTCTCCGTCTCGGTATAGCCATCTCGACTACTGCGGATTGTGAAGGTGTTCGTGACCGTCTGGCTTTTAGCCCCGTCATACAAACCGCAGGGAATCGCGAGATGTCCCGAGGGAGTTTTCTTCGCCTTCAGGACCTTGGCGCCTCTTCCCAGCTTCAGGGTGTAGTCACCGCTGGGGAAGATAACCTTCTGGTAGCCTGGCTTCAGCACGATGATCGTGTCACGTGCTTCCATGGCTCCTAGGCCCCAGATGGCCGGGAGATTAGCACCCGAGCCTTCTGCAATGTTGGAGGCATACTCCTCAATACGGGGGCTCGCCTCATTGGCATATTGTACCCCGATCTTGAAGTTGCCCATCTTCCGACATATCGCAGCGCCCTCACCAACACCATTGATGTAGAGGGTCTTGCTCAGGGTGCATATGGCAGGTCGGTAATTGTACCTGGCCATAATCTCCTGGAAGGTTCGCGCCGTATTGGATCCAATGATGTTCACATTGGAACCAATGTCTAGCATGAACGAGATGCAGGGCATACCATCTTCGTCGGGAAAGAATGTCCCATTGCGCGCTGCCAGAGCGATTGTCCCATGGTCATTGGTGTGGTACGTGATTTGCGATCCGAGTGTACCCTTCAACAGGCGCTGTTCAAGAACCCATTGACTCATGGTCAGCTCGGTGCACCACATCTGCTCATACTGGCGGCGCTCCTCCACGGTAATTGGTTCCTGCTCAAGGACCCAATAATTCGCAGATAGCGTAGACATCCATTCACCTCCTGGTGGCAGCGTGTCCGTGTCGTCACGTGCGTAGGTCAGCCCCTCTGTATCGATCATGAATGTAGTATGGAACTGGGCTGCCTCTGCGCTCTCAGCGCTTGCCCGGCTCCTGGCGCTGACCGGGCTTGCCACTCGCGAGGTCCTGGTTGATCCAGTTGGCCTTCGAGTCCCGCCTCCGCTCCTGCCACTCCGCCTGATGTTGGCCTCCATTGCCCTCAGGAAACCTGGATTTGGAGGTCCATTTGCGGGTGGCCCCGCTGGTGCGGCGGGAGCCGCTTCAGCGGGTGGCCCCGCAGCTGGGGGCTCCTGCGCTCGAAGCGTAGGCAGGATTGGCATCTGAATGCCTTGCTCTGGCGCTGGCCAGGGGCATGCCTGTGCAGCTGGGGCACGTGCGGATGGCTCCGCCGATTGTGCGGCTCGAGCCTCCAGTGCCTCCACTGCTTCACGTAGCCGACGCATTTCCCGGGCATCTGCCACGTACCTTTCCTGCTGGCGCGCTTGTTCTGATTCAGCGTCGCGCTGTCCAGCACACGGGAAGTGTGCTATAACTATGCCCGGCCCACGACATACAGCGCAGGGGGCCTCATTCGGCGCACCTGGCCGCTGATTGCGGACGTGCTGCTGTGCAACACGATCCCAGCATATATCGTGAAAGAAGTGCCCACACGCCAGTCTCCACACTGTAGTGCCCATCTCGTAGTTGTCCATGCAGATTGGGCACTGTGTGAAGTTGTAGTCTGAAATGACTGGAGCAGGCACGTCAGGGCGAGTCCGAGCTTGGCGCTCGAAAGTGGTTTCGCCCTCCCGATATGGCGTCGGTGGCGGCCGTCTGTCTGGCCGTTCAGCGGGTGGCCCCGCTTCTGCGGGTGTCCCCGCTTGGGTCTCACGCTCAATCCTTCTCTGGATCGCGCGTTGTTGGCGCAGCCTGGTGTTGTCCCGAGCCTGCTGCCTAGATGCCAGTATCGCTTGCTGCGTGTTGTGCACGTCGCGGATGTAGTCTGGCATGTTGCCCATAGCGGCTGGCACCGCGAGACCAGCTGGCTGAACTACGGTCTCGGGGTCCGTCGGCGTGGGCATGTAGGCGTAGTGCGGCATAGACTGCGCATCGACCGCTCGTGTAAACTGCAAACGAAACATCTCATTGGCTAGATTCCGAGTGTATTCGTTCGCAGGTGGCCCCGCAATCATAGGAGTGTTATTCATCTGCGCGTAGTACTCCGGGTACATCGGCGCGTCCATGGCCTGTGCCTCTGCTGGACCGTGATTGTCCCATCCATATATCGGGTGTGATGCTATTCCTGGAATAAACACCTGTCGATATGGATTCGTGGGATCAGCATTTGGAGCATCTTCAGAAGTCCAGCTCCAGAGAGGCCGAAAGTCGCCATGATTCGTAACATCTATGTTGCGGTTCCGCAACAGGCTGGGCACTCTATCAGCTTGTTGCTGCAGAAAAGTAGCCTGTGCTCTTAAGTTGGCTGCCCGACGTTCGTAGTCTGAACCTTGCTGTCCGTCAGCGGGTGGCCCCGCTTGAGCGGGTGGCTCCGCAGGCGTTCGCTCGGCGGGTGACCCCGCAGCCACTCCTCCTTCACTACCCCTCGGAGTGCCAAAGGGAGTGGTTGCTTGGAGTGCTGCTGCGAGTGCCGGATTCCCGCGAATCGCCTGGAGTCTTTGCCACAAGCTGTTCTCGCTCGTTTCAGACGGCGGAGTCCGAAACGGCGAGCCACCATCTGAGCCGCCCATAGGGACAAACCTCGCACCTCCCGTCTGCTGCGGAGGGCGTTGTGGCTGTGGTCCTAGGACGCCTGGTGGCCCCACAGGAGTGCGCAGGTTCCTCTGCTGTGCGTCTTGGATACCTGTATGCACTGCCCACGGGTCAGCACGATATAGCTGATCGGTCAGTCCAGAAACGTCGGCTGGTGTCAAGTAGCTGTTGAGGGCCTGGACCCATGCCTGCTGATCCGGCCTCCAAGGAGATGCTACCGTTGCTACTGGTGTGACCACTTGTTGCCATGAACCGTCCGAGGTGTCTACCGCGGGTGTCCCCGCACCTGCGGGTGGCCCCGCCTCAGGCATGACCTCGTCTTCCTGGGCATTTATCATAAGGACCGTCTGTGTGTCGCACGGTCGTGGAGCAACATCTTGCTCGGTCATGATCAAGTTGAATGGGCGACCGTCCGTCTTAGACCATCCCTTTAGGTACATGGCGTGATCTTCCATTACACCCAGAGTTTTGTCACATAGTTTAAGTGGCAGGTAGTCATCGGTGCGAATCCTGTCTGCGGGTTGGCCCCGCCTCCGCGACTTGTCATAAGCCAGCGGATTGCTCCAGGCTTCACCGACCCGATATTTCGCAATGCTCACAATCTGGAGGATATGATCGGGCGGTATACGGCCGTCGTGGCCCCGTGTCATGACGATGTCATTTGCTGACCTCCATAGGGAGAAAGCCACTGGACAGCATCTTGTTGATGCTGCAGAATATGAGCACCTCCGAGTCAGGACGGATGCCCGATTGAATCCTCGGGTCGCCCGGGAGGTAGGGGCAGCCGTGTACAAATTGGCGCCCCCCCTTCCTTTTAGGGTTGTCCTGTGCGAGGCATGAAAGGCCATTAGCAAGGATGTCCTTGACATATTCCCACTGTGTCCCGTGGATGAAATATACTGGGTCGTCTGGTTCTTTCATCCATGTTGTGATCGGCTTATAAAGCGACTCGGGACAGTGGATGCCTGGACTGCTGTGGCCGTTCGTGGCTCTGATGAAGTACTGTGGCCTGCGTGCCGTTGGTCGAAACCTGGGAGGCAGCAGCATGCTGTCATCAACGCACTTCATCTGGAGCCTGCCCTTCTGCATGCCGTGATGGTCAATCATCTCACAGCAGTTTAGCAGCACCCAATACACGTATGACGTGTGGGGCCTGCCCTTGATCAGCCCTTGATCAGCACGATGCATTTCACACTGATCATTTTCAGTCCAGTTTGTCAGCAAATCGTCAACAACAACCCAGCCATCGTATGGATCGAAAGTGCTAATCTTTTCGAAGTGTCGGCTGAATCCATCCTTCCAATACGGACTATGGCGTAGGGCTGTAGAGAACCATATTGACACCTTGGTCATTTGCCCATCGCGCGGCAGAGTCGGATCCATGCCGAACCTCTCCATGACCTTCATGAGCTCTGCCCTGTGCTGCGCGACGCGCAATGGCGGCCTGTCTCGCAACATATTTCCCACGGCTTGTTGTTCACGTTCCCAGTCGTTGCGGCGCTCGAAGTTACGACGATCAGGGCAATTAATGACCTCGTATCGATCTGCATCGTCTCGAGTGACTCGTGGGTTTATGGTGCGCTTCGGGCCTTTGCCTTCAATGCCTTGCCAATATTCAATGGCTCCCAGAGGGATGTTCCTAAGAACAGACATCACTGGCTGCCAGCGCGCGGGTGGCCCCGCTAATGCAGCTGGCGGCGCTTTAACGGGTGGCCCCGCTAATGCAGCTGGCGCCGCTTTAATGGGTGGCCCTGCAGAACCTGCGGCTGACGAGGCAGCTCCAGCGGATGACTCCGCGCCAGGGTGCGGGTGACCTTGGTCAGCCACTGCATCGTCGGCTTGTTTCTGTCGGTCGCCAAATTCTTTGAGGGCTCTGAAGCGTTCTTCTCTTGAAAGAGTGCTTTCTGCGGGTGTCCCCGCTGCTGCAGCTGGCGCCGCTTTAGCGGGTGGCCCCGCAGAGCCCTTGTCCTCCTTAGCTTTGGCGGCTGCTTCTGCCCGCACCGACCTCATCCCAGCTTCGGGCTTCGGCTGTGCTTTCATTCGCGCCGAACCTGGTCGTGGTGCAAGGCGCGGCTGATGCAGAGTTGGAGTCCAGTCACCTCGGAAGGCTGCCTTAGGCTGATTGCGAACTTCGTCCTTGACATCGCCTTGGGCAGCCGGTGGCATCGGGGTCGATGGTCCAGCAAAAGCCTTCCTCCTCTCCGTCACGGACGGGCCGGTAGGCTCTCCCTGCTCAGGGTCGCCCTTCTTGGCGATCCCTCTGGCCTTCGCACGCCCCTGTGTGTCTTCGGGGCTCTTGGACGGGTGTCTCTTCGCAGGAGTCGGTGAAGACGAGGAGTCGGCTTCAGGTCTTGGAGGTGGTCTGCTGCCCTTACCTGGTTGTGGACCAGGAGGGTCCTTAGGAGGGCCTTCTGGCTGGCCATGATCATGGATGATCTGCCTCATATGGTCGATGTCGGCAGTGCCTTTTATGGCCAGCTTGTACTTGCCATTTTCGTGGCGGTGAATAACCCTTGTGCAAAACCACTTCTGTGCCGAGGAGCTGTAGTACCAGCAGGCGCACCCATCAGGGAATGGATTCTCTGAGCCGTCTTCCGCCGCCCATTCTTCATTCAGTTCGGTTTGGTCAGTGCCGGCGGCGGATCCGGCAGCAGATGCAACAGCTATCCAATCTTCGTCCGCGGACCCAGCGGCTGGCGCCGCGTCTGCGGGTGACCCCGCTTCTTTGCTGGATTCTGCGGGTGACCCCGCCTCTTTATGGAATCGGCGGTTCCATTCCTTGAGGCGATGGTCATTGGGAAGCTGTACCCAATTTTCCCTGACAGCGTTGGCAACCTCCTCGGTCATAGGGACGCGATCGGCTTCAGTGATGCGCTTTCCTCCTCCAGGGACCTCCTTATTAGGATCATGGACGTTGCCAGCGTCATCTCCATGAGACCAATTCCACGGGGTCTCACCGTGATGAGGACTCCTGGAGGGGCGGTCCATTGGACAGCTGCGCATGTGACCTTTGAAGGGCTCGCATTGACATACTTGTTTCCTGTATGTCTTGCGATCGTTGATTATCTCCTGTTTCTTAGCCCTTTTGTCCCAAGCCTCTGGCGTTTTAGTCTTGCCACCCTTGGTGCGTATTATTATGCCAGATTCGTCCCTGTTGGTGCAATACTCCTTAGAATACCAGTGGCGGATCACGTCCATCGAGTAGCCGGGGTACCAATTGATGTACCACTCCGGCACGTACTGAGCGGATACACCTACGGAGTGCCCCGTACTGCACGGGTAGCCCGATGCATCATGTGTAGGGCGTCGTGGAGCTGAACGGCTCCTTCTGCGGGCTGGCCCCGCTGACGCACTGCCACGTTCCATGGGCCTTTGATCGTCATGCTCTGAGTCTCGGGGAGGCGATGGTCGTCTGTCCCTCTTGGCATGGCGCATGTCCTCCGAGTCCTCTGAGCTGTCCTGGACCATGAATACGTGCTGATACGGGCTTCGGAAGTACCCGATGTCGTTGAGCTGCTCCATCGTGAGGTCGTTGAGGTCCATCTGGTCGCAGCCCTGCATGAATACATCCATAGACCAAGCGGGTGGCCCCGCTGCTGCGGCTGGCGTCACTTCGGCGGGTGACCCCGCTAGAGCCTGGAGTGCTGTCAGCATCTGAGGTGCCGACATGTCCGAATCCAGGTATGGACGCAGCCTTGCGGCCCCTGGGCGCGACAGCAGGTCGTTCATGGTTATCTGCTGATGTGCTGGCGCACTCAGGAGCCGGATTGCTTCTGCGACCTGCTCTTGGAGCATGTCCTTATAGTCCTCTTCGGCCTCTTCAGAGTCAGAATACGCGGGATGGCCCCGCATTTCGTCATCAGCGCCTCCCGCTTCCGAGCCAGCTCGCGGAAGATCTGGCAGCAACGGCATGCCAATCACCTGCGGTGCCAGCGCGGCGGCGAGCTCTTCCTCGGTCGCTGGGACGGTCTCAGCATCGGAGATCTCGTCGTCGGCGGGTGGCCCCGCTGGAAGACCGAACCAGGCATTGAACGCGACCTCGTCGACTTCGTCCCAGCCGCGGAACTCGTCGAAGAGGGTCACCGCGTAGTCTTCCAAGGCTACGGCCACTTCAGCGTAGCGGGCCATCACGTAATACGTGGAGGAGCCCGCGGCGGGAGCCGCTTCTGGATTGACGTAAAACTCGTAGTCAATGTAGTCTATGTCATCCATAAAAGAGTTTTGAGCCAAATGTACGGATCCCTTTCCTTTCCCTTTCGGGCATTGATCGCGCAAATGCTCTGTACTACCGCATGTATGACACTTCATAGTATTGCCAGAAGCGTCCCTAGGGTTGCCCCTCCGCCCTTTTCCCTTACCAGAGGTCCGCCTGTGACCCCGACCTTTGCCTCCGATAAGAACTTCTTCAAAAACTATATCAGTTAAGGACGTGAGGAAAGCAGTAATACCCCTACCATGCATACGGCGTCTGCGACCCCCTTTGCCACGACCCTTTCCATATCGTTTGAAATGTCGGCGTACTGCACGTCTCACTTTTCTGACTGGTTTCTTCATAAAGCGCCTCCAACGGCGTTTTGATTTGCGATAAGCCATAAAAGCGGCTTCCGCTCTTTGTTGTTCAGAAAGGTGAGTGTCATCCGCTGGATAGTCATTACCAGCAGAGACTATGCCATTGTGCTCATCGTCAGATGAGGTATCTGTGTCAGTGCCAGATTCAAACGGTGAGGGTGGCTGAGACCCTTGAGCGGATGACTCCGCTTGGCCCCAGAGGGTTGTGCCCGAGGGCGGGCTTGCAGTGTAGGCGGCGCCTGGCGAGTAGTTCGACCAGGCGTTCGCCTCAGCTGCCTCTGCCGATGCCTGGCCGGTCTGCCCTAAGAAGGCAGTGGCCTCGTTGGGCATATCGGCTGGGTCAGCCCAGGGACTTGGCTCGCCAGGACCAGCGGGTGACCCCGCAGTCGTGGCGTAGACACCTGCATGTGAGTGGTGCCCTGTGAAGATACCCGCAATGTTGCCAGGAGAGCGCTCGGCAACATGTCCGTAGTTCCTCATCCTGGTCAGCAGCCTGTCATAGTCTGCTTGTGTTCTGGGCATCTGATGATTAAAGGGCTCCAGCAGGTGTTGGGCTCGTGACGCGCCAACGCCTAACGCTCTGAAAAGGATCAGCGTTAGGATCTGAAAGTTGGGGATGACAAAGCCAACAGAGTTAGCCTCGTCACGGGCCATCTCGAATCGAGCTAACACTGAGTCGATTCGCTCGCCCCTTTCGACGCGAAAGTCGATAAGGGCAGTGCCAGAGTTGAGCTGGCGCTCATCTTCCAGATTTTCAAATTTGGTGCTCAATAGGTACAGTATATAAGTAACTGCATCCGTTGGCTGTCCATTGACAGTTACACCATAGTTGATGATCTGGGAGGGGACCTGCATGGCGATACGACGAGCAAGACCTTGAAGGCCTCGTTGTAGTGCTGCAGCTTGTTGAGGTGGCGTCATATTGCCGCTCGTTACGTTTATCCACGCATGTACTTCGCGAACGTATTCGCGAAAAGGCGTAGTACCGGCAGGGTCCCACGAAGGGCCGGTAGTACGCGTGTCGTCCATCCCCTGCCGCATGTATCCCACAGCACATCCCATTATTACCCACAGAATGCCGAAGATAGTTATCTTAATCCAGTGCATGTGCATTTCGGCTTCGGTGATTGGTTTAGGCTGTGGTTTGTCAGGCTCTGGCGTAGTAGCCGTGAGGCGCCTGACTGGCACGGGATGCAGGTGGCCCCGCTGCGGGTAGCCCCGCAGGGTGACCACGTTCTCGATCGAGTTGCCGATTGGCATCTGGTGGAAGTCGAGAGTGAAGTAGCGCAGTGAAGTAGGAGAGAGCGTCTCGAGTTCGCGGGTTGCCCCGCTAGCTCGATCGCGGACTGGCTCCGCTCCTCGCAGAGCCGGCGCAACATGGTATTCCACCGTAGTAGTAGTCCACCAAGTTGTGCCGTGGATTACAGGAATCAGAGCGAGAGCCAGCCACACGAGAGTGTAGCCAGCTCCGCTACCAAGTCGAAAACATGCTGGTAAGCTTAGGTATGTGTTACGCTTCAAGCGTTGCCATATCCCAGGCTTTGGCTCATATCGCATGAGCAAGAGAGCGAGACGAAGCATGGGATCTGGAGTAAAGGATAGAAGGGGCATCTTCAATGGAAAAGGTATTTTCCGATCTCAGATACCAGTCGTGCGCCTCGGTGAGGCACAGTCATATATTTGGCCGGGCCCGGCTTGAGCCAAGCACGGCAGCGGTACATGCTCGATTGATACCTCGCCTTTAACCTTCTCCGTTTAAAGTGGTTCACATGCGCCACCGATGTGATACGCCGCGTGAAAAAGAAGAGAGCTACGCACGCCTTTTCGCGGGCATCTCACGCGTGAATGTCGGAATAATCGACTCCCTTTTTTTCCTGCACGCCCGAAATGCGGAAGGAACAAGCTTGGGACGACGCCCAACAACAAGTACTGCCCAACATTAACAGCGGCCGATGATGGGCATCCGACTCTTGTCCCCAAGGAACCACGTCCCTGGCGGTATCGACAGCGAGACCTGTCCAAAAAGGACAGGAGCATCTGTTGGTCTTCACCCTCATTGAAGACGAAGGTAAGATGAAGACACATCTGGATCGAGATACATCGGTAGTCTCTGAGAATTGGAGGGGCTGGAAGATGTATGGAAGCCGCGGCCGTTTCAGAGCTCTCCGGGAAGCTCTGAGAGCGTTCCAGACCGCTCTGGAACGACTTGTCTTTGCCCCAGGGCTCCATGACCATCCTTTCCGCCCACTGTTCTGATCGAGCCGAGTGCCCTTCTAGGGCGTCGAAAAGGGGAGCGTCCTGGAGGGGGGCTCGCAAATCAGGCCCGAGGCACGTGCGCGGCCCAGCGGGAAAGAGGGGACGCACCGAAATCACAAGAGGGGGCCATGTCATGCAGGGAGACGGCATTCCTGGCCATGCCATCCCCCTCCCCCTTGGCCGCCACTTTTGGAATCGGGGATACATCACCCAGAGACCGGCGGTGGGCCGGGCGCAGTCGGCTATCGGGCCCACCTCGGCGATGAACGCGCGATTGGGGATCGAGGCACCCCTCCCTGAGCCCATCCCCTCGCAGCCGTTCCCCCCCCTGGTTTTCGGGTCATAGCTCGGCTCTCCGGCGGCCGTTCGGCACGATCGGGGAACCGCGAGACTGCTCGGCGAGGCGCAGCCGCTGGAACGCATCCAGAGGCTAGAACCGCCGAGCGCCGGCTAACACGCCCGAACACGTTGAACCTCAAATCCGAAACGGTCCTCCCCGAGCCTGTCCCCCCGTCGTCGTCGACCCAAAAGGAGGTGCTTCTGGAGGATGGGGCTCAGTGGAGGAAGAGCGGGAGGAGGAGAGAGCAGGTGGCGAGGAAGGGCAGCAGCGGGCGCAGCTGCCAGGAGGGGGGAGGTAACACGAGGAGGAAGAGAACAGGAGGAGGAGGAGCAGGAGCAGGAACACGAGGAGGAGGATGAGCAGGAGCAGGAGCACGAGGAGGAGGAGGAGGCGGCTCGGAGACGACGACGAGGAGCGCAAAGAGCTGGACGCGCGGCGCGCAGGTACTAACCGCTCGGGCTGGCTGCGTGGAGGTGGGCCTGCGGCGCGTGTAAGGGCGCTCCCCCCCTCCCCCCCTCCTCCAGGTCACCGAGGTCCTTGGTGCACCACGTCCCGCTCTGCAACACGTGGCACAAACATGAAGGCGATGGAAGGTCTAGCACTAGAGGTCAGCTCCGATGCAGCGGGAAGGATTTCCCGAACGAAACTTTCGAGCCTGGGTCAACCCTGGTCTTCAGAAAACTCAGGGATCTACTAGCATCTTTGTTATGAGGGCGCTGGTGGCACCTCTCAACGAGGAGCCTGACGGCTTTAGTGCCGAACGCCCCACACAAAATACCAGATTCCGACCCACTCTCTGCTCCAGAGTCGATGCGTGGGGTGCGCGAGTCGTGCATCTCTGGGGAGGCCTGAACATGGAAACGCACAGGTCGCGCCACGAGACCAGTCTCTGACGCCACAGGTCTTGCAAGCGGATCTGTTGCCCACCTTGATAATCTGGTGACCCTTCGGCTCTGGCACCAGTTCGAGAACTCCGCTAGCTTCGAGCCGCTTGGCCCGAAACCTGTCCGCGCCTTCAAACTTGAGCCTGGCGAAGGCCCTGCCGACACGGGCCAACAGCAGGGCCCGACCCCGAATGTGGGAATATGTGGCCTTGAGCTCGTTCTAGAAGTGAGGCTGGGGATGCTGCCGAGTTCCGAGCTCAGCGACTCTGTCGGCCTCGCGAGTCCCTCGGCAGGCCCACGAAGCTGCACCTCGGGCGCTGGTCTTGGCCCAGGACGGGTGGCTTCTGATCTTGGCAACTGAGACTTCGGCAAAGAGATCCGAGGCCTCATCCAAATGCTTCCTCCACAGCTCAACATACGCAACATATCTAGATTATGCCGAGGGCCCCTATCCGAAATGCCACAGACCTTCCCCTCCTCCTCATCCTCCTCCTCCAACCGCATCTTTCTCGTCCTCCTCCTCCTCCTCCTCACTCCTCCTGCTCCCCCTCCTTCCTCCTCATCCTCCTCCTCCTCCTCCTCCCTCCTCCTCCCTCCTGCTCCCTCCTCGTCCCTCCTGCTTCTAAGCCTCCTCATCCCTCCTCCTCCTCCTCCTCCTCCTCCTCCTCCTACACCTCCTCCTCCTCCTCCTCCTCCTCCTCCTCCTCCTCCTCCTCCTCCTCCTCCTCCTCCACCTCCCCCTCCTCCTCGTCGACCTCTTCCTCCTCCTTTTGCTCCTCGACGTCCTCTCCTCCTCCTCCTCCTCCTCCCTCCTCCTCCTCCTCCTCGACCTCCTCCTCCTCCTCCTCCTCCTCCTCCTTCCTCCCTCCTGCTCCTAAGCCTCCTCCTCACTCCTCCTCCTCCCTCCCATCTCGTCCTTCAAAGGCAGCAGCGCGGCTCAAGCACTGGCGCCCCCGCGCTCCTGGGCGGTAATTCAGGTGCCGAGCCCGGGGAGGCGGCCACATGGAGCCCACCCTGCCCTGGACGCTCAGATCCAGGCCTCCCAAATGGGGCCGAACATGGGATCGGAGGAGCTCGCTGCCTCGCCGCGCCGAGGCCCTTGAGGGGGCGAGGGCCGCCCCCCCGCTGCCAGGTGAGGCTCATGGGCTGTCCCCATCCTTGGGAGTGCGGTGCTCGCGAAGAGGACGAGGGAGAGAAAAGACACGAACCATACACCTTCACCGGTCATTAGACGGCGAGCGTGGGGGGAAAAGAGGAGGAGGCCTTCCCAGAAGGCGGCGGGGCTTCTCAGAAGCCAGTCGGCCTTCTGAGAGGTGTTCTATGTATTCGGGGAAGACCTATACAACTGTTCAGAAGGCCGGGAGACTTCCGAGGCACGGCGAGGCACGCGCCCTGGTTTGATTGAGCCCCACGTTTTGTTACGGTCGCATGTGTTTCCACGCAGTTTGCCGATGCGCCGTCTAGGCGTTGCTTCTTTCGTTCCTTCATTCGGGAGACTTCAGAGCCTCCTGAGAAGGCCTGCCCCTCATCACCCCCTCGCCGCCGAATCATGGCCTGGCAAATCCCGGGGTCCAGGACATAGCGTCGTGTGAGCACCAAATCCTATGTGACCGTCGGCACATCGGAATCGAATCGTGTCGGCTGGAATCGATATCGAAGCGGTCGGCATCGAGAATCAACACAATTAACAGCCCCTGGGGGCCGAAACTGGAGAGGGAAATCGCCGCGATGTCTGGGCCTTCCTCCTCACGGATCGACCCCCGACCCGCCCCAGGGCGAATCCTGACCGGAATCTCGCGGGGAGCCCAGCCGTGGCGACGAGACCGCCCACGGAGGCCCCCCAGAAGGAAGGAAAGACGCCCCACAGCCCGGATCCTGAAACTCGATCGTCGAAGGTGGGTCCTCGCTGTTCGATCCCCGGCACGGAGAGGGCCGCCGCCGCCGCCCAGCGCGGAGCAGGGCAAAGGGGGGGGGAGGGGCAACGACAGGCGGGGGCTGGCTCAGGGGGGGAAGCGTCGACTTGGGATCGGCGACCCATCGCCCGTAGATCGGCGCTGGGCCCTCAAAGGCGACTCCGCACGTTCACGGGGTGAGGCGGGCTAGCAGGCCCCTGTCGGTGATGAGTGGGCGACGGGGGGTCGATGCACTCACTCCTCAACCTATCCACCCCTACACGTCGGTCGGAAGGAATAGGACAAACATGAAGTAGGAAGAAGGATCAAGACAATCCCACCAGCCCTCTGGGCGACAAGTGCTCTAAAGAGATTATTCGGTCCTCTTCCAACCCCCCCTTTTTCCCCTTCGGGGCGGGGATTATCACTGCTCCATATTAATAGACACCCCCTCCCCCAGGCGAATGGGAGCCAACCCATGTGCATGAGGGCCCCCCCCACCATCCCTGGTAACAAAAACAATGCAAACACACACGATGCCCCCACCATCCCTGGTAACAAACAATGCGAAACACACTCTGTCTCCAAATTCGGAACCTGCGCAATGAACCCGGTGCGGCCTCCCCCCACCATCCCTGACAAAAACAATACAGAATACACTTGGCGGCGGCGGCTGCAGCGGGGGCAGCGGCTGCGGCGGCTGCGGCGGTGGCAGCGGCGGGGGCGGCGGCGGCGGCGGGGGCGACGGCGGCGGCGGCGGCGGCGGTGGCGGCGGCGGCAGCGGTGGCGGCAGCAACTTCGGCGGCAGCGGCTGCGGCGGCAGCGATTTGGCAGCAAGGGGCGGCGGCGGCGGCGGCGGCGGCGGGCAGCGCGGCGGCGGCGGCAGCGGTGGACACAGGCGGCGGCGGCGGCGGCAACTCGGCGGCGGCGGCGGCGGGCGGCGGCGGCGGAGGCGGCGGCGGCGGCGGAGTGGCCCCCAGTAGCTGGCCATCCAAAGACGACTGCTGCATATGCTGCGGTTCGGGCCAGGCTCGGGTGCTACGTATGTGTGGAGAGGACGGGTGGGAGTGAGCGAGACGGCTTGCGGGCGGGGGGGCGTCTTGACCCCTCCCCCTACCCCCCCCCATGGACGTGGACGGGGCGTTTCGCGAGAAGTTCGAACGTCCAAGATGGCCCAAGGTGGCTCCAAGAGGGCCCCAGGGAACCCAAGATGGTTTTCAAAATCGTTCAAGATAGCCCAACATGGCTCAACATAGCTAACAACATGTCCCCAAGAAACCCCAAGAGGGCCACAAGACGGATACAAGTGCTTCCGGAACCCCCGCAAGACCCCTCCAAGAGCCCAAAGTCCTTCAAATGTGTGTCTTCTCGCCGTTGCGTTTCCGAAACGTTTCTAAAGCCGCAAAGTGACCCCAAGATGGCCCAAAAAGGCCCCACGAGGGGCCCATGAGGCCCCCAAAACAACCCCAAGAGCGCCCAAAAGCGCCCCAAGAGGGCCCCAGGAGCGCCCCGAGAAACGGTTCTGAGGGCTCCAAGGGGGACGGAGATAAAGAACCCCCTTCTTCTGATCGATAGCCTCATAAGATGGCCCCAATAGGGCCTCCAGGGCTCCCGCGAGGGTCCCAAGGGGGCCTCACGAGAGCTCCAAGCGGGCCCAAAACGGGCCCCAAGACGGCCCCATGAGCACCCAAGAGCGCCTCAAGAGAGCCCTAAGAAACCGTCTGGGGGCTCCTGACGGGGGAGCTGAATTTGCGACCCCCCCCATCGTTTAATTGATGGTCTCCAAAATGTTCAAAACAGCTTTCCCAAGGTTCCCAGAAGAGCCCCAAGATGGCCTCCAGAGCTCCCAAAGAGCACCACCATCCGTTTCCTCCCCGTGGTTTCTGGATGGACTGGTGGGGATATGTCCGTCGCAACCGCAGGCGAAGGCGCCAACAGCGGCACAAGTCAGCTCGGGCGACGAGCAAACCTAATTGGACTAGCGCGCGTACAAGCAACAGCTGAACTACCGCCGAGGGACGCTGAGCTGCGCCGGAGGCTGAAGCCAGGGTTGCAAGAGCGGTGGCTGGAGGGTCGCCGGAGGCTGAAGCTAGGCCGTAGGAGCTGCCAGGAAATCCAGGCGGCTAGCGTGCGGGAGTCCCACAGGCGAGACCACCAGGAAGAATAACGAATTGTACCCTGTCGCGCCAGGCGCCAGAGGTACACGTGCCACCGGGCGAAGAACAGCGGGGCTGCGCAAACAGTCCAGCGAACCAGTGCTGCATGACAACAGAGAGAATCTCACATGGCTGAACAAAAAGGCTGAAACTCTCAACTGGCGGGGATACTTTTTAGTCGCAACCGCACGCGAGGGCGCCAGGGGCGAGTGAGGTCGGAGCGGGCCGCGCAAGCGAATTCCCTAACGCCGACGGGCCGGCGACGTCAGCAGCGCCTCGGCGGGCGGGCCGGCGTGAGGGGGGGTGCGGGCTGCACCTGCCAGGGGCCAGGTCCAGGAGCGCGCGCATGCATGATTTACCAACCAGGGTTGGAGCGCAGCCAAAACGGCGCGGGGGTAATACCAGGATGTAGCCAGGAAGGCAACCAGCAGTACACTGCGTCAACTGCCAGGGGATCACACTGACCATAAACTGGTGCATAGGGTGGCGCCACCAAATTCGCACACCAAGACTCCTGAAGGGAATCCTGATCCTGCATACGACCGTCCACGGGGTGGTCCCGGTAGGACGAGCGAAGTGGCCGAGACAACGATGGATGTAATCGACACCGTGACACTGATGGGATACTTTTTAGTCAGCAGCCGCACGCGAAAGCGCAAGGGGCGAGTCGAGTCAGAGCGGGCCGCGCAAAGACGAATTACCTAAAGCCGGCGGGGCCTCAAGCATCAACACGGCGGACAGGGCCGGTGGGTGGGGGCGTGCAGCTGCCAGGGAGCTGGACCAGGGCAGCGTGCAAATTGACCAACCGACGTTGGGGCGCGGCCAAAATGGCGCGAGCTGCATACCAGGATGGAGCCAGGGGGGCGGCGAGCCAGAATCTGCGACGACTGCCATGCGCGCCGACTGGTGGAGGTACTTTTTGGTCGGCGGCTCCGAGGCAACGGACAGGGAGCGGAAGCGGCGTCCGGGTCACGGTACGGGGCGAATTGCAAGACAATTGCCACCAGCCGGAGTCGGCAGACAGACTCGCAGTTGCACGTGCACAGAACAACATGAACTAAATTCTCAAGGCAAACGCACTTAGGCGCCGCAGTCCGAACCAAAGTGATCAGGCCGCCGTGCGCGTTGAACGTGCGGATGCAAGCACTGGTGGGGATACGCGAAGTGGTGGGGATACTTTTTTTATCACTTTTACAGCCGCAGGCGGAAGCGCCAGCGGCGGGAGGTCGCGGGCGGGCTACGGCCGCGACTAAATTGCCGAGCGCGCGCGGGGGCCGCGGATCAGGCGGCGGGGAGGGGGCAGCGCCCAGGGCGGCAGAGCCGACGTGCAGTCCAGGGAGCCTGAGACAGCCCCAGAATGGGCATGCAAGAGCATCCAGGGAGCCTGGAGCCAGGCACCGAGGAGACCAAGCGCAGCCAAAATGGCGCGAGAGGCGTTCCCAGAAGTCCAACTGCGAACAAAGGAACGTTCCCGAGGACAACGATCCAGGGAGTCAGGCGGGTAATACAAACTGACTGGGGACGTAAGTCCAGCGAAAAATCCGGACGGCGACTCCGAGTCGCGACGCCAGAGCGCGCATCCAGGGTGTGGAGACTGATGACAGGAGAACCTTCCACAACTGAGATGCGACAGCCCAGATCCATCAAGTGGAATGGCGCAGTAGTGCACGATACACGGTCGCGTAACGTGTGCACATCCAAAGTGACTCAGCGCTACGCAAACCGAGTCCGCTAGCACCCGAGGGACGAGACCGTCATATACTCAAGACGCAGCCCTCAGAGTCACTACGATCCAGGGTCACGGCGGAAGGCCGTTCAGCATTTAAGGGTTCACCGACAACGATCCAGGGAGTCTGACGGGTAACACAGACCGACTGGGGACGTAAGCCAGCGGAAAATCCTGACGGCAAATCCATGTCGCGACGCCAGAACGCGCATCCAGGGTGCGGGCCGATGATGCCGGAGAACCCTCCACAACTGAGATGCGTGAGCCCAGACCCACCGAGTGGGAGGGCGCCGTAGTGCACGATAATTACACGGTTGACCACGTGACGTGTGCACATCCAAAGTGTCTCAGCGCTACCCAAACCGAGTCGGATAGCACCCGGGGGGCGAGACCGTCATATACCCAAGACGCATCCCTCAGAGCCACTTCGATCCAGGGTCACGGCGGAATGCCGTTCAGCTTTTACGAGATCCAGGGAGTGGGCCTGTGGACAGGCAAGCCAGCGTCCGCAGACGCGGGCCAGGGCAAGCCTGGCGGTGAAAGACCTACAGTAGGGCCCGAAGGCCGCCAGTCCAACAGCGGGCAGGCTGTGGACGGTATTACCGAGGCGCGCACCTGGATCCAAAGGCAGGAGGTGCGCACACCAGAAGAGGGCGGCAGAGCGCCGCAATTGAAGGGCCCGCGGCGCGGCCAAGGCAGTGCCGGGGGGGATGTCAGGTGTGAAACGCAGCCAGGAAAGAGGAAACCTTGCGGCGCGAGTGAAGGGGCCACCGGTAGAGTAAGGCAGCGGAGCCAGTGGCCTGTGGGTCTGCAGGATGCGCGCTGTCACGCAGAGTGCAGATGGTATTACTGAGCGGCACTCCAAAGTAAGGGTAGGAGGAGCGCCGTCCAGGGGAGGGGGGCGGTGGTGCGGCCCCACGGTTGGAGAGAAAAGGCGGCGGAGGGCCGCAAACGTTGTGTAGAGAGGTGCAGGTGGTGGCGCTAGGCGCTGGGGGCGGGGAGAGAGCGAAGAGTGGGCTCAGTCTCTCCAGCGGAGCCTCTTTTCATCTCTATCGCCCCGATCGTCGGGGCAGTCACCGCCGCGTTTGCCACCCGTCTGCCAGCGATCTTCGCGCCATCCGTCACTCCACTCGCTCTGCCAGCTGCCCCAGGTGTTCCAGGAGCTCGACGCGCGGTCCCGCCAGTCGGTCTGGTGGTAGCTGCCTTTGCCCCTGTCGTCTGTTCTGGCTCGTAGTCTGTCCCAGTCAATGCCATAGCCCAGCCTCGTGTTCATCTCGTAGGCGTCATACCCACAGTCTTTCCAGGCGTCGAGAAAGTTGCTGATGTCCGAGGCCGTGTGTAGTTTCGGGTCGGATTTGGGCGCCCTGGATCCAGGGATCCAAGTTCGTTGCGTGTTTGCTGTCCAAAGCGCGCAGAAGACTGCGCCCAGCTCCGACTGAAGCCTGGTTATGCGTTTGGCTGGAGTCTCATTGGGACGCTCGAGGTCAACTGTGCCCAGCCGGACTTTGTACATGGGGCCGCCCCCTTCCGGACAGGTCAACCGGTTGAGTGCATCCTGCTCCGATGTACCGGTATGGGCAGGGTGATAGTGCCTCTGTCCAGGGAGCTGCGGGGTGGGCGCGGGAGAGCGCTCGGACCGCGAGTCATCCCGGTCGCGGGTTCTCTCGTCCCTCGTGGGATCACGGGCTGGACCGCTACGGCGGTCGGCGTGGGGCGCTTCCTCCTCGGCTGAGGTCGCAGTCTCGTCGCGGCTGGCGTCGGAGCTGCCCGCCGATGGGCTTTGCTGAGGCGCCTCATCGCCTGAGCGATCACCGTCGTCGTCCTGGGCCGACTCTGAGCAAGTAAGAGGACGAGGTGGTTCGTCATCCCCGAAGTCGGGAGACTCCACCTTTGCAGGAGGGATCTCTTCTTCCGTGCTCCCGTCGTTGCCGTTGTGGTCGGGCGGGTCCTGGTGGCCCATACGCGAGTCGTTGTCCATCGTGCCCAGGGACCTGTCGGTGTCAGCGGCCATGGGAGTGTCTGGTCTGTCGTCGCTCATAGCTAAAACGCCCGTTGGGGGAGACTCGGCCAAGGAGGTGATGGTAATAGTAATAGCGGCGAGGGGGCTACGGAGTGGTGGGGATACGCGAAGCGTCAAGAATTGGATTCAGGTCCTCCCAGAGAATAACACAACTCAGCAAAAGCATATCGATTATTGGAGTAGGAAGGCGCTTGAAGTAGATGAGAATCCAAAAATACCTACTTCCAACGACGGGCGTGCAACGTTGCCCCTGACCGATGCCTTGGGTCGCCTCTCCGGCGCAGAGATGGCCGCCGCCGCCGCCCCGCGCGGACCAGGGTAGGGGGGGTTAAGAGGGCGCCAACGATTGCCATCGCTGGGACGTCCATTGCCTGTGCATGTTCCAGTTTCTTGCGTTTTGCTTTCGCAAGATGTCCAAGAAGATGCTCCTCGATGGGCCCCAGCCGAAGGGAAACCATGCACACGTCCGAACGATGCCAAGACACGCATGCACCGCTCCTGGCCAGGCCCATCCTGACGCCCAAGCGCCCTCCCTCCTGGCCTGGCCAAGATGTGCCACATGCGCCGGCACCTGGACGAAAAGGATGGGCCTGTTGTGGATCGGCGCAGGGGAGCCCAGGATCGAATCGATGAGTCGGATCGGAGATTGAAATGGATCGTGTCGGCAGAAATCGGCAACCAAATCGGGAGAGGTCGAAATCGGCAGGCCAGTAAGGCTAGCACTGAGAAACCGAAATCCAAACCCGAATCCGAAGTCAAATCGAACTGGAATCGGAACCGAACTCCGAATCAGATCGAATCGAGGCGGCGGAGCCGAAATGAGCCCTGCTGGTGTGTGTGTGTGTGTGTGTCGTTGGCGTCCTCCGAGGGGGGAGGGCAGCGCCTGCTACTGGGCGTTCTCCTCGAACGGCGACAGGACGGTCACGCCCTCGGGCGCATGCGGGCCGAGCGGGCCTAGAGGCAGTTCCCGGGAGGCCTTCCTGGGGAGGATCGGGGACAAGCCCGATGTGGCGCTGCCTTATGAGAGGAAGACAAAACAACACAAACATGACCTTTCGACGGTCCGGGCGGCTGGAAGCGCCGCCAGGGGGTGCCAACGCAGATCCGATAAATCCGCGTGGAGCGCGGAATTTGTATGCTTATGTGTTTGTTCTTCTTCGCACTATGGGAAAGATAAACGAGGGGCGAATAAGCGTGCGACATTCGTGCACCTTTTGGGCTCCAGGGGGGCCCTTCAGGGTCCCGAAGGCGCGCGAAGGGTGGACCTTTCTCCAATCCCCCGTTTATCGCGCCCTCCATTACGCAGCACCCGACCCGGGTGAGGAACCACCAAGCTGAAATCAGGCCCAGGATTATTCCAAATTCAGCGGGTGAACCAGGATGTTGGGGCACGGCTTGTGTCAATCGCGGATATAACAGCGCCGATGCCGGCGTTAACCTCACAAGAACTGTGACCGAGGCAAGGGGAGCGGGCAACCGAACGGTCACCTGTGCAGGCTGTCGTTGGGTCTCAGCTGAGGCCCGTCGGCTACACGCACGGGTGGCCCCAGGCAGGAGCGGCCTACGGTGCAGGGCTTGCCGATCGCTGTGTGCGCTGTGGCAGCAGCGGCCTACGTGCTGCGGCTTCCCCCCACACGTCCCCCGAAAACCGCGCACGAAGATGACTCTGGCGAGCGTCCACACTTCCGTGTAGCCAAGCCAGGTGGGTGAGGCCATGGCCTGTGGGATGGGCTGCGGCAAACAGGCACGTGCACTGGAGCTGCGAGGCAAACATACACGTATGCTGCTTCTTGTGGACAGGCTGGTCGCCGACGGTGTGATTCGACTGCTCTACTTGGTAATGGGGGTGCTGACTGGTGGCCTGACAGAAGCTGACACCGTCAACCGAACCAATAGATACCAACCCAACCACAACGAACAATGTGCGGAAACGGAAGAGGTCACGTGCCCTTCTATACGTAGTGCCATAAATCTCCGCACGCGCGGACAAGAGGATTCGCTCTGGATGTGAAGCCCACCAGCCTTTTAGAGCGTATGCGACTTAGAGCGTTTCCTCTTCCAACCCCCCTTCGTCCCCTCCTGGGAGGGGTTTTCCATTTTTCTCTATTAATAAACACCCCCTCCCCCAGGCGGCCGGCAGACACCCAGGACCAATCCCTGTCAAAATAAACACAACATGCACTTTGGAGCAGCATCTTGGGTCATGCTCGTGGGACCCGCGAGTACTTCGTATTGTTTTTTTTGGCAAGGACGGCGGGGGTGCCCTCATAATGCCTTCTGTGCGCAAGGCCTCCATCCATGTCAAAAATAATGCAGCCGGTGGCGCTAAGTCATCCCACCCCTTCCCTGTGGCACCCCTCACAAGAAATCCTCCCAGACGGCTAAGTCGTCCCAACTTTCCCCGGGCGACTCGGTGAGCTGGCACATGGAAGGAGATAAATTCTGGGAAATCCATCATGCTGAGATGTCATGGACAATTGTGAGTCTCACAATTGTTCGCAATTCTTTTCTCATCGGCATACGACTCACCTTGTGCTATGCACTACATTGCCTGTGCACACCACAACTATAATTATAATGCATGTACACGCCCCAGCAGCCGTATGCGCAATGTACATCAATGCCCTGCGTGCACCAATCGTTGTTGTACAACACGGGGCCTGCGCACATCACGGCCTTCGTGTGCACCACAACGTCAATGTACACCACGGGGCCTGCGTGCACCACAAAGCTCGTGCACACCACAACTCCTGTCCACGGCATACACCCGCGAGCACAACAGCGCCTGTGCACAACGGTGATGGACAACAGAGACTATACACAACTGCGATGCACAGTGCAAAGTAACACCACGTGCACAACAACGCCTGTACGCAACGCCGTACTCGCGCATACCACAACAGCCATGTGCAGTGCAACGTTTGTGTGCACCACTGCGCCTGCGTGCGCCACAGCGCTTGTGTACACCACCAGAGTGCATGCGCACCACCGCGCCTGCGTGCACCCCCTGTGCTGCAGCGGCGGCAACAATTCGCCCCACAACACCCCAATGCATGTATGCACTAAAATGCCTGTGCACTTTCGAAACCCTCCAGGCCACGTCGGTCGTCGTCGTCCTCCTCCCCCTCCTCCGCCTCGCGTCCTCCTCCTCCTCCTCTTCTCCTCATTCTCCTCCTCCTCCTCTCCTCCTCCTCATCCTCATCCTCATCATCATACTTCTCCTCTTGCTCCTCCTCCTGCTGATCCTGGTCTTTCTTCTCCTCCCAACTCCTCGCATTTCACTGGATGGCTGTGGTGGCCCCGGTTAGGATCCGTAGGAATTGCATGGGTCCCTACGACGTCCTATGGAAACTGCAAAAAAATCACGCCTGTGGCCGGTTCCAAGGGGTACCGTTACGGGGGAGATCTGGGGGGGCACCGTACGTCACCCTCAAAACCATCCAAGAACAATATCTTAAGGCTTGCGCAAAGTCGCTCGCCATTCCATTGGCCAAGCTGGCCCAGCGCATTGTCGCCACAACCGTACGGCCTCGTGCGCGGGGCGCGCATTGGGTCGCCTGGTCATACGTTTGAGCGTAGAAAGGAGCTACCAGCGACACTGACAGGCACAACAGTATTCAGCTCAGCGCTCAACTTTCCAAGGTGATAGATATATCCATCGTCGGCTTATGTGTTCCTCGTTGGAACGTATAGGGGCCGTCGGCGTCAACCATTTTGAATACAGGGCAGGGAGAAGCGTTCGCCGCGATTCTCCTCGATGTCTTGCTTCGCTGGCTGAGTGCTTTTGCGTTTCGTCGCCGCGTTGCTGTGTACTGCCCAGACGTATCCAACGCATCTGACAAACTCGATCGTACGAGTCTCCTTACTGAGCTCCGCAATTTGCCGTTGCCACCCACGGATCCGCGCAGCGCTGAACAAGTTGGTTCGCTCCACGAACTGCCCAACTCCCCTCTCGTTTCTTTCGTCCTTCCTCCTCTCCTCGTCTTCATCCTCGTCATCCTCCCCTCCTCCTCTTACTCGTCGTGCCCGTCCCCGCTACTTTCTCCATCTGGAGGGGCTTTGATATTCATCGCCCCCTACGGGTAGCATTCCGCTACCTGAGTGGCGCGACTCTGTAGTTTGCTACAGAACGTATCGTGGCGGCAACAGCTGTTGAAGACTATCAATCCCTTTGCACGGATCGACTGGAAGACTTTGCGTTGCAGTACGCTTCCTGGCCTTCACTGTTTTCGCCAGGACTGGCGCGACTCGTGAAGTGTTTTCCTCTACCAATCCTTTTCCACCCTCTCCTCCTCCTCCTCCTCCTCCTCCTCCTCCTCCTCCTCCTCGTCCGCCTCCGCCTCCTCCTCCTCATTCGCTTATCCTGCTCCTCCCACCGTTTTCGCGTTACGTCATCGTCTTCGTGGTCTGCCTCGTCGTCGGCGACGTCGTCGTCATCGTGGTCGTCGTCGTCTTCGTCACCATCGTCACCATCGTCGGCGTCGTCGTCGGATTCCTCATCGTCCGCCGCGTCTTCTCCTCTTCTCTCCCCTTTCTCCTCCCTCCTGGCCGCTGTGCGTGAATCGCAGAGTGCGCGTCTCGCGCGGTGCCGCCGCTGGGGGATTGGCCCTCCCCACTCGCCTTCTCTTCCTCTCGTGTTCCTTGTCGTCCGCGTCGTTTGCTGCTGCTGTTCCCCTTCTCCTCCTCTCTCTTCCTATTCGTCCCTTCCCCCTCCTTTCACTATCTCCTCGTCGCCCATCGCCCCACCTGCATGTTTGATAATAGTTTGAACTTCGGATTACCCTTTCGCTCTGCACATGTTGTTGTTTTGGCCCGGCTGAAATTTGGGCAACATCCTATCCTGTTCATGATGTTTGTGTCAGATATCCGCCGCCTTCCCCTGCGGGGTCGGACTACCCATCATAGGGCCAACGTTACACGAGGTCGCTGGCTGCCCAGGACCCTCTTCGCCCACTGCTCCCATTCCTCCTCGCTGGACCCCCTCCCGCCCCCACCCACTCGTGTTCGAGGGGCCGAAACGTGTGCAAACCAAAACCCAGATAGCGGAGCACCCAGTCAGCGTGAACAACCACGCGAAAACACCCTAGAGATGGGGACGATCCTCGGACACACGCCTGGGAACTCCCAGCGAAACCAGAAAGCGATGAAAATTGCCTGCGCACCCCCACAAGCCTGGGAAACGCTGCGAAGGAACTGCCCTGGCGCTGTCCACAAATCGGGAGATCGCTGCTTTGAAGCCCCGTAAGCGCCGCCCAGAAGCCGAGGACATGCTGCCCAGGAGCTCCCCAGGTGCTGCCCACGATGCTGGGAAGCGATGCCTAGGAGCTGCCCACGAGCCTGGGGAGCTTTACCTAGGAGCCGACTAGACGTGCGCGCGAGAGGAAGCGATGCGCAGAAGCTTCGCAAACGCCTGCAGCCCACGCAATGAGAACGAATGGGAAAGCGACGGCGGGACAAACTGTTGGCTCCAACAAACCGCTGCGACCCTGCCTGGCCGGCAGCCGTGGAAGGGGATTCTGGCCTAGCCCACCCTGCAAGCTTTTCTCTGAAACCTTTATTGTAGCTTTCCTTCGGCTATCCGGGAACCTTCTGCCTGGCCCTCTCTGTTTTCCTTTACCTTCCTCACATGTTTTGTTTGCTACCCACGGGCTTGGGAATCGCTGGCTAGGAGCTGCCGGGGACCTGCGCATGAATGCCAGAGGCGCTGCGAAGGAGCATCGCGAACGCTTTCGGGACACGCTGCAAGTTCCAGCAGATCGCTGCGGCACCCCGTGACTGGCGGCTGTGGGCAGGAATATGGCCTAGCTGAGCCTGCCGGCTGTTTCTCTGATCTCTCCACAGCTCCCTCCAGGAACGATCCAAGAAACTCTTGCCCAACTCTCTCTCTCTCTCTCTCTTTCCCTTGTTTTCCTCCCCCCGCCCTCGCACTGATTCTTTGCGACCAACGGGCCTGGGAACCGCCTACTATAACCTGCGCGCGAGTGCAGGAAGCGTTGCGAAGAAGTGTCGCAAACGCTTGCGGCCCACGTATTGGCAACCATGAGGAAAGCGTTTGCGGGACACGCTGCGATGCGAGGTCAAGCAGATCACTGCGGCGCTCCCTGATTGGCGCCTGAGAGGAGCAAGCTGGCCTAACTCGGCCTGCCGGCTCCCTGTGAAGCCCTTATAACCCTCCTCGGGTTATGCGGCAACTTTGTGCCCGACTCTCTCTTTTCCCTACATCCCTCACGTTGTTTGCGACCCACGGGCCTGGGAACCGCTGTCTGGGAGCTGTCTAAGACTTCCACGCGAGCGCAGTAAGCGCTGCGAAGGAGCTTCGCAAACGCGTGCGGCCCACGTAATGGCAAATTATACTAAGCGCATAAAGGACACGCTGCGGGTTCAAGCAAATCGCTGCGGCGCTCCTTCACCTGCGGCGGAGGGGAGGAAACTGGCCTAGTTCAGCCTGCCGGCTTATGTTCGGAAATCCTCACAGCTCCCTCAAAGAGCTATCTAGGATCGTTGTGCCCGTCTCTTTTCCTTTCCCTCCCTCACGTTGTTTGCTTGTGGGCTACGGGCCCAGGAAGCACTGCCTTAGAGCTGCCTAGCGCTGCCCGCGAAGCTTGACAGCACTGCCTAGGGATTGCCTTGGCGCTGCCCAGAAGCTGCCTGGAAGCTGCGCGCCAGCTCACGGAGCGCGAGGAGCTGCGCAAACGCTCGCGGCACATGTCTTGGGAACGAGTAGGAAACCGTGACAAACTGCTGGCTCGAACGAGCCGCTGTGACGATCCCTGGCCAACAGCCGCGGAGACAAACGTGGCCTGGCCCAGCCTGCCGGTTTCCTCACCAGAACCGCTATAGGTTCAGGTCGGGAATGTCCCCCTAAAGGCGGAGTTTGGGAGAATATACATTTATAGAGATAAGATAACCAAGAGTAACAACATAACCGAAACATCGTACCCAGGCTATTGTGTGACTCTGTTTGAACAAGATGTTAAGGCTCGCTGCGCTTCGCGTTCTAATCTTGATCCTTGCACCCACATGTCGTATTGACTCTGCGGTTGACATATGGATGTAGCCGCAGTGTCGCTACGACCCATTCCCGAACCTGACGTTGAGGGGGCTAACCTTGCGCATCCCCGATTGGCAATAGACCCGACGCGTTCCGTCCAAACCGGACGCCAGGTTCGGCACTCGCACAGCACGAAGGGACGGCAGCTGCGGTCGCCATCTACGGGCAAGCTGAAATGGTATTTTGGAAGGGTTCAGGATTATGCGGGTGCAGCAATTATGTTGGTTCACGGTGTGAAATCCCCGAACTGGCGTTCTAGCACGATTCCAGATCGTCAGGACGCAGCAGTCAGGTTGATCCGTGGCGTGGAAATCCAGAGAAAAATGATTTGGCATGTTTCAAGATCTTCAAACGGTTGTCTTCCGTTGTAGGGGCCTTGGAAGAGAGAGCTCGGAGGGATAATCCCAACATCGTTGATGACTCTTGGGTTTACACTTGTCCTCCTCATCCTCCTCTTCCTCCTTCGCACGGGCATGGTACCGCATCCTGGTGCCAGCGCAACCTAACGCAAAGGGCACATTGTCACTTGGAGTCGACGCATGGGCATTGAGGGACAAACGAGCGGCCGATTTCTTGCCGTGGTGGAGGACTCAATTCCCTTGAACCATGGGTTCCATGCACAAGTGAGGCACACGTTTGTCCTCTTGGGTCCGTGTAGCTGGCCCGCAGTACTAGGGTCGGCGCAGCGCGGTCCGAATAATCAAAACCTGTATCGTCTCCAGAGGTGGGTGTTTCGTTCACACCAGCACCACCGGAGGCGGTACACCACCACGGGGAAGGTGGCCGCAAGTGGGCCGGCGCCAAGCTGTTATCCTATCGCAGCGCACCTTTTCGTCTTGGTGCACCGTTCGGGGACGACTACCGTTGTCGTTTGCACATGCTCCTACATGCTCCTCTTCCTCTTCCTCCTCTTCCTCTAACTGCTCCTCCACGCACTCCCATTCACTCGCTCACTCGCTCGCTTGCTCACGACACCTGAGGCTCCGAAGCGGCAGCACCATCCCTGCTAGAGACGCGCGGGGACGACAGCACATTCTCAACCAAGGACGGGGCCAACGCTGAGGCTGGAGCACCGTGCTCACTGACGAACGCGACCAGAGCTGAAACGAAAGCACGGCTCCCAAACAAAAAAAACGTTGCTGAGGCGAGACCAACATCTTGAAATTTCTGTGGCGACAGTTCTACACCTCATGATAACCCATTGTTTTACAGTGGCGCCAGCGCCTAGACTTAGCACCAACTGCTGTACAAAACACACTTCGCGTCTAAATCTGGCTAATGCGCGGCCACTCCGCGATCACTGTCCTGAGAAGTAAATACTTGACAAGGACGGCAAAGATGCTAGAACATTGCCTGCTGTGTGCAGGCACACCAGACACCGTGCTGGGCTCCCCGCCGCGACTCTGCATTGGTTTTCGGCAGAAAGATGGTGGGGGCCCACATGTTTCCCGATGTATGCTGTCACGAACGCGGGCGCACCTGGCACGCTCTTCTTATGTCCCGAGAATGGCGCACCTGGCACGGCTGGACCATGCGGCATACGCGGCGCACGTTGAGCACGTGGCGCAACTGGCGTGCCAGGCGTGCCTGGCACGCATGGGCCCCAGGGGTGCCTGGCGCAGCTGCCGCGTGTGGCACGCGTGGCGCACCTCGCCCCAGCGTCGCGCAAGTGGGGTATGTTTTGGTTTCCAGTAACAGTCCATCCATAGACGACCGCTGAACATGCTCAGGTTCGGGTGCTACCTATGTGTGGGAAGGGCGGTTGGGAGTGAGCAAGAGAGCTTGCTGGCGGGATGAGTGTCTTGACTCTTCCACCAACCCCTTCCCCTGGACCTGGAAGGGAAGTCCCACGACCGACTGGAGCGTCCAAGAAGGTCTCGGCGAGGAAGCATAAATCAATGGCTTTACCTAGGTTTGCGCCAATGTGCCCTGAAGGCGCCCCAAGAGGCCCCTAAGAAGCTTTCAAGGGACATCCGAAGAGGGCCCGAGCGGCATCTAAGAGACCTCTGGCCAGTCTGCTCACCCTCGTCCTCCTCCTCCTCCTCCTTCTGCTCCTCCTCCATCCTCACTTGTCCCCGTCCCCCTCCTCCTCCCCCTCCTCCTCCTCCCCCTCCTCCTCCTCCTCCTCCTCCTCATCTTCCTCCTCCTCATACGATTCCTCCTCCATTCTCCCCTCTTGGGGTATGACGGCTTCCCCAGCCTGTTATTCCACTGAATGCTCCTCCATATCCCTGAACAAGGCAACTCGCCCAAGTATCGTGTCTGGATGGGCTGATGCGGCTACGCGAAACGCTTAGAATATTGCATCTGCCATGCAGAGGAATAATGGTTAGTGTGGAACGGGTCATAGACCCCTGGGACAAGATGGCGGAGGAGAGGAGGAATGAGGAATGAGGGGAGGTAGGACCCAAACCTCCGATATCGTGTTTTCTGTTCACGTGGGCTCCCGAAATCTGGACCACTGCCCGGGCTCCGCATTTTCATCCCGAATGCTGTTGTGACGGTTCTGGTGATTGGCAAGGGCCCCCCAGAGGCGAAACCTTCCAGGAAGACTTGCGTCGTGATGCTTTCACGACGCGACGTCTGGGGACTGGCACTCCTAAAAGGAAACGAAAAACGTTGACACAACGCCCAACAGCAAACTTGCCCGAATCCGACGGCGGCCGCTGTTGGGCAAGCAAGTGCTTGTCTCGAGTGGGCACCGTTCGCGGCGACTCCGAGAGCGGGTCCTGTTAACCGCGGACATGACTTGCCCTCGGTCTTCGTCAACTTTCTTTCCGTGCCCATTTCGACCCTCCAGAGTTAGTGAAACAAGCAATGACATAAACATGAAAACTCGGAGGTCCGCGCGGATTTCTCAGATCGGCGTTGGACCCCCTCCATGGCGCGCGGAGCGCGCCAGGGGCGGCGCCGGAGGCGCCGCCAAGATGCTCCAGCGCCGATCCGAGAAATCCGCGCAGACCTCCGAATTTGTATGTTTATGTCATTGTTAGTTCCCCTAGGAGTGGAGGGGGGTCGCATCCGCTCAAAATCGGTCCCCAGACCCCTCCTGGGGTCCGTCTGGTGCAGGTTCCACCCCCTCCAGGTCAGCTTTTGACTTTCCTGGGGCCCGAAAGCGACCCCAGGAGGCAGAAAAAGCAAAAAGCCTTCTTGAACTCAGAACCTCCAACCTTCCCCCCCCCTCTTGGCTGGCCTGGACCAGTGGTGGGCCACCTCAGACCCCCAGCCAGCTCCAAGAGGGAGGAACCCGCGGCTGGGGCCGCCACCTGCCTGCTGGCACCGCGCCCATGCCTGTGGGGGAACGCCTCCCCCCGCCCCCCCTGGCCCCGCGCACGTTCGGTACCGCCACGGGGGAGGGGAGAGGGGGGAGGGCGACCCCCCGTGAAGCACGCTACGGGTTCACCGATTAAAGAGGGACAGAAACTGCATAAGCACCCCCCTTCCTGGGCCGCCAAGCGCGCCAGGGGCGGCGCCGGAGGCGCCACCAAGGGGGTCCAGCGCCAATCCAGGAGATCCGCGCAGAGCCCCGATAAGCGTACTTTACGCGGTTCCCTTTCTACAAGTGTAAAAGCATCCTGCACGGGGTCCGAGTAGATTGGGTCGGAGAGTAGCGCCGCATCGCCGTTACATCGACGATGCATCGGCGATGCGGCGTCGATGCACTGGAGATGCATCGGCGACGTCAACGTGAAACAAATTGGGCTCCACATTGAGCCGCATCGGCGATGCATCGGCGATGCGGCGCGGTCCTCCGACCCCAGAGGCCTCGAGAATAAGAAGGCGATCTCCAAAGTGGAGGGAAGCGCCCGCGGCTGGGGCCGCCACCTGCAGCCTCATCGGCAAGAACCTGGGCTTCATGTACAGCCAGCCGTCGCCCTGCGCGAGCGCAGCGCGGGGGGGCCGCCGGCCTGGTTTTTGTTGCCTGGGAGGCGGGCGGCGCTCTCCGGGGAGGTCAGCTTCGGCAGCCGCAGTCAAGCTGGCCACACACCAAGCCGCCCCCGAGCCGACCCGAAGCCACCGCTGGGCCTGCCGAGTTCCAGCGGAGGGGCATGTCGGAACATCGGAAAAAAACACCGTGGGACCCGTACGCACCCCGGCCAGATTTCTTTGTGCTGTCCGAGGGGGGTCTGGGACAAGCTGGTATGGGGGCTGGAGTATCCTGATGAAAAATGAGAAACAGAAAGTCCCGGGGCGGGCGCCGCCGGCGGGGGTCCTTGGGGAAGGTCCCGCCTTCCGGGTCGGCGGCACCGAGCGTAAGGCCTTCACAATAGATGGCATGAATCTCACCAGCCCTCTGGGCGTAGGTGGTCTAGGGCGGTTTCTCGTCCAACCCCGCCCCCTTCACCTTCGGGGAGGGCTTTATCACTGTTCACTATTCTTATACACCCCCTCCCCCAGGCGACCGGCGGCCAACCAGGAAACAAGCAGCCCCCCACCACCATCCCTTTCAAAAAACAATGCACAACGCACTCTGCCTCCACATGTGGAGCATGCGCGACCAATCCGATGCCATCCCTGTCAACAAAAACAACACAAAGTACACTTTGGGGCAAACTATTGAGTCATGTTCGTGAAGCCCACGAGCCCTTTGTATTGTTTCTGACAGGGGCGACGGGGGTGTCAGCATATTGCCTGCTGCGCGCAGGGCTACCATCCCTGACAAAAAAAACAATACAAAATGCACCTCGCGGCTAAATCTGAATAATGCGCGGCCACCCTGCGATCACTGTCAAGCGGTTTTTGACACGGACTTCGGGGGTGGTGGCGTACGGTGCGCAGGCCCACCAGACACACAATGATGGACATTGGTTTTCGACAAGGGTGGGGGCCGACATGTTTCCTGATGTGTACTGTCACGTGCGCAAGCGGACCTGACACACTCTGCACGTGCCCCGAACGTGGCGCACATGGCGCGGCTGGAGTATGCGGCACACCTGGCGCGGAGCACGTGGCGCATCTGGCGCACCAGGAGTGCCCGGCACGCTCGGGCCCCAGGGGTGCCTGGCGCGCGTGGCGCGCCTGGAACGCATGGCGCACCTCGCCCCAGCGTCGCGCACATGGGGTCGGCTTTGGTTCCCAGTAGCTGCCACTCCAAAGACGACCGCTGGACATGCTGAGACTCGGGTGTTACTTATGTGTTGGGAGGGCGGGTGGGAGTGAGCTAGACGACGTGCTATCTAGGGGGTGTCTTGACCCCTCCCCCTCCCCCCTCCCCTGGACCTGGAGGGGGAAGGCGTTGGAGCGTCCAAGATGGCCCAAGATGGGCCTCAGAAAGCCCAAGATGACCTCCAAGATGGCTCAAGATAGCCCAAGATGGATCAATATGGCTCCCAAGATGCTCCAAGAGGCCCCCAAGACCGTTCCAAGACGGCGCCGAGTGGCCAGAGACCCCCCAGGAGGCCGCCAAGAGGCCCAAATCCTTCAAACACCCAGAGACAAGCAAAGATGTCTGCCTTTTCGCCGTTTCGCTTCTGATGGCCTTCCGAGGCCTCAAGACAGTTCCAATAGGGCCCCCGAGGGCCCCAAGAGAGTCCAAGAAAGCCCCAAGACTGTCCCAAGAGCGCCTTAGAGCACGTCAGGAGCGCTCCAAGAGAGGTCCAAGAGACCATTATATGCACTCTAGAAGGGCAAGGCCAATTTCAGCTCCTCCCTTCTTTAACCGATGTCCTCCAAGATAGCTCCAAGAGCGCCCCCAAACCTTCCAAGAGCGCCGCGAAAGGGCCGAACGACGCGCCACGGAGGACCCAAGAGGCGCCCAAGAGGCCTCCAAGAGGCACCCCAGGAGCTCCTCCTCCTCCTCCTCCTGCTCCTCCTCTTCTCCCTCCCCCACCTCGTCCTTATTCCCCGACTTTCCTCATTCGGCAATCCACGAAAGCGCATACGTTTCGCTCCTGGGTTTCCGCAGGCTCATCCAAGACTCCAGTATGACGGCTGTACCCGCACTTGATCCACTGCATACTCCCCCGCATCCCTGGTCAAGGCAATTCGCTTGGACATCGTTTCTGGGTGGGCTGGTGGGGAAACGCGAAAGGTCAATAATGAATCAATTAACCTTCAAGACGCGGTTGCTTACATGTGAAGGGCAAACTTCGCTAATTCAGGGTCAGTCGCAATTACTCACAAGGCGCACCCGAACTGGGGGAGCGGGAACATGGTGACGATGCCAAACAACGAACGTTGTCCAAAGCTAAGTGTGTCTGCCAATGGGCCAGCGATGCTTACAAATGTCTGCTGTGTTGATTTGTTCGCAAAGCGGTCCTGGGAAGTCCTGACCGTGTATCCAAGGCTGGAGTTTCATCCTGTTTTGATCGTCCAGGGGTCTGGCGAAGGCCCACCCTGTCCGACCAGCTTCTGGTACTAACGCATGTGGTGCCAGCCGACGTCACGATGTCTGTGGAGAGAAGCGGACTCCAAGAGTATCTGGGCACTGTCCTCAGGAAGGGGATGCAGACCCTCGCTCCCCAAATGCATTGCTATATGTGTTGGTAATGGCAAAGGAAACGCACTGCTAATGAAATGTGGATTGTCACAGACACTTCGACACGTCTGCTCTAGATGGCGTAGGCGTGCCAGAGCTGCCCACATGAAACGCGCGCAACCAATTTTTGGAAACCCCAAACTGCATTGTGATGTGGGGAGCGTGGACAATTTGAGGAGCAGGGGGGTAAGGCACGTATACAACATCTGGCCTCATTGCTTACTGCCCTTCTTGCTCGTGTGGCCACGCCCGTGGGCGCCCCCATTGGAGGGCTGCGGATCGCTGTGGGGGCTCCTGTCCACTTCTGTGCTGGGCCT
The DNA here is from genome assembly GCA_963575745.1 of Prorocentrum cordatum. Taxonomy (NCBI): domain Eukaryota; class Dinophyceae; order Prorocentrales; family Prorocentraceae; genus Prorocentrum; species Prorocentrum cordatum. Next base: position 91,990 of record CAUYUJ010011112.1, read on the forward strand.
CCCTGGCGCCTCCCCGAACCCCTTTCCGGCGGCGGGTTGGCCTGCTGTGTTCCGCGCCTTGGGCCGTGCGGCGGCCGGCGGAAGCCGGCGTGGGGATGCAGCGCCGCGGGCCTCTCTCACTCGTCCTGGCTGGTTGCGCTGGTTGATCGATTGGCCGCGCCCTTGGGCGGGTGGCGGTCGCACGGGGCCGCCCAATGCGCGCCCTGCTGGTGCGCGCCGAAGAGGCGCGGCTGTTTTGCGTTGACATGGCCGGGCTGCTGCAGGGATCCATGCCCTTGCTTTCGCTGGGTCCCCTGGTGCGCCCGTGCGTTTTCTGAGCGGCTCCAATGTCCCAAATCCCTTGCGTTCGCTGGGTTCCCACGGGGCACCCTTGCTTTCGCTGGGCAATTCCAGGACCCTGAACCCTTGCATTCGCTGGGTTCCACTGGCGCGCCCTTGCAGTGTCGGGCGGCTCCAATGTCCAGAGCCCTTGCATTCGCTGGGCGGTTCCAGTATCCCAAAGCCCTTGCATTCGCTGGGTTCCCCTGGTGCGCCATTGCGTTTGCTGGGCGGCCAATGTCCAAAACCTTGTCTTCGCTGGGCCCACCTGCTACGCCATTGATCTCGCTGGGAGGCTCCAGTATCCCACAGCCCTTGCATTCGCTAGGTTCCCCTGGTGCGCCCTTGCATTCGCTGGGCGGCTCAAGCATCCGTAATCCTTGCATCCGCTGGGTGGCGCTTGCCGCCATGCTATTCTGGCGCTGCTGGCGCCATTGGCACTGCGGAATGCCTGTTCTGCGTCGCTGAGTGCCTCTTTCTGAAGCTGAGCGTACCATCCTGGCGCCGCGCAGCGCCAGTTGCACCGCCGAGTGCCGTTCTGGTGCTGCCGGGCGCCATTCGCACCGCTGGGTGCGTTCTAGCGCCGCGGGCGCCACTTGCACCGCCCATTGCGTCCTCGTGCCATGCAGCACCATTCGCGCGCTGGGTGTTGTCGGGCGCCACTCGCGCCGCGGGGCACCGTTGATGCTGCTGCGCGCCATTCGTACAGACGTGCGTTCGCTTTCACCTCGTCGCGCGCGTTTGCTGCTTCTGCCCTCTCTCGTTCTACGTTTTGCTTGGGTTGCTCGGGAAGTTGTACTCTGTCCGTAGCCTCGACGGCTTGAATCCTTTGCTTGCGCTCGCCTGGTTCGCCGGTCTACAGTCCCCCGCTTCGCTGTCCACGGCACCGTGGCTCAGGTGTCATTCGCCGACGCAGGGATTGCGCCTGATCTCGAGGGCCTGCCCGGGCCAGCCTTTTGCAGGCCCGGCCAGCTCCGAGAAGTTGAACTGGGTCCGTTTTGCCCTCGAGGTCGATAGTGCCCCGCGTGCCAAGCCCGACTTGCGCATCTACGCCAGCGTGGCGGGGGCGCTGGCCAACCTGGTCGGCGACATTCAATTCCGAAGGCCAGAAAACCAAGACTTTTGACGTGACGGTCCCCCGAGCTCACGGAAACGCCGCGTCAAGAATCCCAAGGGGCCCAAAGCCAAAACCCCAGGATTTCTGACGTGGCAGCCCCTCGAGCCCAGGGACCCAGAGCACACGGGGGCGCCTTGTCAAAATTCTCCGGGCCCCCATGGCCAACGCCCCAGGATTCCTGACGTGAACCCACGGGGGCGCCGCGTCGAACGTCGCGGGGGGTTGGAAAACCAAGGGCGCCGAGAAAAGCCAAGGCCGCCGAGAAAACCCAAGGGCGTCGAAAGAAACAAAGGGCGCCGAACCCAAACACTGGCGCCGAGAAACAAGCACAATGGCGCCGACAAACCCAAGGGCGTCGAAAGAACCCAAGGGCGCCCAAGACCGCTAGGGGGAAACAAGAAACAAAAGGCGCCGGACAAAAAAATGGGCAACCCACAAAAAAACAAACGGCGCAGAGCAATACAAGGGCGCACAACGAAAACAAACGCAATAGCGCCGAGAACACCCACAAGGGCGCCAAACAAATTAACGGCGCAACAAAATCCGCCGAACAAATCCAAGGACGCTAAACAACCGAGGGCGCCGAACAAAAACAAGGGCGGCAAAGGGCGCTGGACAAAAAACAACAACAGCGTCGGAAAACACCAAAAGCGCAACAACAACAAAAAAACAAAGGCAGAACGACAACCAAGCGCCGGAAAAAAAGAGCGCCGAAAAAATCAAGGACGCCGAGAAAACCCCTAGAGCGCCGCAGAAACCGAAGGGCGCCCAAAGGCGCTGAAAAAAAACCAAAGGGCACCGACAAAAAAAAAGCCGCTGAGAAAACCCACGCGCGCAATCAAAATCCAAGAGCGCCAGAAAACATCTAAGGCGCCGAACAAAAAAAACAAGGGCACCGAAAAAAAACCCAAGGGCGCAGGAACATCACAGAACAAATCCAAGGGCGTCGACTAAAACTGAAGGGCACCGAACAAAAAGCACAGGGCGCCGAACGAAAACCAAAGGCGCAGAACAAACAACAAAAAACAGGGGCGCTGAAAAAACCCAAGGGCACCCAAGGGTGCCGAATAAAAACAAGGGCGCCGATAAACCCTAAGGCACAGAACAACAATAAGGGCGTCGAAAAAAGCCGCGGGCGCCGAAAAAAAACCTCGGCCCAAAACGAAAGGTCGACCCCCCCCCAGAAGAGCAGAAAAACCCAAGAAAAGCCGAACACCTAAGGGCTCGTCGAAAGTTATAACCTCAGGCCCCGAAAAAACTAAAGGGGCCAACAAAACAACAAACCTAAGGAGGCGGAGAAAAACGTTGGAAGCGCCGACAAACCCGACGGGGCGCCAAAACACCAAAGAGGGCGCCGAAGCAACAACGGCGACGCATTGACAACACCCATGCGCGGATAGAATGGCGCGGTAGTGAAACGAAACCAAGACACAACACACATCGGAGCGACATGCTCAAACAACACAAACAACAAAGCAGGGCACGTCGCACGCAATCGACCACATCATTCAACAGAACGTGTCGCCCATAACTGCGGCCATAATATTTTGCTAAAGTAGTTTAGAACAGAAAAACGCATTTAGAACGAACACCAGCGAACTCACCAAACACATAGAAATTATAGCAGAACAACGTTTAGGCAGCACCCTGCGTTTCGCCCTCAGCACGTGCGGGAACGCGGGCAGCTTAGTGTTGCAACGATGCATTTTCTAGCTGCGACGATGACCAAAGCTACTTGTCAGAGCCGCACGCGCCCTGGATCTCAAAGGACACTTGGCGCACTAGCGAAGCAAAGCAACCCCCAAGGCCACATTTGCCTCCGATCCACCTTGGACAATCGGTGCTGCGAAGACGATCGTCAATTCGTAAAAAAGATAGCGCAACCAGTAACAACGAAGTACACAAGGCCATGTGCAAACGATTGCTTTGCAACAGAAGCGAGGACGTCCGTGGGGGTTGGGGTGGACGAAGGCAACTCCAGAATCTGCCACCATGCCCCCTGGCACGTTGAGGCGTGGAAGAATGCCCAGAGCTGTCTGGTAGGGCATTTGTAAATCTGATAGGGGGCTGCCCCCTGCTCTTTCTCAGACTGCTGCAAGCATCCCCCCTACTCACCGAAGCAACGCTTCGCGTGCCCGCTCGAGCATGGTGCACCCCCAGCATGGCAGCTAACGCCTGAACCCCTTCCACGAGTGCCCACTCGAGGTACACGTCCCGCACGTTAGCCAATGCCTGAATCCTCATTCCATGCGCGCCCGCTCGAAGATTGCGCACTTCCCATATTTGAGCAGGGACCGTCCGTCCCGGCATTCCTGTAGGCCTACCACGAAATGTTCTTAGAACCCAGAAGGGTTCTAATAACAAAAACAGTGTTCTTAGAACATAAACCCGATGTGATTGCCAGAAACGTTCTAAGAACGTTGCGCGCAAACCATAAACAGTTCTCAGAACATTATTTGGTAGGCCTATAGGCGAACCAGGACGCTTCGCCGGTGCTTGACATATGGCTGCTACCTCCTAGACCCTTCTCCCACGCGCATCTGCTCGAGGATCGTGCACTTCCCGCATGGCTGCTGCCTCCTAGATCCTTATCCCACGCGCACCTGCTCGAGAATCGTGCACTTCCAGCATTCCCAGGCGCCGATCCCCAGTGCTCCAGATTCTTCCAAGCAGCGGCCCCTTAACAAAAAAAACGATGGATGTGCGTCCCGAGCTTCCAACACGGCCGGCGCAGGCAATCAAGGACACCAAGACGGCCCAAGATGCCTCGAAGACGGCCCAAGATGGTCCCAAGGCGGCCGAATATTGCTTCAAGACGGCACAAGGTGCCTCCTCGAAGACCCAAAAGGGCCACAAGGACATCCAAAAAGGTCCGAGGAAGCCGATGTCCACGTGGCTTTTGAATTAGTTTCGCAGTCTCGCCTTTTCGGGCTGCCATCAACTTAAGACGACTCAAAATGATTCGACGGTGGCCCAAGAGGCATCCAAGGCGGCACCAAGACGGCCTCCAGTGGGACCCAAAGCGGCTTTACAAGACCCTTCGACGGCGCCAAGACGGCCCCACGACGGCCCTACTACCCAGGATAAGGCCAACAGAACCCATGACGGCCCAAGAGAACCCCAAGCCGACGTAGGAGGGCCCAAACACGCTCCCAAGGGACCCCCCAGACTGCCTCACACGAGGCCCAGACAGCCCCAAGACAGCCCAAACGAGTTGCAGCGTCATCTTCATCATAATCAGCATCATCAGCATCAGCATCATCATGATCAGCAGCATCGTTTTCATCATCATCATCATCCTCATCCTTTCTTCATCCGCATCATCATCCTCATTCTCAGCCTCCTCCTCCTCCTCATCATCATAATCAGCATCATCATTAAAATAATCAGCATATACATCAGCATCAGCATAACAATCGCCATTGTTATCAACATTCCCATCATAATCAACATCTACATTAGAATCAGCATCGTCATCGTCACTACCAACAGGGACAGCATCAGCATCACCACCGTCATTGTCAGCAGCATCGGCGTCATCAGCATCACCATCATTAGCACCATTATTGTTGTCAGCATCGTCATCATCAGTATAAGAACCATCACAATCATAATCACCACTGCCATCAACATCAACATCATCATCACCAACCATTCTGATTGCAAATATGATAGGTGTTTCTCTCCCCGCGTGGCTCGCGGGCCGTTATCGGCTCTGCTGTGCGCGGCGGCTCCGCTGGAGCCGAGGACGATAGCTAAAGCAAAAAAAGGCCGGCCTGAGAGCCAAACGCGGCGACGGGCACAGGGCACGGGGCACGGAGACGGGCAAGGAAAAGGGCAAAGAGAGAGAGGCTATGCCGGGCCTCCGAAGGGGCTCCTAAGGCTGCTGGGTCTCACTCACTGGGCCCCTGAGGGCCTCACGCATCTTTCCCCAGGGGATTATCCGACTCATTACTTTTACTTTGTAGCCTCGAACGTCTCGAGCTCATCTCGCTCGGCAAACCGAACGCCTGCAGCAACGCGTTCACGTCGTGCTCTATGCTCCTCGCTCCGGTCGTGCTTCTCGTACTCGCAACTCGCTGTGATCTCTTCTTTTTCCTTGATTTTCGCCGCAGCCACATCCTGCTGCATCGTCAAAATGGTTCGTCCTCCAGAAGTGCTAACCTACTCCAAGTCCACACCATCCTTGGTGAGAATATCAGAAAGTTCCTGCACACCGCCAACCCATCGCAATTCCGTACTCGGCTGTCTCAAGGCCTCCTTCAATAACGCACCTTCTATCGCCATCCGCTTGACACGACTCAAACCCGAACCCTCTTTCGTAATGTCATCGTGACATGATCGGGCATATCTCAAGAAACGTGTGCGCCCCCACAACAACATCCTGCCAATTCTTCAGATCCAACTTGTGGGAAAAAAATCTTCCAGTTCCAACAAAACACATAACCACTCACCGGCCTCCAGAGAATCTGCCAGATGCGACGTTTTTTCCCGCCAAAGCACTCCTGCATACTCGTTGCGTCGACTTCGAACTGTAATCCGGCATCGCCGCCTTGACCAGTTTTCCACTGAGAACATCTTTCTCGGCAGTAAACAGCAGGTGGCCTCCAATGCTCTTGTACCTGCTGATCTCGTCGCTCTCTGGATTGCCGTTCGCATGCCCTGAATCGCACGCGATGACCGCCGCGGACTGTCTCAAGCCGATCCCAAACGGAAACTTCTGCACATAGTCAGCTCTTCGCTTCCCCTCGTTGGTCGCCTTGTTGGCCTTCGCCAAATCCGCCACGCATGGTGCCACCATCGCGCGTTGGGCCTGCCCTGCTTGAAACGCTAGATCTGCTCGCAGCTGTCGCGCTAGCCAGGAGATCTCGCCAGTCGCCCCTCGCAGAGCTGCGCCTCCGTCTCGTCGAGCGGGCAGGCCAACTCCTTCCTTCTGTCCCTCGGAATCGCAGCAAACTTCACGTAGAGACTGTAAACCTTCATCATAACGCCAACATCGCCATTCGACATCCGCATGGTTTCTCGCCCTCGAGAGCCAAAGTCCTCCTTCTGTCACTTCGAGAAATTCAGCGTCCCCCGCGTGCACTTCGAGGCTATCGTCTCAAACTCTGCGGCGACCCCGGCAAGCAAATTGTCTGCGCGCGTGCATAGAACACCCGCGAGCTCTCCACTCGCGTCTCTAGGGTAAAACAATGCTGGCACCAGAACTGATTGAGACCACCATCCTTCTCCATAGCCTCGCAGAAAGCTAACCAAAATAAACGCGCCGCCTCCGCAACTCAGTACATGGCCCCCTTCGCTTCCAAAGGCTGTCTCTGGTGCAATCCCGACAGTCCTCCTCGAGGTTGGCGCATGTAGACTTCTCGCCCAATACCTCGTCCAGACAAATATTCTTGACGTCGCCGCAACTCATGACCTCGTTGAAACTCGGAATGACCTAGAGCGCACGCTCAGCTCCTTCAACCTCAATTCCTTGTCTGCCCTTCTTTGCGGTAGTCTGCCCCGCTTGGCATGTATGCTCGAACTCGTTCCTCTCCACTGCGAAGGCTACCGCCTCCTTGCTGATGGCGCGCTCCTCGTAGAAAGTCCGATTGCTCCCGTGCGTCACGCAGGCTGCCTCCGTCAAGCTGTCGCTGTCGTCGTAGACGTGGAAAGACTCCTCCTGGCCCTTCTTGTTCTCACGAATGGAATGAGGTACGTCATCCAGCAGTCGCTGACGCTTGGCTTCTCGCTCCTCTGCTTATCTGCAGGCCTTCCCCTATCCTCCTCGGCAGGGCCATGGAGTGGTTCACCGGGTCCCGGGGCCGAGTGGTAACCATGCAAATCTGGATCCCATTCTGCACACATTGGAACTTCCGCTGGTTGAAGAGTCTTCTGAACGAAACCCTTCATCGCTCCCTCCTGCTCGCCCGGTGGTGCTGGGGCTCGTGCTGCTTTTTTTTGTTTCACGTGCAGGTGGTCCGTCCTGTCGCAGTGTAGCTGGTTGATCTTCTGATTGCGCTGCTGGAACTTCCTCCTTCTCGCTGGTCTTCGGCGCCTCTGATGGCGGCGCCTCCGGCGGTGGCTGCGCCGCAGCTGGCTCTGGCTGAAGTCGAACTCCATCTTCTCGAAAGTCTGAACCCGCTGCCTCCTGCACCCCCCCTCGCGTGGATCAGATCCGCCTCCTGCCCCGTCGCTGGCCAAGTCCTCGCTTCCCCATTCCCCATCCGAAGCCTGGGCGAGATGTTCCGGTGCGCAAGCGATGGTGATGCCACGGTGTACGATCCAGACAGCGCGCTTGCCCCCGTGTCCGATGACTCGCGCCACTCCACTCCAATTGATGACGCTCTCGGATCTCTTCCCTAGCCCGCGATGGTCCTATCAGAACGCCCAGTCACCGACGTTGAAGGGCCCCCGTTCTGGTCGTACGGGTCGCAGTTCTGCTCTCTTGATGGCGTCGTCGTACGCCACCTTCGCGCGTGCCTCTCGCGCTGCTTCTCGTAGTGCGGCTTTCCTCGCAAATATCGGTGTAGGTGTCGCTGATGCTGCTGCTGCTGCGCCTATCCTTTGGACGTCGCCGTCGTCCATGAGATCTGCTGGTAAACGGGCATCACGTCCGAGTACCCACTGAGCCGGTGAGAAGCCTGACCTCCTGCTCAGTGAGTTCTTCGCTTGGTTGATCTCTATCGCTGCATTCAGCGCATCCTCGCGCCCTGCGACCTGCTTCGCCCAAACGACTCCCTTCCACATGGCCTGCCATTGATCTGATCTCAATGGCGCTCCACCTTGGCGATGTACCACGCTGCCGCCATGGCGTCCGAATCGAACCTGCAGCCTCTGTTCGCGATGTGCTCGGAGAAGCTGCCAAGGAAACCCTTGGCCCTGCCCACGACGACTCCAACCTCAGATCCACCTGCCCACGAGGCCGAACGCAGCTCGTAGGTCTGGAGGCGGTGCTTGAGCTCGCCATTTTGCGAACTGCCCCCAAGAAGGCAACAGCTGGACATGAACAACCAAAGCGCGCTACATTGAGAAACTGCCACTCTGCTTGATATGCGTTCTTCTCGGCGAACGCGTCGAAACCGTCCGCGACGTTGAACCCGTTCACTGATGGTAACTTGCTCGGTCTCGCCAATGCTGGTCGTCTGAATCGCTCGCAGTGTTCGCAGTGAAAAAATCTGCATGCAGCGATTGCCGCCTCCGACGCCCTCGAGATACGCAGTGCCCAACGCCTCCACCTCCGATGCGTGCCCCAGATTGTCGCGGGGCTTCCCGATCGCCACCTCGAGTTCTCGTGGTATCTGGCCCCAACGCAGCTTCCGAGTCGTCTCCTCATCCTGCTCTTCGTCCTGCGCCCCGCCGATGCGCGCCGCGCGCCATGATGAGAATGTCTGCTCCCGCGATCTTCATGACCCTCTGCTGCGGTAGTTTGCTTGTCCAATCTCCCCATCCGAGTTCTTGTCAATGTCCCCGTTCGCTTCGTGCGCAGGCTGTCCGGAATGGCGCTTGCGACGTGTGGGGGCGAGTTGCAACTGCCAGCGGCGTCCGAGGATTGCATATGATCATCAGCAGCTTGACAGTGGCATTCGTCTCTTCGAGCTTCGCAATCTGCGCTGGCTTCTCGCCCGCCGGCGGCCGCAAGAGGGATGAGGGCGTGAGGTAGCCCGCGATGTTGTTGAAGATTTCCAGCACCTTGTCTGACTTCTCTTCCTGCATGGCGATCCACCCTGCACTGCGAGTACCTCTTCGCCGTGGACCTCCGACTCCTCCAAGTAGCCATGGCCCCCTTCTGGCTCTCTCGATCGGTGGTGTTTCGACTCCATCTTCGCCTCCTGCTGGGTCGCTCACCCCCGTGTGTCCAGGAGCCAATGCTGCAGCGCTGTCAAGCTCGATATGCTGACGTAGTCCTTCTCAAATGGCTCCTGCCATCTTCGCTGGGTGCGATGCCGCCTGTGCTGCTCGCTTTCCGGCTGAATTGTTGCCCCCCACCATATCGCGCGGCGTCTTGCACTTGCATGGCATGGCTAGCTTGTTCAGGATGCACTGGCTGTTGGTGAGATACCCGCTGAGCTTATGAAATTGTCGTCCGTTGTCAACGTCCTTCCTGCCGAACCCGCGCGGAGCAGCCGAAGCAAGCCGCGCGCCGGGAAGCTGAAATACATCTGCCAGAACACCTCCTCTGCATGAAGATATCGACCTCTGCGGCCCCGGCGAGCGCAAGTCCTTCATACTAAACGTAATACCAAGATACCGCAAGTCCCCCGTGGAAGCCCCCAGTCAACCGTCGGGCACATCTTCGTCATAAACGACCAGATACGGCAACCGATCGCGAGAATGGTGCGCGCCGGGCCGTGGTTTTCTTAGATATTGAGAAACGACGTCTCGCCCTCGATTGTCAGCAAATCGCATCCGCCTAATCGAGCGGTCGTGAGTTCGCCCATTCGAAATCTGCCGACGCCAATCGCGTCACTCGAAGAGTTCCGCCCCAGGGCTCGACACTCGTCGTTGTGTTGAAACCTTGTGTGGCTCTCTTCTCCGCGAATGTGCACTCCTTCTTCATGCCCAGGTGTGCTTCTCCTGCGCGATGATCCTGTTAGATGCTCTCGTGAGCTCCTCAGTGCGCCCCCTAGTTATTTCTCCCCGGTGGTCCACTGATCGAGCTCCTGTGGCTGCTAGCGACACGTCCGAGCCCGGGCCAACCGTGGGCGGAGACCGCGGCACCGCCCCTCCCGAGCTGCGGCGACGTGATTCATCCAGATTCTCGGTCACCCCGTTGGAGTTCAGCGCGCTGCTGCAGTCGTCGTCCTCGCTGCAATCCGCCCCTAAGAATGCGCTGCCCTCCCTCGCGATCTCCAGGTCATTCGCATAGTGCGCCACTGCGTCGCCTCTCGAGGACTCCAGATCCATCTTCTGCGTCTCTGCGCTCTCGTCGTCCCCGAACCGTGGCGTGTCGATCCCCTGGCGCGGCGTCTCCTTCATCTTGATGGGTGCCGCCGTGATTTCCAGGGACGTGAGTTCTAGCTTCTTCGTCTTCGTGTGAGTGTGGCCGTCAGGCATCTCCAGGGCTGGTGTCGAAGGTAGTAGCGGCGTCTGTCCAATTTGAATCTCCGTCGGGATGCCGATCGGGATGATCCAGACCTCGCATCTCTGCTTGGTGCCATTCGCGAAAAAAAAGTCTGCTGCTCCCGGTTCGTCGACGCGCCCGGCCGGGATGTAGAAGCCGTTCGAAGTGCTGTCTTCCAGCGCTTACCACCCACGCAAAGGGCGCGCGCGATGTCGACGAGCGCCGCTGCGTCAATTTTGCGAAACGCGTCTTCGTTGGCGACCATGTAGGCGGCCTTCGAATACCCCAGCAGGTGTGTTAAGCTATGCTCATCCCCAGCGCTGAACAAGATGAGCTTGCGCTTGTCGAGCTGTTCGGCGGCGTGCTCGTCGGGCGACTCCGACGTGGGCGCCCGCGTCCTCGGCCCAGGAAGCCCCCCGAACTGCGCGGGCGACGTCGAGCCCCCCCCTTGGCCCTGCCCTCGCCCAGGCGGGAAAAGAACGGCTCGACGAGCCGCCCATGCGCAACTCCTCCTGGCCCACCTCGTCGTCGCGCGTTCCCCCGCGCAGCGCGCTGGCGAAATAATTCGGGCGCCCGTAGAATTTCCCCCCGCTCATCTCGTTGACCTTCAGCGCCATGCCGATGCGGTCGCAAACGGAGCAGGTGAGCTCCTGGATGAAGTCGTCACTGATGAGCTCTTGTCGCCGATGCTGACGATGCCGATGCCGAACTTTCGTGCTCTTCCGGCTGGGCTTGCTGTCGTCGCGGTCCAACTCTGCGTTGATCTATCCACGGCAATCCTGCGCCGGCCTGAGAACCTTGATTCTCGCATAGGGAGTGGGCAGCGCACGTCTCGTCCGCGATGTCCGCACTTTCCGCAGTCGCCGCACTTGATGTTCTCACCAATCGTGCCCGACGAAGTCCTGGAGCACGTTGCTCCTGCCGCCCTCGCCGCGCTGCGCCCCTTCCTGACCTGCGACCCCCGCGTCGTGGCCCATGAGGCGCTCGCTTGGAAGTGCGCGCTTGCTGCTCACCTGCAGGTCGAGGTCGCTCAGTCGCTTCTTCAGCTCGTAGACCTCTTCCACTCGGTGAAGTGATCTGCGCTCGCGGTCTCCTTCTCGCCAGGTGCCTTGGTCGGCTCGATATTCGGCTTCGCCTTGCGCTGCGCTGCTGCAGCGGCTGCTCCTCGAGATTTCTCCTGGTCGTCGCCGTAGCCCTTGTCGTGGTAGCCGTCGTCCTCGCGCTCATCGTCGACCTTGTCCTCTGACTCGCTGGAGCCCTCTTGGAACGAATCGTCGCCGGCCTCCTCGCGGTCGCCGCCCTGCACGGCCCCGCCGTGCACCGCGAAGGCGCCAGCGTTGGCATCTGCCATATCTTTGACAAAGTCGTTCCCGCCCAACGCGAAGTACGCCTGCTTCGGCGTCCGGGGCTTCGCTTTCCATTTTTGGCTTCCCACCATTTCCCCCGAACTTATTCGCTCCTTGCTGTCCGCTTTTTGGGCAATGCTTGTCGCCTGCCCAATGGCCAATGCGGCCGCACGCGCCGCGGCGAGTGCGCTTCTTCTCCTCCTTGATCGCCTTCTGACGCTTCTCGAAGGTCACCTCACCCTTGAAAAGGACACCCTGCTTCTGTTTGTCTTTCAACTTCTCCCTGGTTGCCTCGTGCGCTGAAAGCGCCTCGTGGACCTCGTCGTTATTTCATGCTCCTGCGTCGCTGTGGTGATCGTATGGATGCTCATCCGCCGCGGCGGCCTGCTACTCACCATCCTCGAAATCCTCGTCGGAGATGTCACTGTCGCCCCCATGGTCCTCGACCTGGTTCGCCGTGCCCGTGGCTCCTGCTCCAGTTGCTGTTGCCATGTCTGTGCTAATGTGGCTGCTGATGGGGTGCTGACCTCTTCTCCTTCTCGAAGGTGTCGTGAAAATTGACCCGGACCGCGTGCTGGAACGAGTCGAACCTGTACCCCGATCCGCAAGTCATCACGATGCTGCGCTGCGGGTCCTCGGTCAGTCGAGCTCCGTCCAAAAGGAAATGGGCCATCAGGTCGTCCGACAACGTCGTGTTGTCCTTTTTCCTGGAGGTCCTCCCAGAGCTTCTCCTTGCTCGCAAGGTACTCTCCCATGTCCATCCCGCGCTTCATGTAGTTCTTCAGGAGAAAACTGTCAAACGCCATGCCCTTTTTCACGATCGTCTCTTTGTCCAGTGTGGCGAGCGCGGCGAAGATGAGCTTTTTCCCCTGTCCATTCTCAGGTCCGTCGGGTTCAGCGCCACATGCTCCGATCTCTTCCACGCTCGTCCGTGCGATTTGTCCAGTAGCTTCATCCTGAACCGACGCTTCTTCTTTTCCAGCTTCCTCTCGACTTTGAGCCTAACCAGCGCCAGATGGACCCGCTACTTGTACTCTGTAAACAACTCTGGATTCGCCCCCGTATACTGTGGCAAACCGTCCCGGTCCACAACAATCTCATCATCACGGTAATTATCATCATACCTACCGGTGTGATCTCGCACTGCTTTATTTCGACCGACCGTGTGCCCATAATGCGGTCGTGCTGGTGGTTGTGCTGGCGGCCGTGCTGGTGGTCGTGGTTGGTGGACGTGCTGGTGGTCGTGCTGGTGGTCGTGCTGCTGGCCGTTCTGGTGGAGGTGCTGGCAGTCGTGCTGGTGGTCGTGCTGGTACTTGTGCTGGTGGTCGTGCTGGGAGGTGCTGGTGGTCGAGCTGGTGGTCGTGCTGCTGGCTGGTCGTGCTGGTGGTCGTGCTGGTGGTCGTGCTGGTGGTCGTGCTGGGCTGGTGGTCGTGCTGGTGGTCGTGCTGGCGGTTGTGCTGGTGGTCGTGCTGGTGGCTGGTCGCGTTGGTGGTTGTGCTGGTGATCGTGCTGGCGGTCGTGTTGGTGGCCGTTCTGGTGGAGGTGCTGGTGATCGTGCTGGTGGTCGTGCTGGTGGTCGTGCTGGTGGTTGTGCTGGTGGTCGTGCTGGTGGCTGGCCGTGCTGGAGGTGCTGGTGGTCGTGTTGGTGGTCGTGCTTGGTCGTGCTGGTGGCTGGCCGTGCTGGAGGTGCTGGTGGCTGGTCGTGCTGGTGGTCGTGCTGGTGGTCGTGCTGGTGGTCGTGCTGGTGCTTGTGCTGGTGGTCGTGCTGGCGGTCGTGTTGGTGGCCGTTCTGGTGGAGGTGCTGGTGGTCGTGCTGGTGATCGTGCTGGTGGTCGTGCTGGTGGTTGTGCTGGTGGTCGTGCTGGTGGCTGGGCGTGCCGGTGCTTGTGCTGGTGGTCGTGCTGGCGGTCGTGTTGGTGGCCGTTCTGGTGGAGGTGCTGGTGGTCGTGCTGGTGGTCGTGCTGGTGGTTCTGCTGGTGGTCGTGCTGGTGACGTGCTGGTGGTCGTGCTGGTGGTCGTGTTGCTGGCCGTTCTGGTGGAGGTGCTCGCAGTCGTGCTGGTGGTCGTGCTGGTACTTGTGCTGGTGGTCGTGCTGGGAGGTGCTGGTGGTCGAGCTGGTGGTCGTGCTGCTGGCTGGTCGTGCTGGTGGTCGTGCTGGTGGTCGTGCTGGTGGTCGTGCTGGGCTGGTGGTCGTGCTGGTGGTCGTGCTGGCGGTTGTGCTGGTGGTCGTGCTGGTGGCTGGTCGCGTTGGTGGTTGTGCTGGTGATCGTGCTGGCGGTCGTGTTGGTGGCCGTTCTGGTGGAGGTGCTGGTGATCGTGCTGGTGGTCGTGCTGGTGGTGCGTGCTGACCGCCCGTGGGACCGTGCGTCCGTGGGCCACCCCTCCCCCTCCCCCCCTGCGCCCCCCTCCCCTTATTCCGACCGACCGTGGGCCACCCCCCCCGCTTCTCCCCTGCGCCCCCTTCCCATTATTCCGACCGACCGTGGGCCATTTCCGACCGACCGTGGGCCACCCCCCCCGGCGCCCCCCTCCCCCCCTCCCCCCCTGCGCCCCCCTCCCCTTATTCCGACCGACCGTGGGCCACCCCCCCCGCTTCTCCCCTGCGCCCCCTTCCCATTATTCCGACCGACCGTGGGCCACCCCCCCCGCTCCCTCCCTGCGCCCCCTCCATCCCGATCCCTGGTTTTCTCCATCTCCCATGGACCCACATCGTCATTGTATGATCCTTGGCACGCGTGCCCCTTGTATCGGCCTTGGCCCTGATCGTTCATCGTGAATCTCGTTGGTAGCGTTCGGGCTCAAATTGAAACCGTCGGTGAACACTCGGCCGCGTCCACAATCGAAACCACAAGCTCCGATATACCAGTCTGATTGCAGATCTGATAAGTGTTGATCTCCCCGCGTGGATCGCGGGCCGTTACCAGCTCTGCTGTGCGCGGCGGCTCCGCTGGAACCGCGCACGATAGCTAAAGCTAGAAACGGCCGGCCTGCGAGCCAAAAGCGGCGACGGGCACAGGGCACGGGGCACGGAGACGGGCAAGGAAAAGGGAACATAGAGAAAGGTGATGGCGGGCCTCCAAAGGGGTTCCTAAGGCCGCTAGGTCTCACTCACTGGGCCCCTGAGGCCTCACGCATGTTTCCCCTGGGAAATATCAGAATCATCATCAGCATCATCATCATCATCACTATCATTATCCTCCTCATCCTCGTCGTCGTCATCAGCATCACCGTCATAATCAACATCAGCATCGGGCACGGAAACAAAAACAAGCAACAGCAGATGAACCCAACAACTTTCTGAAACACGCATGCAAGCATCGAACTGACTTCATTCTGAAATCTTTTTCGGATACCCGCTTCGGAAATTACGCATTCACTTTGCATCTTGCACAATGCAGTGCCTCCGGAAGCTATGCACAACTCGCCGAGGCCTGCCCAGACTCCGCAATGCCTCTTAGGGTTTCTCGATGCCTGGGGCCCGGGGGTCGGCGGCAAATAGCTTCTTCAGGAACTGCTCATCACTGCTCCCCGCAGCCGCCAGAAGCCCCTTTGGAGCCTCGGGGGAGCCCCAGGGCGCCCCTCACGGTGACCCCAGAAGACCCGCAGATGCAGCAAGGCCAAGGCCGCCAAAACAGCAAGCAAGCAAAGAGCCCCGACACCCTTACCCCCTTCCAGAAAAAAGCAGCAAGCAAGCAGACGCAGGGCCAGTCCCTTGCACCTGAAAGCCTGAGTCGCCTCCCTGATCATAAATCTATCTCAACATCGACATCAACATTATGATAACCAACACCGGCCTCCTCCTCCTCCGTCTCCTCATTGTCATCAAAATCATCATCGTCATCACCACCATCATCGTCATCCTCATCCTCCTCATCATCATAACCGTCATCGTCATCCTCATCATCCTCATCCCCCTCCTCATCATCATAGACCACCCTGGTCATCACACACGAACTGTTACACGTGAGGGCTTCCCGTGCCCCCGCGAACAGTCGCCACCCAGAGAGCTAGGCTGGCACGATGGCGCGACTAGTCGCAGGCAGCTGGATAGCGTACACGTTGTCCTCTGCGAGGAGCCGACCACCGAGCTGGCGCCGTTCCTGCGAGTCCCTCATCCAACAATAGCCACTCGTAGACCACTGATACACCTGCTCATCGGCAACCACATTTGATGCATCGTAGGTGACAGAAAACTTGATGCCCTTGAAACTCATCTTCAATCCACCGGCTTCGGGATCGAACTGCAACCTGGTATAGATCTCACAAGAGCCACATCCGTCACACTTGCCAAGGGTGACAAAAGAGGCGGAAGGGTTGTAAATGTACGACTGCGAACTACCGTCACGATCGAATGCGTCGACTTCATACGTGATATCTGCTCCAAGAATCTCCTGGAAAGGAGGGCTGGCATCAGATCCACAGTCGAAGGTCGCTTGAAATTCGATTCTGGTCCTGCCTGTGCCATCGATTGTAATGTACTTCGACTCGTCGGAAGAAGCAACCCAATCAAACTCGATCGTAGTGCCAGCGGAGAGGTCAACTGCAATATCACCGCCGCACACTTTTGCGACATCGCATTCGCAGGAAGAAATGTTCTCACGCGGAGTGCCACTGCACGGACAGTAGTCGTAACACGACCTTCATAGATTGGGACACCATTTATGAAAGTGTGTGTCTCCAACGGTCGAGCACAGGCTAGAGCAAAAAGGCCAGGGTCCAGACTTGTCCCTAATATTGTTTGATCCCGTCCCACCAGAGCAAACGTCAAACATGACTTAAAGACAGACGCTGGTCGTTTGCCTTCTTGCTTCGTCCTTGTCACCAGCCGTTTGAGACACAAAAGCGCAACTTGAAACAAATGGCTGTCCCAACCCATGGGACCTCGCAACTGCGGGCGTAGGGCTATAGGGCTCAAAATAGAATCCAGCAAACTCCTCCACCTCCACGTCAGAGAGATTCATCGGCATCATGGCAATGACAACATCCGCCGCCAAAGCAGCAGAGGTCATACTCAGAGCCAGCACCATCACCACCATTTGTGAATTAGAAAACAGCATTCGTCTGACTTGATCGAGTGCGGTCGGAGGGCAAGCCTGTAATACCTCTCCCTCTTGACTCAAACAAGCTATGGCTAGCTGTTCCCCCCGTACGCAGCGGGCACCCCCCCGCATGTGGAACATGGAAATGTGAGGGTGGATTCGGATGCCAAGCGTTGCCTCCACATCCAGAGATGATGCTCTATATGCTTCGAGCTTAGCCGTTTTCGAAATGTCCAATTGTGACTCGCATTCCCAATGCTATGTTCCTTAGTATCCTCGATGCGATGCTGTTTCTTGTCCGGGAATGGGAGGGAAGCGGCAGGGCTGAGACCGATAGTAGAGATGATATGTATGTGGTATATGCAGAGCACCAATGAGGCCCCTGGCCCTTCAGGCGGTGGCTCAGCGAAACGTGGGGCCCACGGCAAGATATCCCGAGGGCACCGGCGATGGCCTGAGAGCGGTCCTCTGCTTAGGCCCCGTTTCCGCCCGGAGGGGCCGCGTCCGGGATCTCTCTCCGCTGGCTCCCGCCGGACCCTTCTGCCTGGCACTCTCGAGTCACGCGCGGCGAAGATATCCGATGGCGATGGTGAGCGAGGAACCGGGTCTGAGTGGTGGGTGATGGCGATGGTGAGCGATGCTGATGACGGTGGCCGTGGCGTTGATGGTGACAGTGGTGATGATGATGGCGGAGGAGGTGCTCCAAGATGGCCCAAGTCGGTCCCAGGAGGGGCCCTGTACGGCCCCAAGAGCGTCCAAGAGCGCCCCAAGAGCGGCCCAACAGGGCCCAAATGGCCAAACCATCGGTTTCAAACAGGGGGGCACGCACATGCGAATTATCATTTTTTCATTCATGGCGTCCAGTCAAAGGAGCGTTCCCGTGGCTTCCTAGAGAGCCCCAAGAGACTCCGAACAGGGCCCCAGATCCCCGCGAGCGCTCCAAGAGACCTCTAAGAGGGCCCCGAGAAACTTCCAAGAGGGCTCCATGATGATACCAAGATGCTTCCAATAGGCACGAGGAGCGATCTGCGAAGGACTCGATGGTTGACTCCAGTCGTCGTCACCGTCGTCGTTTGTTGATCAACCCCTCCTATCACGTTCCTCCTCCTCCTCCTCCTTCTCTCCTTATTCTTAGTTGTCCTCATCTCCCTTCTCCTGCTCCTCCTCATCACCTCTCCGTCCTCTTGGTATTTCTCTTCAGCCACTTCCTGTCCCGCTTCCTCCTCCTCCTCCCTCTCCCTCCACCCGTCGTACCTGCCTCCTCCCTCATGGCTGCATCCTGCTCGTGCCGAACAAAAAAAGGAGTTTGCACCGCTGCCTCTCCTGGCCCCTCCCCCGCCCCCCCCCTCCCCTCCCCTCTCGAACCGACCTGGCAGTTTGCAAAGCGAGACCTTCCTGCGCTCGGGAGGCGGGGTGTGGCCTGAGGGGACGGGTTGGGTCGGGCATGTCCTCCTACAGGCGGATTTCGGATGACGAACAACCAATTTACTCAAGAACGATCAACCATAGTCAAAACATCGTTCCCTCAGTATTTCCGTACTAGTTTGGATATTCCTCCTGTAGAGGGGCATGCCCGACTTCAAGCAACGGCCAGCCCTCACTCGGACCG
The DNA here is from genome assembly GCA_963575745.1 of Prorocentrum cordatum. NCBI lineage: Eukaryota > Dinophyceae > Prorocentrales > Prorocentraceae > Prorocentrum > Prorocentrum cordatum. The sequence continues at coordinate 110,462 of CAUYUJ010011112.1, forward strand.
CGCCCCCGATGGGCATGCCCACCGACGGCGTGCCGCCGCCCCCCCCCCTTCCCCCCCCCCACCACAGCTCTCGGCGCACCCTCGCACGGCACGTGGGCCCCCCCCCAGGGAGCTGCGCCCACAGCACTGCACAGTAGAGGCCAGTTCACGAGAAGCCTTCCACAAGGAAACAACCTTGAGACCCCAGGACGTTCATTTATTTTTGGTGTGGGAACGTCACGCTTTCCATCGCAAAACCATCGAAACCCAAGAAACTTAGGACACCCCCTGGAGGCAAGCAGGTGTTTCTTGGTATGGGTCTCCAATGTAGTTGAGGCCGCCCGGATGCCGCACCCCGCCCAGTCGGGCACCCCTCACTCGTTTCGCACTTTTTGCCCCCAGCTGGGGGCCCCACGCGGCACCAGCGAGGGCGCACGCACGCAACAAGCAGCCCGTGGCTGTGCTCGGAGCGCTCGCCGAATCGTCGTCGCGCACCTCCGTCGGCATCATCAGACCTCGTCCGACTGGCGGCCAGGCCGCCGGCCGCAGACGCTCACCAGCGCGGTCGCGCAGACCTACAGGCACACCTTTGGGGCGTCGGCGGCTAGGAGCAGCTCCACAGGGCGGCCAGAGCTGCCGCCGGCGCGCGCGGGCAGGAAGAGAAACACAGATGGCCGGCCCCTCACGGGGCGGGGTGGCGGCAGCAGCGGCAGCCCGGGCTGGCTGGGGGCTGGGCAGAGGCAGGGCGAGCGGCACCGCGGCAGGGGCTGCAGGGCGGGCAGCGAGCTGCGGCGGGTAGGTGCGGAGCGGCAGCGCGCAAGGAGCACGCCAGCGTTGGGCGGGCGGTCGCGCCCAGAGGGAAGGCGGCACCGGCGTTAGAAGCCAGCACGACGAGCGCAGCGCGTGCAAGCGGGACCCGCGAGCCACCCTGTGGATCGGCGAAGGAGGCATGTAAAAGGGGGTCGGCAACACGCAACGCTGTAGGGAACCAGCGAGCGAAACGGGCAGCGAAGGCAAGGGCAGGCACACAACCCGAGGGTCAGACAGACAGACAGCGAAGATGAGGTAATAAATGGCTAGGGCGAAGTTGCCGACAACCATGGCGAAAACATGTTTACAACGCGTGCGGTGGCTAGAAAGGGCAGCCTAGGCTCACACGTGCTGGAACGAGGAATGAAAATAACAGGCGTGACAACAACGGGCATGCACACGCATACTAGCAAAACGTTCCTCCCTGAAGGGAAGAGGAAAGGGAGCGAGGATGGGACAGAGAAGAAGAGCGATGAGGGGGACGAGGAGGAAGGGGCAAACGGAAGAAGAGGGAGAGGAGGAGCGAGGATGAAGCAGGAATCGGAGCCGGAAGCCTTGGCAACTGATGATCCCTGGTCTCGAGAGGCTGGGGCTCGTCTCGTATGACTTACGAGTTCGGATGCTGCTGGCGGCATAAACGGCATAGCAGTGGGGTCAGCCTACGGGTCCCCTGGTTTTGTTAAACCTTATGGGCCCGTCCCAGCTCGGTGCCAAGCCCCGTGTATATATGCACACACCTATCCATAACGAATCAACACGATCATGTTCTGGGACGGTCGGGTGGGTTATGGCACTGTGGCCCATTCCCCCCGTTTCGGGAAGCGGTGCGTGTACTTGCTTAAGGCGTGATCTTCTTCGAGAACGCTCGCTCGCTGTGGAAATTCTCTCCCCCCCCGATCCTTCCACAACCCTCCGCATGATATGTAGTTCCTTGTTTCGAACAAGGATTTCCTCGCTCGGGTTAACTGGCCAATATAACTCGCCTCCTCGGGCTGCTTTTTGGTCTCCAACACTTCAAGCTACGAGCGCACCATGGTTCGGACGAGGGGGGCCCGCAAGAAAGAGAAAAACACAAACAAGCAAAAACGATACAATATACATGTATAGATAGAAAGAGGGGAGAGAGAGAGAGAGAGAAGCCGACGCTCCCAAGACCAAGGCGAGCCGAAGCATCGGCCCCTCAGGAACGCAAGCAGGGAGGGGGAGGCGGTGGGAAGCAGTTCAAAGGCGGTGAGCCTCAGTCTATGTTGAGGGTCGCTCGCGAAGCCCGCCTCATAGTAGCGCGCGTGGGTTGTCCGCTGGCCGTGAGGCCGATCTGTATAGAAATTGTGAAAAACGAATTTGCTTAGTTGCTGCTCATTCACTCCCGCGGTCTCAGCCGCGCTAGTAGCTCTCTGGCTCTCTCGCTGCCACCTTGCGCCATTGCTCTCGGCCCTGCCACGTTTACTGCCCCAATGCTTGCCGCGCTTGGAATGCTTTCTGCAGCTACCTCTCGAGCGCCGTCGGGGGAAATGCGCCATGCATCTGCTCCGCTTTCATGAGCTTGGATACCCTGCGCGTCGCTACCCGGAGGTCTTGAACGCTGAGCTGCCCGAGCGTAACCAGTTCCTCTGTGTTGCCCTGCCTGATGTGGTTGCTATCGCCCTCCCAATTCTTGGTCCACGGCGTCGAGTTCAGCGGGTTGAACACGATGTGGATATTCCACCTCGTCGGTTGGGTTGGTCTGGCTCGCGGTAGGCTTTCTCCACCTTGAAATAGGCTTGGATGTCCGCGAACTTCCATCGGCACCATCACGATCAGCTGCCCGAGTTCTTGTATGATCCTTGTCGCTTCACCCTCGAGCGTCTGCGCCTTCGCCATCCCCGGGAAGAACTCCACTCCTATGTGCAGGTGGGGCGGTCCCACCACTTTGCTGCCCTCGGTCTTGACCTCCTCGGCGTAGTTGGCTCCACCTGCCGCTGCGGCCTCGATTGGCTCTAGCCCGCCCTCGGTTAGGAAGAAATCCCACATGCTGCCTGGCATCATCCGGACCATCTGCGCTGCGCTCAGGGACAACTTCTGCATGAGGACGGTCTCGCCGTGGCCTGCTCCTGGCGCATTGTCGTCGGAGCCACGCGAGTTACCAGAGACTTTCCTCTGGCCTCCACGCGGTTGCTTTGCTGGAATTTGCGCCGCTGATGATGCCACGTCCATCGTCTGGCTCCTTGGTATCCCTCCTTTGGCGGCGCCTGCCCTCCAAGCCATCGCTCTGTCCAGAGGCGCGGGTGGCTGCGTGGAGGAGATGCTCGTTCAAATCATCATCTCCGCGGCCGCACACTCCGCAAACGTATAAGCTCTGCTCTTCAGGCTTGAAGCCAGAAGAAGTGGCACTGGCCCAGCAGCGCAGCGGGGTCGCGCGGGACACGGTGAGGACGCGTCGCAAACAGGAGGCTCGACTCGAGAAACATGTGCGGCACCATGGACACACGTTCGCGCGAACGATCATGGGATGCAGGTTCCTCGTGTTGCGCGCGTGATGTGCGCCGTCAATGCTTTTACAATGGCGAATGACATGCCGCGCCCTGGTCATTAGCCCCCCCCCGCCTTAGCTCGTGCGTGCACGCGTGCTCTTCGATGGTGTTGCTGTTGCTGTTGTCCGTGTCGTGGTTCTGGTGCTCTGTGATGTCAGTGCGCGCTGCCTCGATCGACGCGATGCCCAATCTAGACAGTAGGTGGGCTAGCCTCTTTGACCCCTCCTCGCTATGCATGTTCCTGTGCCTGCCCGCGGGGATCTTGGCGAGCCTCTAGAAACCTCGGGGTCCTTGAATACCTGAAATATGGTTTGTCTGTCACCCCAGATCTAGTCGAAGCGACCATCGACGTTGGCGAACGCCTGCAGGTCGTCCCTGCACTGCGTCGCCCACGGCGTCGAATGTTTTGTAATTCTGCCTGCCGGGCTGAGTCTGGAGAGTACTTGCCGATTGTTGCCTGGTTCGTTTGCTATCTGCTGCCGCCGTCGGATCCGGTGGATTCGTAGTTAGGTTGCTGTTCGGCTAATATTCCAATGCTCGAAAACTTCGCTGTTGCTCAATGTCCCCACTCTGCCGTCAAACTCACGCTTTGCTTTGCCCTGCAACAAACAGCGGAGCATGCGAACAAGGGCTGAGTCCAACTTATAAGTGAACTCCTTTGGCAGCAAGAATGCGGCGAGACCTGTGATAGTCGCGCTATAGACGAAGCGCACGAAAAGGGTACGAAGCAGGCGGTGATGAAGAGGTCGGTGCCAGACTTCGCCTAACGATCTCCATGCGGCTCGGGCCCCTCTGATGCACTCGGTCAGTTCCGTTCTCAGCGCTCTGTCGAAACTCATGATGGGCCACAGGACTCTCACTTCCTGACGTACTTCTCCCTGGATTCGTTGTTTTTTTTTCCGCAAAGGCAAGGCGGGGTGCAGCAGCTACACTCTGGCTGATGGCGCAAGTGCCACACAACGTATAAGACAAAAAAATAGTAATAATGAAAATTGCCACTGGCCATATACTTTTGAGGCTGCCTGCCCGCTATGAGCTAAAACCATCGCGCGGATCGGACCCCGCGCAGCGGGGGAGAAAAAATGCAGAACGATTCGCACAGAATATCTGCTCTGACGCCACGGTGGCCCTGCGATGGGAGGAGGTAGAGGAAACGAGCGCAAAAGAAACGCGAGACGCCAACCGGGCCATGCAAGAATTAGAATATTCCGCTGCTGCTTGGAGATTGGCTGCTCGGAGCCATCTCCGAAACTGCACCACTGCCTAGTAAAGGCAACCGTGAAAACAGTATGAGACCGTTTTTTTGAATTGGCGAACCCGGGTCACGGACAGGACAATGGACACCCTAACAATCCTATTGGGCCATCTGTCGTGGCACACGCCGGGTCAACATGTCAACATGGCAAGGAATCGGAGCTGATCTGCTTCAGTATGGCAGCCAGCCTCGCCTAGTAACTTCGGATCGTGCATCCCTGCAACACACGTCGACTCTTGCGCGCCATCTGCAATGGCCAAGCTCACCGCACGCCGGCAGAGCGTCGGAAGCACGCTGCCGCTTGCATCGTGGACCACGTCCGCGGGCATGCAGGCAGCAAACCCGTCCGAGGGAGAAAAACATGCCGCCGGTCTTCGTACCGAAGTGAGCCCCCGGGGCTTACAGTCGAGTTCCACTGGAGAGGTCACGCGAGAGCACACGAGACCCTTCCGAGGGCCACACTGCCACGGGAGTGCAGAAAGGCACGGCTCGCGAACCACAGAGCACAAGGGTACGCACCCTTGATTGCGCAGGGTCGACCTACTGATAAAGCTCTGGGGCCCGCTCCTCCTCCTCCTCCGGCTTCTCCTGCAACTCTTCAGGGGTTCCACCTACTCGAAACAGGCGCCAAAAAAACAGCCAATATCTACTCCAGGGGGGGGGGGTGGGCGAGGGCCCGCGCCCATCGGCAAAACAACGAACGAAAAAACGACCACACGCTGCGCGAAGTCACCGCAGTCTACTGGAGTCTACAGAGAGATCTTGGTGGAGGCGACTTGCACGTCGTTGAAGTCGGTCGAGCTGTCCAACGACGCTGCGTCGCGGAACTCGTCTCTCTCCCTGGCCTTCGCGAACTTCCGCTGCTTGTGGCGCCGCTGCGTCTTGGTCATTTCGCGGCGGGTGTCATCCGCCCACTCCTCCAGACTTGCAATGCCTGTCATTGAAATGGGCGGCGCCCCCTCCTCATGGGCGGCATCCACGCTGGCGGGGGTTGGCTCTCCCGACTCGAGCCGCACCTCCGCGTCGTGCCCTCGGTTGCTGCCGCTGGTCAGGTCCGACCTCGAGGAGCGGCGGTCGGAGGTGGGGTCCGACTTGGTGTCCCGCTGCACGGTGACGTGATCGATCCACGGCGACTCACAGTCCAGGAAGGTGTTCCTGGTCTTCAGGCCCAACGGCAACGCGCCCAGGAACTCGCCCGCCATGGACGGGAACCGCGACCATCGGGCGGAGCACGTCTCTTGAGCCAAAATGGCTACGGATTCTCCCTGGATTCGATGTTGTCTGGCAAATTCTCGAGCTGCTTCGAAGGAGACCTGGCCGTAAAAACTGATGAGATAGTTTGTCTTGTCTGCATCCAGGAAGTGCCCGTTCTTCTGAATGTAATCCTGGAGCCTGTGCGTGGCGTGGTTGAGCAGCTGCGTGATGTATCGTGCTTTTGGCGCATATGCATGTATGTGTAGCCTGGATGCGTCATCTACAAATAATCATAGGCCGACGTCTACGTCTTCGTTGGTCACTGGGCACTTCCCTCTAGCCACAACATAGCTGGCGTCGCCCTCTGCCAGGCTGGCGTTCCAGCGCTGCAACGCGGGCGAGTAAATGTCCAACAAGTCTCCTGCGGCTAACGAATGGCCCATGGCCATGCCACTATGCGAATGGAAAGTATGCTGCGCCATCTATCGCTTCTACATGGAAAGTTGCTCGCAATACTGCTTGGTCTGCGAGCTGAACGTTTTCAGATGGGCAAGTTCTGCTATGCAAATGTGTAAGGCTGCTGCGGGTAGTACATGCCAACGCGTTCGTGCCGTCGTAGTTGCTAAGCGTATGGCGTATCGTTGCTGTTCTGCATCTCCAGCTTGCTGCTGCTAGGCTAAGTCTGCATCCCTCCCTCCTTCGTCCTCTAAGCCCTCCGTGTGCAAAGTCTGGTGGGGTCGACCCCCTGGAAATTCTCTGAAGGTATCCGAAAAAGGACATCCCAAACGCACCGAAGCAGTGTAGAATTCACTGTCCTTTAATTCCCTGCTTCTGGTTGCTCTTGCTCTGCGAGAAGGCCTGACTCAGAATACAAGTTAAAGGTACTAATCCAACCAGAGGGTAAAGCAGGGAAGATGAGGAGGATAAAGCAAACTGGAGGAGGAGGAAACAGGGGGAGGAAGAGGCGAAAGAGAGGGAAAAGGAGGGAAACCACGGCGAGAAACCACAGGAGGAGCACAAGTGCGAAGAGCACCATCCTTCATCAACACCCTCCCGCCCATCCTACACCCTCCACTCTTTTCCCATCCTACACAACCTCCCTCTTGTCACAAAGACCCTCTACCAACTATCCTACACCAGCGCCGCAACCTACACCCACCCGGTGGCGCGTCCTCCACGCCACAATGCAAACCAGAACAATCCCGCCTTCACCCCCGCAGATTTTGTCTGGACTCCGCGCGGTTGTTTCAACAAATGAGACTCACAAACAACCTCTTTCGAACCATGCACCTGACACCTCTGACCACGAGCCCCGCCCATCCTACACTCTCCGCTTTTCCTCATCACCCCCCCCTCTCTCGTCACCGAGACCACTACCCGCCATCCTACACCAGCGCCCTCCCGCCCATCCTACACCCTCCGCCGTTCCTTATCGAGAGCCCTCTCCCTCTGTCACGGCGACCACCCTTCCCGCTATCATACACCGGCGCCGCATCCTACACACCCCCGGGTGACACGCCCTCACTCCTACGGAACTAACCAATACAATTCCGCCTCTGGCCCCCCGGAATGTGAGTGTAATTCGCGCGGTTGTTTCTTCAAGATACAAGATGAAAGAAACAAGCACAAACTTTCTCAAACAGCCATCCAGCACCTCTCACTACGACCCCGCCCATCCTACACCCTCCGCTCTTTCTCATCTTCCACCCGCTCCCTAATGTCACCGAGACCACACTCCCCGCACGCCATCCCACAAAGGAGCCGTGCCAGCCATCGTCCTGCGATCCTTCCCATCCTACACCCCCTCTCTCGCAGAGACCACCTACTCTGGATTGGGAATTAAGCGCCCCCCCTCGGATCCGCTTGGGGGGTTGGGCATGTGCTGTCGGAACGGGTGGATGGGGAGGTTGGAGGAGGAGGAGGAAAAGGAGGAGGAGGAGGGGAGGATGGGCAAGCTCCGTCGGAAGGTTCGTCGCCCACCCCTCGATTGATATCTCAGCCAGAATACCTGCTCGATCAGCGCCGCGTCCTACATCCATCCCGTTGGCCTAGCCAGTACAATCACGCCTTCGGCTTCCCAAACTTCGCTCAGACTTCGCCCGTATCCTGCCTCAAACGAGAACATGGAGAAACATGTTTGGAAACAACCACCTGGAACCTCTGACCAAGAGCCTCGCCCATCCTACATTCTCTGGTCTCCCCCGTCCTACTCACCGAGAAAACAAGATCCGCCATCCTAGACCGGCGCCCTCTCGGCCATCGTACACCCTCCGTTCATCCTCATCCCTATCGTACACCCTGCGTTCCGCCATCCTACGCTCCCTATGGTCACAGAGACCACCCTACCCGCTATCCTACACGGGCGCCGCATCCTATGCCCTCCGTGGTGCCACGTCCTCCATCCTATATATATATATATATGTTTCTATATATGTATATATATATATTACACACAAAGCAATTACAGTCCCGACTCGGAATTTGCCTAGAATTCGTTTGGTTCTTCATGCAAGAATTCGGAGACAACTCTCTCGAAATATTCACCTCGCACCTCTCACCATGATCCCTGCCCATCCTACACCCTCCGCTATTTCTCATCCGCTACCCCCTCACTACTGCCACCAGGACCGCAATCTCCGCCACACTGCCTTGGCGCTCTCCTGCCCATCCTACACCCTCGTCCCTTTCTCATCCTACACCCCCTCCCTCCTGTCGCATAAAATACCTACCTACTATATCCTTCACCAGTGCCGCATCAGAATCTGTGGACAAGAGGAGGGCAGTCATGGAAGACTGGTGAAAGAAGCCCCTACCTTCTTCCTGCCCCTAACAGTGCTGCAATTCGGGGTTCTTGCCATTCTTTCCTGAGGCATTGGATGGGTCCGCCGAGGTTTCGCTTGGTGCCTGCCCGTGAGCGCCTCGTGGCCGCCTCGTGCGCTGTGGGGGTCAGCCGAGATTTCGTCGGGTGCCCGCCCGTGGGGGTCTCGTGGGCGCATCGTGCGCTGGGCGGCCGCGTAGCTTGAACCACATTGATTTACCGCATAGCTTGCACCGTACAATTTGCACCACGTGGCCTACACCACTTAGATTGCACCGCATAGCTTACAACACACAGCTGGCGCTGCACAGCTTACACCTACACGAGACAGCTTACACCATATCATGTATATATATATATATATATATGTATGTATATATTTAGCCACATAGCGTTCACCATCGAGCTTGCGCCAGCTTGCAACACAGAGTTTGCGCCGAATAGCGTACACCACGTAGCTTACACCACACAGCTTGCACATCAGCAGTGCAACAGTTCACTGTTTGGGGTCCACGCTGAAAGAATTATGTCTTTCCTGTAACCCAGGGCACGGCAACCCCGAGCCCCGACTTCGTGGGACATTCGACTGGACAATCAGCTTAGGGGCCAAGCTCAGGAATACGATGAGGGGGCGTCCACCCTCGGTGGGAGTGTGCGTCAGAATAGCACCCAGGGGGGATCCCCGAGATTCCCCTGTTCTTAATGGCCTGAGTTTGGGGGGGAAACTCGGGAACTGGGGTCGAGACGTCGCCCGCAACCAGATTCCTCCACTCTGGCCAAGGCACAGTGCCCAGAGGAGTCTGACCTGCTCTCCTCGGCGTCATCCGCCTCCTCGCTCTGCCGCTCGACCTCGTGCTGAGGTAGCGGAGGGCGCGCGCAGCCTGGTCCACGCCCATGACGAGCTCGCCCCACCTGACCATCTCTGGCATCCTGCCGCGCGGCAGTGCGGAACGAGGATTGCGAAATAAGCAATAGGCATGGGGGCAGCGGCACGGAACACTTGTCTGTCACAGGGGTAAATGCGGAGAGGACGCCGCAAGCATCCCAATGACGACGACGACGACGCCCATGGCGAACCCAACATATGAATCAGACATCCCGCTGCTGCGTGACGGGCCCCCCTGGGCATTTCTCAATCGTGACCCTACATAACAAAGAAGGGAAGACGAAACGGAGGAGCAAAGAGGAGAGGAGAAACCGCAGGCCCTCACTTCCTCCGCGTCCTCACCTCCTCTTCCACCTCACCTCCTTCTCCTCCTCCTCCTCCTCCTCCTCCTCGTCCTTCTCCTCCCTCCTCCTGCTCATCATCCTCCCTCCACCTCCCCCACGCCCTCCATTAGTCCATGAGATCCGACGGCGTCAAACACATTTCAACATCGCGAGACATTACAACTGGAGCTCTAGACCAAATTTTTCTGCTGCGCACATTCTCACACCGGATCGAATCGATCTGTGATGGTCCCAGGGCCCCACACTGGGAGAAAACGCCTGGTGGAAAAAACACAACGCCCAGATCTCCGGGTTCCCCGCCTCTCTTTCCTCCGCCTTCCAGCCTGCCTCAATCCTTAGGGTAACAAGCAATGACATAAACCTAAAAAATCTGAGATCCGCGCTGATTCCTGGGATCAGTGCTGGGCCCCCGTCCCTGGCGCAGCGCGCCAGGGGCGGCGCTGGAGGCGCCGCCAGGGGGGACCCAGCGGGGGGGCCCCAGCGCCGATCCAAGGTTTCCGCGAAGTCCTCCGAGATTACATGTTTACCGTCTCTGTTTGTTCCCCCATTCCTCCTCCGACCCCTCTGGGCTCGACAAGAGGGCGAGGGTCCTGTCGGAAAGGTCTTTGCGCCTGCAGAAGTAGAGGCCCGCCTCCTTCGCTTGGGGGGCCGGGGCGGCGCTCCGGCCAGACGCCCCCCTCCCGCTGAACGCGACGCTGCAGAGGGGGCTCATGGAATCGGGCCTCGTGCTCGGCTGGCGATGCAGGGCGGGGGATCGAAGGCTGCAGCACAAGGGCCCCGAGGAGCCGGAGAAAAGCTCCGAAGGCGCACCAAAGGCCCACCGTTCCTCGCTCCCCTCTGACCGTCCCCCTTCAGCAACGCCCAGTGGCAGGGATCCCCCATGGGATCTGGGATCCTGCTCCTGGGGTCGTCGGCGCAGAAGCTGGGTCCCTCGGAGATCCGCTTCAGCTTCAACGACCTCGGGGTCCACGCTCTCGGCACCCGCCCCCACCAGGTGGGGCAGCCTGCTGACGGAGTCCATGTGAGACTGGAGGGGGGGACAGAGAGGAAGAGGGCGAGGGAGAGATAATGGTAGAGAGAAAACAACATAAACACAACAAGCATACACACATACAAACAAACAACAGAGAAAGAGAGAGAACAACAAATAGAGAGAGAGAGAGAAAGAGATAGAGAAAGCGAGAGGGGGAGAGAGAGCAAGTGAAACAGACAGACACACAGACAGACAGACACACAAACAGACAGACAGACAGACACACAGACCAGCGACATACATTCGTAGGAACGACAAGGACACCAAAACACGGGGGCGCATGCAAAAACGAAAACAATCCATGAACCGGACCCACCCCTGAACATATTTTGGGCTCATGAAAACGAAAACCCCACACCATAAATGTTTAATCCACCACCGTGCCTGCACGATGTGGGCGTGCTAGAATGTCAGGTGCTGCGCTGAAAGACTTTGGCGCTACCAACAAAGGGCGGTCCCAAGTAAAAACGATCGGCACGCGTGTTTTTGTTTGGTGCCCATTGCGAACGCGGTCGAAAGACGACCGCGGAGTATAAACAAACGAGCGCTCGCCGAGGTGAAACTCTCTTCAGAGCGAACTCTGACCACGAGAGTGCACTGGGCGCACTCCAGTCAGCGGTGTGCGGCATCATCAGTGGCACCCGCGGGGGAGCTCCAACCTGGCCTGTAAAAGGGGGAGACAACCGAAGCCGCTCCCGCACTACGCCCAAGTAGGACGGGCAAAAGCACGAAACAAATGCCCTCTGTCTTACAGGGCCATATTGGAGACAGGGTGGCGGCCGGTCAGAATTCTCCGAACACGCATGGCCACCCCCGCTAGGGAGCTCTTGGACTTGTGCCCCCTTGCAAGCAGCTCGCAAATTCTCGGCGTTGCCCGCCCCCGCCTGATATGCACCGCTGCGCTGGCAACAAAAGGCCAGCCCTTGCTGAACACAGTCGCGCCCCATGGCGTGGAATATGTCCAGGGCAGACGCGGGGGCACAGGCCTGGCGGGCAGAGGTGCCGAAGCCACGTCGGAGCCGCCCGGCGCCCCGACCACGCCAATAGACGACAGAAAAGACGCCCACCACGCAACCGCATCGCCAGCACTGGGCTGGCTGAAGTAACTGTCCGCCGAAGCGCGATGGTACTCCGACGGCGCGCGCGTCTTTGCGCGCGCGCTGAACATGTTCTCATAGGCGCGCTCCGCGCGCGCCACCGTCTTGCAAGACCTGCGGCGGACCTCGCCCCTGGACTGCGCCCAACAAAGGTCGCGGCCAGCGACGCCGACAGGTTGGACAGAAGCTAAGCCCACCAGCCCTCTGGGCGCAGGTGGTCTCAGGGAACTCCTTTTTCTCCTGCTCCTGCTGCTCGCCCCCCCCCCCCCCCCCCCGTCCATGCGTTTGGGCGGGGGGGGGGGGGGGGGGTGCGACCCACGGCGGCGTCAGAGATGGCCCAAGATGGCTCCAAGAGGGCCTAAGAGAGCACAAGATGCCCTCCAAGATGGCCCAAGATAGCGGTAGATGGCTCAACCTAGCCTCCCGCGCGCATCCAAAATACCTCAAGACGGCCCCGAGACGGTTTCAAGCGCCCCCCGAAGCCTCTGGGGACCCCCCCCCCCCCAGAGGCCAACATCCATCGAACGCCTAAGGAAAATCGGTACTGTTTCCCTGCTCGCTTTTTCACCTCCGACGGGCTTTGGGGGCCTCATGACGGCCCCAAGACGGCCCAACATAATCCCACGAGGGGCCCAAGAGGGCCCCAAGAGCGCCCAAGAGCGCTTGAAGAGCGGCCCAAGAGTGCCCCAAGACGGCGTGGTCGAGCCCCCGAGGAGGCGATGGGAATCCCACCCCCCTCCCTTTTTCCCAACCATCCTGTGGTGTTGGGTCCTCGTTTTGAAGAGACGGTGCCCCGCGTCCTCCTCTCCTCTCCTCCTCCTCCCCCTCCTCCCTCCTCCCCCATCCTGGCTTTTGCTCTCCGCATGTCTCTGTTTCGGCACACCCCTCACACGTTTTGTGGCCCTATAGGGAGCTCCACCTAAGGTCCCAGTGGCGGAACTCGCATGGCGCCGCCGCGCCATTTTGGCACACCCCTCACACGCGTCGCGGCCCCATCGGGAGCTCCACCTAAGGTCCCAGCGGCGGAACTCGCATGGCGCCGCCGCTCCATTTTGGCACACCCCTCACACGTTTCGTGGCCCCATAGGGAGCTCCACCTAAGGTCCCAGCGGCGGAACTCGCGTGGCGCCGCCGCCCCATTTTGGCACACCCCTCACACGATTCGTGGCCCCATAGGGAGCTCCCCCCCAGGTCCCGGCGGCGGAACTCGCATGGCGCCGCCGCCCCATTTTGGCACACCCCTCACACGTTTTGTGGCCCCATAGGGAGCTCCACCTAAGGCCCCAGTGGCGGAACTCGCATGGCGCCGCCGCCCCATTCTGGCACACCCCTCACACGTTTTGTGGCCCCATAGGGAGCTCCACCTAAGGTCCCAGCGGCGGAACTCGCATGGCGCCGCCGCACCATGTTGGCACACCCCTCACACGTTTTGTGGCCCCATAGGGAGCTCCACCTAAGGTCCCAGTGGCGGAACTCGCATGGCGCCGCCGCCCCATGTTGGCACACGTTGCGGAAGCAGCTGGAGCAGCTTGCGGCGCGCACGAAGCGGCGCAGAAGGGAGGCGACGGCCCTCGCCAGGGAGATGGGCTTCACCGAGTTTATCCGCGAGGCTTGACCTGAGGAGCGGCCCGCCCGAGACTCGCCGTCTCTCGACGGTCTGACTGTTTGGCCTCGCGCCGCGGGCGATCCGCGCGCGTCGCTGGAACCCTCTCGGGGCGACCAGCGCGCGTCGCGGGAATTCCGCGCTGCGCTCTGCCCAGAGCCTCGCTCGCCCCCGTCGTCGCTCTGCCCAGCGGCCACAGTCTTGCCCGCTATCACCCAGCCAGCTAGCACTCTCTCTGCTCCGCGCAGCGGACGACCCGCGCGCGTCGCCGGGGCCCCTTCGGGGCGACCAGCGTGCGTCGCGGGGGCTCAGTGCGGCGCCGCGCCCGCAGCCATGGACATCGGCGTGCACGGGCAAAGAAGCAGAAAAAGAAGGGGAAGGAAGCGGGCGCGATCCTCGTGAGGGGCGCGCCGGCATGGGCGTCGACATTGATGCACGTAGACTGATTCGCACGCAGACATATTCACAATCAGACTTACTCGCGCTCAGGCTCACCCGGTCTCAGTCTCGCGCACTCAGAGCGATCGTCTGCATTGGGGGCCCCGCCACGCATTTCGGCACGCCCCCTAACACGGTTCGTGGCCCCATAGGGAGCGCGAGCGAAGATGAGATCCACAATCGCGGTATTCACAACTGCATATGGTTGGGTTCTTCGCCAGGCTATTTTTTTACAAAAGAAAACAGACGGCCCCACGAGGCCCCTCAGGCACCCCAGGAGGGCCCCAATACGTCCCAAAAGAGCCCCAAGAAGGCTCCGAGAAGGCCCTGACAAGACCCCAAGAGAGCTCCAAGAAAGCGCTCCAGGAGGGCCCCAAGAGGGCCCCAAGAGGGCCCCAGGAGAGCCCCAGGAGAGCTCCAAGTCCCGAAACGCACGCGAATGTAATATACAAATCAGTGCAACAGCCATTGCGAGTCACCGAAACACCCCTCACCCCTCATCGAAGCACCATCGTAGCTTGTACTGGTTCCCATCTTCAATTTCAATGCGGGAAGCGCTTTGTGATCCTTTATTTTTTGGTTCCGAAGACTGCCGCGCAGCTGCATGCGCCCTGCCGCCCCTGGTTCACCGACCCCCCTGCTGACCGTTGCTGGATGGGCTGGCGGGGGCGCGCGAAGCGTCGAGAATTCGACTCTGCGGGCGACTGCCCAAGAAACATATTTTAAGAAAGGTTTCGCCTCATTCGGCGCTCTCTTTGCGAGCGTCCGCAAGACCCTCTGAGACGGCAGTGTCAGCGGCTCCAGCCTTGGCAAAGTCACCTGCCCACGCATTGCCGAGGGCCCACAGAAACGGCGCTACCAGTATGGAGAGCGCATCTTTGAGCTCGAGATGCGAGTGCACCCGCTCAAATGGCGGCGGGGGCGCATGCTGTCTCTCAAACCGACGCGAAACAAATGCCCCAGACGAGCGCATGATTGGCCGCGCCTCGCGCGAGGCACGGTGACCAGTCAGCGCCTTCGGCCACCAGCGAGGCCAGATCCGGCACTATAAGCTCAACGGAGGGGCAACACTCTGTCTGGCCCTGAAAGCTGCCAAACGCTCAGCATGCCCAGCCGTCTGTCGCATGAACCCAGGCAGGCCTCCAAAGGCTGCGCGGAGAGGGGCCCCTTCCTCCGACAGCCGCGCGACCGACCACCCGCGCCTTCTGAGGGCAGGGTTATTCGACGCGAGCCAAGAGCCGTCAGTAAAAGCCACGGCCCCTTAGGATCCCGAGCCCGACCTCAAATCACCCCAGAGCAGGACGCGAGGGTCGGGGGCGCGAGGGGGGATGGGGGGGGGGGGGGGGGGAAGGGGGGGGGGGGGGGCGGCTTGGTGGGTTCAGACGGCACCGCCAGACACATACCTACATGCTCGGCCTCAACATGCCCCAGGGCAATTGGGCCGCGGGTCCGCGTGCACTCGCGGATTTCGGCCAGCTCCCCAGGAAGGTTGCCGCGATCCTCGCCTTCAAGACTAGCTCGAAGGCCGAAACATTCAAACAACACGTGGGAATAGGACTCAGGCTCGCACGCCGCTGGAACGCACCAACGCACGCATAGCCTTACGAGCTTGAGTCCAAATCCCACCGGCCCAGAGGGCTCTCAACGCGCCCGCGCGGCTGGCATACTTGACCGCCGCAGAAGCACCTCCCGCACAGCACCGCACGGCCCGCGTCCAGACCACCCCTTGCCGAGGCAGGTCCGCATGGCAATCGAAGAGCCCCCTGGCCTGCCACCTCTGGATGCTGGCCCTGAACCTCTCCCGCACGTCAACAGGGGGCACCAGACGCAGGGAAAGCGCTCGCCGAAGTCATCGACTAGGAGCACTGATCGTCTCATGTCCCAATCAACGCGCCGAAAGGGAAGCCCGACCACCGCCATCGGGCCGCTCGCGTGGGCCCATTCGGCGCGGCACCTGTCATACCCTAGAGCAAGGTCCCTCCAGGCCCGCTCCAACCTGCCAAGAGATGCAGTTGCATCCCAGATGGCCTGGGCGCATGCTATGACTGGGCACAAAGTGGCAACAAACATCGGGTCGTACCGAGGGTCTCTCTGAGTCATCAAGTACGCAATGAACCCAGAAGAGCCGTCCTAAGCCCCCGCGAGAGCCCCGGCGGCGCGACCCAACGTCCTGAGGTCTTTGTCTGGGGCCCCGCTTTCCGCGGCGCAATGGTTGGCCGAACAGACCAACCCCGAACGCCAAACCACAGACGCCTTGTTGCCAACGGCCCTTCGAAAATCCTTCGCTCGAGCGGCTCGATTCTTCAACTTGTTCATCCTGGCACGACTCTGGTGGCGCCTGCGATCGGCCAAGATCCCGACTGCAAGGCATGAGGAGCAGTCCGATGGCAGCCGCCGGCCTGCGCGCCACGCGCGCGGCCTGCGGACAGGCTGCCACTAAACTGGACTTGTCCAACCGCAGGATCAGGCCAAGCTGCCTTGCACGCATGCGCGATGACAGCCTTGACTGCAATAAACAACTAAAACATCATGGTCGTGCCAACGCCAGTCCACTGCAGCATCGAGCCATCCACAAAAATCCCTCGGCACCACAAACAGGGTGCGCAGCCGTCTCGTGGCGCGGCAAGTCAGCAGCGCCAGTATCATCGTGGACTGCGAACAGCCCGCCCATAGTCTTTGGATCGTAGCAACCTGCGTCGACCATGCGTCGAACGCTTTGACCGCCCTCGGCTGCCTGCGATACTGCAGTAGCACCCATAGCAAACTCATGGGGCACCCACATGCGCGGCCCTCGGACAGCAAGGCGCGGGGGTCACGCGCTCGAGGCATCTGTATCCATCAAGGACCGCAGTGAGCGCCTTCTCTCCAAGCGACTGGGCCACTTCCGACTCTAGATTGTGAGTAAGCAGCATGGCTGGACGACCTGCCTGGGCCACCGCAGCCCCAAATGTCAGGCATGTCTGCGCCTCTGCGCCGCGCCTTTGAAATGGGGGGCCTCGCCTTGGCCCGCAGCTGCGCCAGCGTCTGCGCCAGCGCGATGAGCCGGCGCCCGCATTCTGCCTTCGGCAGACGCACCAGCTCGTTGACGATGCGCCCGTCAGGCCACAGCAATAGCTCCTCACAGCGGTTGTAGAGGGCTGCCAGCGTGTCCAGGCCAGGCCGTCACCAGACAGCTGTTGCAGCGCCCTCGGGACAATCCGCGAAGGAACCGCGGCCGCACTCTTCGAAAACGCGGCGCAGGCGCGGCGCAGTGGAGGACCAGCCAGCGGCGGTAGCGGCTCCCACCTCTGAGCGCACTCTGGCACCCTGAGCGGCCCAAGGCCATGGTAGCTCCACACATGTTTTCGCTAGACAATTTCCACTCGGCTAGCACATGGAGCTCTCCACATGCAACTGCACATGCCACATCGTGCAATCCAGCAATCTCGGTGGCGCGATGGGCTTGCCCCGATCCACCCCCGATGAACGCTTGATGTGCCCATCCCTTGCCGTAGTTGGTGCTGCGCTTCCTTTAGGATGGCCTCGATCGCGGCCAGGAAGCCGTCCGCCGTGAATATCTTGAAACCGCGACGAAAGAAGGCACCAGCCCACTCAAGTAGCCCCTCGAGAACTCCAGAATTGCCCAGAATCCGCCTGAAGAACGCCGAGACCTCTAGACAGAAGCCTGCGGTGTCGTCAAACTGGCTGTTGTTCAGGGTGCACATCGCATTGGCAGCCCGCGGCCTCTGAATCTTAATGGACATGAGCGAGCGCGTGGAACCTGGGTGCTCAGCCCACTCACCCGCCGCGCCCCGCGCGCCTGCTTGCTCTGATCTAGCCTCATGCACGGTGGCTTCCGCTTGCGAGCCACCCGCTCAGTGCAGCTAGCTACCCCCCGAGAACTACGCTTCGCCCGGTCTCTGCCAGTCACGCCCCATCGGTCGAGCAGCTCACTCTCCACCTCCATCAGCACCGCACCCCATGCTACCTGGAGGCCCGTCTGAGTCGAAGCAGCGCTGATGAGGCTCACCTCTCTCGGCCAGTCTCTGGGGGGTCTAGCGCAACCGACAGGCGGGATCTCTCCGATCGGAGCTGGCTCCTCAGATACCCTGCGCCACACGGGAACGCCCACCACCTGCAACTGATGCAACACTGGCCTATGGCGGCGCAAGAACAGCCTCATCCGCTATGGTTTGCCTGACTTTGGTGACCAAATTGGCAGCCACCAGAGCAAAATTTATCACCGACCCCTTCACCCTGACGGCACGCGGCGGCTGTTGTCGCCATCGCGACGCCACCCAGCGCATGGGCCCAGTTGCAGCCTAGCTCGTCGACAGCCATGCGGGCCCCCCCCCAACGCTACCCAATCCAAGCAAAGGCATTTGAGCACGTGAACATCCTGCAGCAACGAACTCAGCGTCTCATCGTTCGCCGCACGCTGACCCTCACTGGGCCGAAGGTATACTGAGATGAACACGAGGCCTCTCTGCCCCCCCCCCCCCCCCCCCCCCCCAATGCGCGTGAGCGACGAAGAGCATTCCTTCCTGGAGCACTGGCGATGCTGTGGCTGGCGGCCTCGCGAGCGAAATGTGATTCTTAGCGAGAGCTGCTACCCCCGCGGACGTGACTGATCCATTGCTGGTGGGAATAGCAGGCGCCCAGATGCCATGATAGCCAACGCCAACGTCGCGGAGCCTGGACTGCACTCTGTCCAGCTAGCCCACCGTGGCGCGGTTCCCTTGCACGGCAACAGTGGCGCGCCCAGGCATGCCGCCCATGCGCCGCATCAGGGCACGTAGGAAGTGGAGTTTACCGTGGCAAAGCACCCCTGGCACTTGCCAGTCGGGTGCGCCTCGCGCTGTCGGAGGCTCCTCTTGTCGCGGGCGGCGGCACCTGGCGAATCGAGCATGGAACTATCGCGCGGCTGTGCCTTCCTCGGGTGGAGGGGGGGCTCAGGGTTCTCGGAGAGCTGCCCCCCTACCCCCCCCTGGCCAACGCGCCGCCCCTCGCGGCAGTCAGCGGCAACACCTGGGGGGGCGGCCCAAGGGTGCTCGCCGACCTCCTCCCCCCCCCCCCCCCGTGGCAGAGGGATCCTGCCCGCGCTGCCTCGCGGGCAGCGGTGCGATTCCCACTCCTAGTGCCGACGGCAGCCCCCGAAGTAGGGCCCGCGGCACTGCCGACGGCAGCCCTCGAACGGGGGCCCACGGCACTCGGGGGGCCCGCGGGCGTCGCGACTGCCACATCCCCCGCCGCCTCGCCAAGGGCTTGAGCAGCAACTGGACACCCTGGCCCACGTGGCGACTTATTGCCTGGTAGCAGCGATGGCACACCAAGCCTTTGCGTCCGAACGCCTGTAGCGACGGTGCCGAGCAGCCGCGATGGCACACTGGGGCTTCGCGCTCTAACGCCAGGCAAGGACGCATTCTGACCTGCCGATGTCCTCAGCCCAAGAGAAGCACGTCCCTGGCCATCTGGGGGGGGGGGGGGGGCATGCGACGCCGCCATCAGATTCACCGACGTCCTCAACCCAAAATAGAAGAAGCCCTGGCCTGGTAGGACATGGGTTCTGTGGGATTCCTGAAAGCGCGACCCCTGTCGTAGTGATTCTAGTGGTGGTCTAGTGGTGGTCTAGTGGAAATCTAGTGTTACTTGGTTTACCGACCCTGGGCTCTAGTCAGGGTTGGTTTGCCCACCCTGGGGCCTAGTGAGGGAGCCTTGCGCGCTCTTCAACAAAAAAACGGTTAAACAAATCCTAGACGTTTCCTATCTGCGACCGAGGTCGAGTGCATTGAGCGCATCTGCATGCCTTTGTCGCCTAAGGCTTCGGACACGCAGCGGCCTGCCACGCCCCGCGGCGAGGCCACACTTACGCACAGCGCTGAAAGATGCCGACGGCGCACGCCCACAAAATGTTGCGGGATGCGCAACTGCACGCGCAATCGGGTTACCAAAGCCAATATTGCCCGCAAGTGCTAGAAGCGTGCCCACGGATGACTACTTGAGCCAAAAGGGCCACGGGGACAGAGGAGGGGGGTGAGGAAATGGGGAGATAAATATGTGATTGGTTAAGCGGCGATGCTAGAGGGATGGCCTGGGAGGGGAGGGGAGAGAACGTGGAGAGAAGAAAACTCGAATAAAGTCAGAACGCTTAGAACTTCCAGCAGCGAAAAGAAAAACAGTGACGTCTGCCTCTTGAGGGACCTCAGGAGGATCCACCTGGCGCCCTTGGGGCGTGCTGGACTTCTCTTGGGCCGTCTTGACGCCAATCGCGGGGCGTCTTGGAACGCTCTTGGGCTGTCTCGGAGCCCGCTCGGAAAACCTCGAGAGACTCAACAGGGCCATATGGGTGACATATTGTAATAATCCAGGTGTAAGCTTATGGAACAGACGTAACCTCTCGTCTAGCTTTGTCATATTGCGTCATACGTGAACGGCACATGGGTGTATAGCGCACTTCCTTGGAGACATCGGGATGTCGATTGGCACAGATAATGCACTGGCTTCATGCTGGGTGGTGTTCTAAACATATAATTTGTACATTTGTATGTGACTGGCGTTTCATATCTATATATATATATGTGTGTGTGCACATCTCTGTATGACTATCCTCTGCGTTAATCCCTCCCTGCTCCGTGGCTATGTTGTGCAGGACGCGTGTAATATACCTCATGAGACTTGGCTTACGCTACATTTGTTGCACCGCACAGGTTGCGCCACCAAGGTTGCACCACATAGGTTGCATAACGTAGATTGCATGCCATAGATTTCACCAAATAGTTTGCACCGCAAGGCTGCTCTGTCTAGATTGCACGGCAGAAATCAGACTACATACGTTCGGCCCACATTGGCGAACGCGGTTCGGGGTCCACGCTGGATAGTTCGTTCAAGGTCCACGCTGGCAAAAACTGTTCAGGGTCCACTTTGTTAACATTGTTTGAAACACTGTTCGGGGTCCACGCTGGCAGATACACGTTCTCAATGCGTGGCGTCTCTGACCACGCCGTGTGCAGCATGCAGCGCCGCTGTCTGTAACCAGCAAACCTGGCTCCAATGTCTTGTCTCGGCACCCTAGCTGCTGACGACCGCTTTCTCGAAAAAACTCGCGCATCTCCACGAGGCGGTCGTTCCAGGACCTCGACGAGCTGTACCTCTCGAGCAGCTGTACCTCTCGAGCGGATCGCCTGGGCCGTCTGATTGTTCAACTTCTTGAAGTCGTCCAAGTCGAACGTTGACAAGTGCCAAATGTGCAGGATGTCATTCTCGTCCACCTTCTTGGTTTCGTCGCCGCCGCCCCCAGTCGCCTGCTGGCAATTCACAGGGCAGTAGATAACCAAGGGGAAGACGCCTGCTGGGATGCGCACGACAGCGCCCTTGACAAGGAGCAGTGTCACACACTTCGCCTTCACCCAAGACTGACCTGACGGCGTTTCAAAGAAAGCTTTGATGCCGTCCAGCACCATCCCTTGCTCGAGCAGGGCTGCGATTGGGGCGAGCGTGACCAGAGCGCTGGCATTGATGGCCTGCAGGAAGCACGGCAGCCCAGGCAGTGAAACCCCAGTGGGGCCCATTCCCCACGCGCACTGCTTGATCGAAAGGAGCCATGGGCAACGAGCGGGATTCTTGATGCAGCCCTCGTCGACCAGCTCCGACTTGAACTCAGCTGGAGGCGACCCGATCCGACCAGAGAGGCCGACCCATTGATGGTTCTCTGTCAGAGTCTCCTCGGCGCGCTGCATCTTGCTCTCGACCGTGGTGGAGCACGCCTGCTGGTACTTCTTCACCTGGGATACGGGTGAAACGCGGAGGGGGGAGAGTCAGACGAGGATAGAGAGAAAGGTGAAGAGTCCTTCGTGGAGACTCCAGGGCCAGCTCCGAGGTCGGGGGAGGCAGGTCGGGGGCGAGGCCAGAACAAATCAGCTTCGGGGGAAGGTGTGTCGATCGAGATAACCCTCCTCTCCCTCATCACCAACCTTTCCATCATCGCTTCTCCCCCCTCCCCTCCCACCTCGCCCTCTCCATCATCACCTTCCCCGTCTGCCCTACTACCAGGGGGCAGGCATGAGCTACTGGGTGCTGGGGCATCGCGAAGCGTGGCGAGAAGAAGAGTGGCGGATGGGGAGATTGGATACATATCCCAAGAGGGCTATATTTGAAATCTGATCGCCCCTAGCCTCCTCCAACGCCACGTGGCCCACAACGTCGAAGACATACACCGTGCTGGGCTCGAACTGCAAGGTCTTCAGCTCCAAGCGTTCGACTGCCAGAGGGCCGGGATTTTTCTGGTCCATCTTCGGAAACGGCATCTTGGCCATGAGCTCCTCGGTTGCAGAGGTGCCGTTGGCGCCATCGTCGCCAGATCCCATGCCTGCAACCTGCTGTTCCAATTGTTTGGCCGCAATCTTCGCCTCATGCGCGTCTCGGACAACCGAGAGCTGCCTATCGTAGGTCTCATGGAGCGCGTAGGCCATTTCACACTCTGCCTTCGCGTGCACTGGGCCGAATCCTAAGTCCTTCATGTCCTTCACCACCCTCTCCTTGTAGTGGCGAATCTTCAGCTTGGTGCTCCTACCGCTCTGCGCTTTCTCCTGCACGAAGAACTGCAGGCTGCTCTCCATGCTCTGGTACTTGACCTTGGTTTGCTTCAGCTCCACTTCGAGATTGGACAATGCCGTTTCGCAATCCTTGAATTGGCTGGGCTTGGACTTCTCGATATCCTGCTGAATCACGGCCAACCTCTTTCTGAAATTGGCCATCTCCTCATTGAACTGATTCATCTTGATGTCTTCGTCCCCATCCACGAGGGACTCGTCGCACAGGCCGTGGTTCCTGACCATTTTAGTAGCGTGCCCGTCTTTGCCAAAGATACTGTCCGTGAAAGTCGCGAGCTGCTTTTTCAGGGCCCCCTTCTGCTTGACCGCGTTCGGCTCGTCCTCCTGGTCACCCGACAAGGCCCTCCTGGGGTTGCCAGCCTCCTTGCCCGATGCGCTGCCCAATGCGGAAGCCGCTGCACCGCTCCTGCCACGAGCAGGCTCTGCCGTCGGGGACCGACGCGGGTAGTCCTCGGAGCAGGCGTGAAACCTAAAAAACGTTCCTCACTATCCCCGTCCGCCCCTCCAGCCTGCGCCAAGAGGGGCATTAAGCAAGGCTGAAGAGGGCTCCGAGAGAGCCATAACCAGATAGATCACTGATCTATCTGGTTCCGAAACCTCTTGAAGCCCCCCCGAGCTTCTCTCGGGGCCCACCTGGAACCCTCTGGAGGCCCCCCAGAGGCCTCTGGGCCGAAACTCCCTCCGAAGGGGAAGACGACGACGACGACGACGACGACGACGACGACGACGGACGACGACGACGACGGCGACGATGCCGACGATGACGACGACGACGACGACGACGGCAGCGACGGCGACGACGACGAAGGTGAGGGAATTTCTGCCTCCACGGGGTGGGCAGAAATTCCCCCAGGAGAAGACGACGACGACGCGAATCGGAACGCCTGGACCAGAGAAAGCACGTTGAAATGGGTTGGGGGGAGTGTAGGGAGTTGAAAAGTCCTGCAGCTGCGCCACGCCCTTCGCAGGTGATGCAAAGCTCGCCGTACCAGCGCCTGAACCCATTGGACCGAACCCAGAGTCGCACTCACATTCATGAGCACTGTCGTTGCACCCCTTCTGCGGGAGCATGATCTGATAGGCGAGCCGCAGACGCTTGTACTCAGGCTCGTCGATGGGCGAGGTCTCCTTTGCAGATGACATGCTGCTGGTGAGTCTGATACTCTTCTGCTTGTAGTTGTCGATCACTTCGACCCTGGCTTCTCCGTCGGCGCCGTCCTGTTCAGATCCCTGTTCAGCGTGGAGCAGTAGGAAGTCAGATCGGGCATCTTCTTCGGAAATCCTGTCCCAGAACATGTGGTAACTGATGTAGCGCGTCTCGTTGAGCAACAGCACTGTGTCGATGTACCCAGCGACGTGGCCACGCGTGCCGATGTCGACGTTGAGCAATCCTGGCGAGGCACTGGGACCACTCGGCAGCGCAAGGGACGCGCGCGCAGCCGCGCGGTCAGGGCCGTTGCCCTGGGTGGTGAAGAACGGCCTGGCCTTCTGGCGCCAGATCTGAGGAGTGTTGTCCATCTCGTGCTCCATGACCGCCAGGGGCCTCATCTGGTTAAGCACCTGCCGAGCGTAAGCTCGGACGCCATTGAAGCAGGCCTCATGCATCCACTGGCCCCGATATTTCCCTGTGCGCGGCCCTGGAAGTTCACGAGCAAAGCACGTCGCACACTCGCCACTCGCAGAGAGTTCCGATGGGTGGACGCTGCTCATCGCATCAACTTCCCCATCGAGCGGCCCCCCAAACTTGGCCAGTGCCCTTTTCGAATGCATACCAAAACCGCAACCTAGACTGAGCCAGAACGGTTTCGGCCAACAACTCGCAAGGCTGGCAACGGCAATGGCGGGGAATGGCATGGCCATTGCCTCGGTAAACACGCGAACCCGTTGTGGGAACGCCAGCTGAAGGACCAGAGATAACAACAGCAGCGCACGGAACCCAATCAATGGTTCGTGAGCACACGCGCCATCCACATGATCTCGAGAGGCGTTGCTTGGTTGTCCCGCTGACCCCCTGAGTGACCCCCTGAGTGCAAGCGCCCCCTGAGTGCAAGCACCGCCCAGCGAAACCAAAGCATAGCGACTGCAATTGTAATCGTGCCCTCATCCTCCCCCATCTTTTCCCCAACGATTCATCGAAAACGTGCCCCTTGTTTACCTCCGTCCTCATCCTTCTCCTTCTCGGCGGGGGCGGGCAAGCGCGAGGGCGGGCCGCTGCCTTCTCGGTGAAATCGTACTCGACATAAGCCGCAGACGAGGAAGATGAGAGAGAGGGAGAGAGAGAGAGAGAGAGAGAGAGAGAGAGAGAGAGAAAGCATCGGGCGAGAGAGCAGAGCAGACTGGACCGTTAGATTGTTAATCGCTCGTGCTGCTGCTGAAGAACGCGTTGATGCGTGTAATGCGCATTGAAGTGTGGCTGCGTGAATGTACATGTGGCCACATGTGCGTTTACTATATTGCCGTCTGTATATGTGATTGTACGTGCAATCGTGCTGTGTGCGGTGTGTTGTGTCGTACGTTGCACGCGTCATTGATTACTGCGTGTTGTTTATGTTTGTACTCAGTCATGCCTTACTTTGTATTGGTACTTTGCATCGTTCGTGTTGATACTTTGCATGTTACAGCGCATTGTTCATGTTGGTAATTTGCAGTGTTGCTTGTACGTTGTATTGTTCCCGAACCCCTAATCGTGATGTCGTTTTTCTCGCGGATTGCCCCCGCCACTCCTTTGGCCCGCGTTCCTGCGAGAAAGCAGCGGGCGAGATAGCAAGAGCGCCAGCATAACGATTGGCCGATATGGAAGAGAAGCGTCAGACACTAATGCACAGATAAACTGAGCGCATGCAGGCGACAGGCAAAGTACGAGCTGGCCTGTGCAAGTGGGCCTGAGCGGTGAACGGGCGCGCCACCAACTGCCAAAACACAAGGTGGCAGCACGTCAAGCTCACCAATGCTGAGTTTCCTGGTAAGAGTCGTCCACGTTGAGCGCGTCTGGGCACAGCTCCTCTGGTCCAGCGCTGATTCCCAAGTCAAGGAGGACATTGGAAAATAAAGGCTGCGAGTCTGGAAGATCAACAGCAGCGCTGCCGCTAGCACCAGCACCATCGCCATGCGCACCAGGGAGGGTGCCTTTGCCGTGAAGCTGAGCACCAGCGTCAACAGAGGACTCCTGAAGATGACCCTCTGCGGATCATGAAGGGCCCCCGATCTGAAGCGTTACTGCGGCGGTGGTTTCACCTGCGGGCGGCGGCTTGTGTAGCGCGAGCAACGGCGGGCCCACCAGCTTCTTCTCCTGGCCCTTCTCGTCCTCGCCCCCGGGCTGCGCCTCAGGGGATGACCCGATCGTCTCCGCCACCTCACTTGATTGCACCTCCGAGCCGCGCTGCATTTTGACGGGCCGCTCCCCATCTTGCTGTTCAGGACGCGGGCTCGGGCTGTCCTTGTCCTTGGCCTCGTCGTGGCCGCCCCGAAGCCTCTTCGAGAATTCCCTGCGCTCGGAGCCCAACTCAATAATTTTAGGACCCACGGTTACCTTTATGGGTACGGTGATGATGACGGACTTTGGCTTAGCGGAAGCTGGAAGCTCGTCCAAGGTTACCTTCACGTGGGGCATGCGGTCTGGTAGGCGCGCCTGGTTCATGGGCGGGAATTCGGTGAGCGGATCTGGCATGTGCTGGAGAGAAACGAAGAACTAAGTATGATGTAAATGAAATGCCAGACCAGACCCACGTAACTCGTGAAAGCGATGGGAAAGACTCAAGCCACAAATGGCATCCAGCGGTGAGTTCGATGTCCAGCCGCCCCCCTGTGCGCCTGTGGCTCAGGAAACTACGTCGTCAAATTCCAGGAGACACTTCCGAGACGGCCCAAACAGAAACTTCAAGTTATGCCCAGATTGCCCAACACGATCGCCTCGAACATACTTCCAAGAGGAACTAGATTCCCTACTACGTGGTCCAAACCGAAGCACCATATAGCCCAAGACGGCGCCCCATGTGTTTCCTCTCCAAGCGAAGCTATGCAAAAAAGGTTGTTCATGTACCTGCGAAGCTATGCAAACAATGCTGTTCCTGTACCAGCGAAGCTATACCAAACATATTGTTCCTCTGGTAGCGAAGCTATACAAGAAATATTGGTCCTCTACAATCGAGGCCATTCAAACAAAGATGTTTTGTACCAGCGAAGGTATACAAAAAAGGTTGGCCCATTACAAGCGAATATATAAAACAAATGTGGTCTCTGTACCAGCGAGGCTACACAAACAAGGTTGTTCCCCTACCAGCGAAACTATACATGCAATATTGTTCATCTACCAGCGAAGCTATACCAAAACTAATGTTCCTGTACAAAGGAAGCTATACAAAAACATGTCGGTCCTCTACCAGGGAAACTGTACAAATAATTGCTTTGCTCTGCCAGCGTCGGTATGCAAAAAATTGTTCGGGTACCAGCGACGCAATGCAAAACATGTGTCCCTTTACCAGCGAAGCTATACAAAAAATGAGACCCCTACGATACAACACATAATGTCCCTCTACCAGCGAAGCTGTACAAGTCTCCCCAGTACGCTTGCCCCCCCCCTCCTCAGCCCACTGCTATGCTCTCAGCGACGTGCGTTTGTATTCATGGTATTACTTGCAAATGAGGCGGTATGGTTGCGCATTCTAGATAGCACGTACAAGGTATGCAGGGTTTGTCCAATTGTATCCCAAGTATCACTTTAAAGTGATGCTGTATTTGGTTTGTGTACGACCTGAGTTTGTTTTGGTAGTCCCAGTACTACTTACAAGTTGTGAAATTCCTTTTTTGTTGACACTACGTGCACGCGGTCCTTTTTTTGTTTTCGTAGGCTGGCTGGCACTTACGAGCGATGCGGGATTTTTTTTCAATCCAGATGCTACTTACAAGTGGTGCGGGATGTGTTTTGTGTGAGACCTCTTCCAGTCCGTGCACCATAGATATTGCGCACACGTGACGCTGGATTTGTTTCTGTACTCTGACTACTACATGCAGGTGATGCGGGCTTTGTCTTCGTACCCTAGCAATATCTGACAAGTGGCGTTTTTTTTTTTTTTTTTTTTTTTTTTTTTTTTTTTTTTTTTTTTTTTTTTTTTTTTTTTTTTTTTTTTTTTCAGGGAGTACTTACAATTGAATCGAACTTGTCTTGAGTGACGCTTGTTTGCACACCCTGCTTGTGTAAAACCCAATGAGGTCGCATCTCGATTTGCCCAAGGCCGCGTGCCAACCTCGGCGTGGGACCCCAATTAGGACGCATCGCGGTTTGCCTGCGGCCAGGTGCCAAGAAGGGCGTCAGACCCCAATTAGGTCGCCTCGCGATTTGCCAGCGGCCGTGTACCAGGCAGGGTGTAAGACCCCAACTATGTCGCACCGCGAAATTGCCCACGGTCGCGTGCCAGGCAGGGCGCGCGGCCCCAATTTAGCCGCGTCGCGGTTTGCACGCGGCCAAGCATGGGGTGAGACCCCCAATTAGGTCGCAGCGCGAATGGCCCACGGCCGCGTGGAAAACACTGCGCGAGACCCCCAATTAGGTCGCATCGCGATTTGCCCGCGCCGCGCGCCAGGCAGGGCGCCGTGTCCCAATTAGGTCGCATCACGATTGCCACGCGCCCCTGTTTCCGCATGTTTTACCAAAGCTCGCAACTTATTTGGTTGCTAAAGCTGCGAAGTGCTTTCCGAAACTGAACGTTTCTTTGTCCTTGTGGCTAGATGCCCAAAATGGGCCTATATGACCCCAACTTGGCCTTCGACACACCAACGATAAGATGTGGCACGGGCCGCGTCACATCCCTAGAGGCTCCCAGGATCCCCTCCACCAGCACTTTGAAGATGCGGCACGGCCGTACCGCATCTTCAAAGGGCTCCCAACACCGCGCCAATATGCGTCAAGATGACCCAAGATGACCCAGCACGGCCCCAAGCTGACCTTAGCCACACTCGGGGAAATCTTTGGCACGGCCGTGCCACTCCCCAAGAGGCTCCCAATACCCCCCTCCAGGGGCCGCTTGACGATGTGGCGCGGCCATGCCATTTCCAGAGGGCTCCCCAAACCCGCCCCAATATGCGCCAAGACGACCCTAGATGGCCCAATCTGGCCCCAATCTGACCCCTGACACACCCAAGATATGATGTGGCACGGCCGTGCAGCATCCCAAGAGGCCCCCAGCACCCCCCCCCCTCCTTTTTAAAAAGAAAAACTCCATCAGTTTTTTTTTTTTGAAGATGCGGCGCGGCCGTGCCACGCCCAAGAAGGCTCACCAACCGCTCCGAGATGCGTCAAGATGACCAAAGATGCCCTGGGAGATTTCAGGCATCGGACTCCAGGTGCCTTGGGCGCCCTCCCATGATTCTCAGCGGCGGCGCGCCTGTGGCATCAGACTTAAGATGCCCAGTGCGTTGCCCCGACACTCTCGGGAGACGGTCTGGGCATCTGAAGCCTGATGGCCTGGGAGCCTTTCAGGACATCGGGTTCAATATGCCGAACGCGCCCTGCCATTACTTCGAGCATGGGAAGAATTCTCCGAAGACCCCCGCGCCCTGCTCCGTAATCAACTGAATGCGCAACGCCGCCTTGGACACATGCAACCCGATGCCCTGGGGGGCTTAAGACATCGGGCTTGAGATGCCGCAGGCGTTCTTACCATTGTTTCTTGTGGCATGCGCTCGGGGCATCGAACTTTCGTTTCCCGAAGCCCCCCCCCCCCCCCTCCCGATGGCATTGTGGGCCGCCCTGACCATCCCGAGGCCGATGCAACGGTAGCTCACGGCAAAAGAGTTCGGCTGCCGAGCGCGACTGAGAGCGCATATATGCCGAAGTGCGTTAGGCGGCGGCGGCGGCAACTCTGCGCGCGAAGCGCGCTACACGGTTTTACAACGTCTACATATCGGCGCGCGATGCGCGCTACACTTTTTGCAACGTTTGCACCTCGGCGCGCGAAGCGCGCTGCGGGTTGAGATCATGAGCAACTCTGCGCGCGGAGCGCGCTAAACGGTTTACAACGTTTAGATCCTGGCGCGCGAAGCGCGCCAAACGGTTTGCAATGTTCCCAACTCGGAGCGCGGAGCACATTGAACGCCAGACTCAATGTGGCCCCCAGAACGGGGGGGGGGTCGGGCACGGTCCTGACGCGGCCCCATGCGCACGGCCGTCCGCCACGCAGGGGGTGCATCGCTTCGCACCTCGCGTCGGGCAGGTACTTGGCAATCCCAACCATGGCGCTCGTCGGCCACTCGCCATGGCGGCTCGCGCGAGCAGGCGCCGTGCCCCGCACAGCGCGCGGCAGCAAAGAGAGCCCCTGCAGAATGAAGCAGCGGCGCGGCCGCGCGGCAAGCGCAGGCGCGCCTCGCGGCGCCCGAAAGCGGCGGGGTGTATTCGCCGCCGCGCACCGCGGCGAGGCGTCCTGGTACCCAGCAAGCGACGCTCGAGCTGGCTTAGAGGACGCGGCGAGTGCCGCCGTGCCACGCAAGAGGTTCCCCTGGGGCCGCGCCGAGACGCATAGACGGCAACGAAATTGTCTGCGAAGCGTCTTAGTCTGGGGGAGGGCGCCCCGCTCGCCTTCCTAGTGAAGTCAAGGCCGACAGGGGCTGCGGCGTAGAGCGCGGCGCCGACGACCCCCCGCCAGGAAAGTCGCAGTCGCGGGGCCGCGAAGCTTTTCGTAGTGCCCTGTAGATTGTGAGCGTGTATGGCGTAGTTTCCTGTAGGTTGTGAGTGTGTATGGCGTAGTTTTCTGTAGATTGTGAGTGTGTATTGCGTAGTGGTGCACCGTGTGCCCATGGTGAGCTCGTAGTGGTCCCAGGTCCGCTCCTAGTGGTATCCTAGTGATGACATGATTTTTCTAGTCGCGGTCTAGTCGAGGTCTAGTCGCGGTCTAGTCGCGGTCTAGTCGTGGTCTAGTCGTGGTCTAGTCGCGGTCTAGTCGTGGTCTAGTCGTGGTCTAGTCGCGGTCTAGTCGTGGTCTAGTCGCGGTTGTGCAGATGTTTCAAGAAAGTGTAAATTTTCTAGTCGTGGTCTAGTCGCGGTCTAGTCGTGGTCTAGTCGTGGTCTAGTCATGGTCTAGTCGTGGCCTAGTCGTGGTCTAGTCGCGGTCTAGTCGCGGTCTAGTGTATGCTGAAGAGTTCAGCCGAAGGCTGTAGTGGTGGTGAGGTAGCCTACGTGCCATGCGTAGACATCCCGCGAGGCGCCTGCGTGCCGACGCAGACGTCCCGTGGGCGCCTACGTGGCATGCGTAGACATCCCGCGGGCGCCACCCCCGTCTCGTGGCGCAGCTCAGAGCGCCGCGGCCGCTGTCTAGCGTCGACCAGCGAGGCGCCCCGCGGGTTCTAGTGTTGCCGCGACGCGCCCAGAACGACCGCCTAGTGGTGACCCTCGCGCCGCGCCCAGGACCCTTGTGGTTCACGGAGCGACACCGCAGTCTTCTTTGCCCAGGGGGGACATCGCCCGAAGTCGGGTAGTGCCACAGGGCGCGTCACCTTTGTCGCCGTGCCAAATGGCACGAAGCCCGCGGCCGCGCCCTAGAGCACGGCGGGGCGCCCATGGACATGCTACACACAGTGCGGCAGCATGGAGCGCCGTGTACAGAGCCGCGGCGCGATGTCTTCGCGGTAGCCACGTTCGCGATACCACGTCTGTAGGAGAGATCATGGCGCCGCGGGCAATGCGCAAAGTCGGCGGGGGAACAATATTTCGCTCGCGAGCACCACGTCGGTGCGCCAGAGATACGCGCGGCGAGAATTCATGCACAGCGCAGGCATTGAGACAAAGCCCGAATGCATATGCCCAAGACTGTACTATCGCCGCAGCCTCTTACCGAGGCCCTCCGCCGTCGGCCCAATTCCCAACGGTGCAGGCCAGAATGTTCCAGCGACGTCAAAATCATATCTTCACTACGCCCTAACTATGCGTTAGCGGCATCGCATTACCCTCTGCAGCATGGTGCATACGTTCGCGGTGAGCATAGAACCATCGCGCGTGGTGTGCCAGGCATCTGTCTTTACATTGTCCATATCGTGCCACCGTCGCGCTTTTCGCGGATAGCCTCAAAGGGGTCGCTATGTGCATTTAAGCTGCCGCGCGCATAATGTAAGCGCGCGGCAAACGCGCTTTTTTTTTCAAACAAAAATATTGGTGGGGCCCCGATGCCCCCATGCAAGTCTCGCAGGTCTCGCAGGTTACGCGCGGCCCTGTGCCCCCGCGAGCAGCGCGTGCCTCGCGACGCTGGCACCCCGCGAAGGCGCGGACATACTGCGACCCCAAACGGCCCGCGCATATACTGAACCCGGATGGGGGGGGGGAGGAGGGGAGGGGGGGGGGGCAGAAGATGCGAGGTCGGCGCGGAAACTTGTTTCGCTGGCGGACAATGCAACGGTGCGTCAGGGATTCGCGCGCCGAGGGTGCATGGAAAACTTCGCATGGCTCCTAAGCCCTACGCCCGAAGCCCTAAGCCTAAAAACTGCGCCTGTACAATGTCTAACCCTAAGCCCGCGGCCGCGCCCCCTCGGCCCAATCCCAGACGCGGCAGATCAGAAGTGCACCTGAGCTGTAAACGCGAACAGGTCTCACACCAAACAAACCCCGCAGCATTGTAAGTAGTACCCTGGATACGAACATCAAGTCCCACATCGCAAACAAATCCTGCACCACCTGTAAGCCGCATCTAATAAACAAAGCATGATGTGTGTCAAGCATGACGTGTGTATGTCAATCAAGACGTGTATGACTGTGTATGTCAAGCATGACGTGTATGTCAAGCATGACGTTGCACGATCAATAGAAGCGTTGGCTCTCTCTCACTCGGTGTATGAGAAAACAAATCAATTTCTCAAAGGGGGTTGCATTGCAACGATTGCAACTCATTGCAATCATTGCGAAGGAAATCTCATTGGAAAATCCCATTTGTTTTCTTAGCTGTTCCGTGGTTTCCTAAGCTTTTTCAATGCAGTACAATACAGTACAGTACAATACAATGCACATTTTCACAATGCAATGCAATGCAATACAAGACAGAACAGTACAATACAATTCACTTTCGAAATACAATACAATACAGTATACTACAATACAGTACAGTACAATACGATACAGTACACTACAATACAGTACAATACAAAGTATACAATGCCATACAACTCAGTTTCAAAATACAATACAATACACCACATTACAACGCAGTATATCACAAAACTACGCAATACATTTTCACAACGCAATACAGTACAGTACAATACAATACAGACAATTCATTTTTACAATGCAATGCAACACGGAACAATACAGTACAGTACACTACACTACAATATCATACAATGCAAATGCAGTACGAATATAATACAATACATTACAGTACAGTGCAGTATAGTAGATTAGAATACAGTGCAATGCAACGCAATGCACTGCAATGCAATGCGCGATCAATTGCATCATGGCCGTGCAACGCGAAGCGTAGGCATGGCCGCGTGCATGTCCACGTCTTGACAATAGAAACCGCGCGCTCCTGCTACGCGCCCTAAGCTGAGAGCATAGAAGACCCACGACGGCCCAACCCACGAACGCCCAAGATGGCCTAACCCAAGACGGCCCAACCCATGACGGCTCAACTCCAGACGGCCCAACCCCAGACGGCCCAACCCAAGACGCCCCAAGACGGCCTAACCCCAGATGCCTCGTCGGTGACTTTGCAATGTGATGGATGTGGTTTTTTCGCTCGCTGCGCTTGCCCGCAGGGCTGGCCGCCGTCTTAAGAAGCAGCGCTGTCACATAAGAAGGCCCAACTCCGGACGTCTCTCGCAAGTGCGACGGCCGACGGCCGCTCCAAAACGGCAGAACTCACAGACTCAGAAGATGCTACCAAGATACCGTGATGTCTGGGCACCACAAGAGACTGCAATGCACTCCCCGTTAGGAGAAGATCCATTCTAGGCCTCAATCCGAGACCGATTCGCGGTTGTCGATCTCGTTCTCAACATCGCGAACCTTCTGGAAGTTGGCCTCTCCGACCACGCCGCCCCTGTTGATCGTGGCCTCGGCCAATTTTTTGAGGTTGTGCAAAGCCGTGCGCATCAAGCACATGCGATGCTCTGTCATTTTGCAGCGGAGCTTGTACAAGTGTGCCACCTTGATTAGCTTCACCATGCGGCGCTTGAGCACGGGGTCAGCCTCTTTCTTCACGTATTTCGGGAGCTTCAGCGTTGCCACTCGCATCTTGGGCGGCATGGGGCTTGAGTGAGATGCGAGAGATCGAATGGGTTGCCCTCGCGGGGCGCTCGTCTGGATGCCCCGAAGTGTCGCGAGCTTGAGACACAAACAGCCTACGGAGGGACAGCGCGTCGTTGCCATGGTTCTTTTGTTGTCTTGGTTTCTTGTGCGCCCTTGTTTGCACCAAGCCCCGACTTGCGACGTATGTACTGGCAGCGTTGTGTTGACCGTTATGGTGCAATTATGTGTTTGCGTGCTGTCTTACGTAGTGCACAGGGGCCCTGTTGGGATCGCCAGATAGCTCCAGGAATGCCCCGGCCTCTGGATGGTCCCGAGATTGCTCTAAGAGGGCCCCAAGATAAGGGCTCCAAGAGGGCCCAATCCCATGATGGCTCCTAGAGAACCCAGAGGGTGTCCCAAGAGAGCCCAGGGGACGATATTACTCGGGGTCTCGAGCTATACACGCCTCTGGAGTCCAGTTGGGTTCTGCAGAGAGCTCCCTGAGGGGCCCGAGTGTGTCCCGAGACGGCTCCAATCTGCCCCCCAAGAGGGCTCCAAGAGAGACCCCAGGTGGCTCCAAGAAGCCCTTCATGGGTGTCCCAAGAAGGCAAAGTGCGGAACCTCGAATTATAGATACGCCTTTAAGGTCCAAGCGACCCCCCCCCCCCCCACTTAGCTCCAAGAGGGCCTCCAGAGGGCATGCAGTGATATTCGGAGCCCGCCCTATCTCGACATGCTATTCAGGTTCGAAGTTGAATCCAAACAGTGCTTTGCATGCACCACCGCGGCGCAGCGAGAAAGCGTTCTAGCGCCCTGCACAAATCCAAACAGTGCTTTGCACGCAGCCAAACATTGCTTTGCACGCATCCAAACAGTGATTTGCACGAGCCCAAACAATGCTTTGCACGCAGCACAACACAGATGACTGAGGATAAATATAAATGCAAGGACAGCGAAATCAAATATCGGTCAAGGTCTGTGAGTACTGGCATGCCAGGCTACTAGGCGTAGCCCAAAGCTTCAGCTGCTGCTTTCAACTCGTGCAATTTGGGTCTAAATGCCCTGTGGCCCGCTGCGTCGCATTCAGGAGCCGCCCTGAGCCAAGCGGCCAAGAACACCTCTGCTGAGTTCACACCGTACTCGCCCACAACTAATTTCACCGAGCGGTATCTGCCACAAGTTGGTCCATGAGCGGGGTTAGAACAGTGAACCCTCAAGCCCATGGACCCGTTCGCTGCGTTCTCCTCAAAGATACACCTCCCGCCCAAAAAATCCTCAGGCCAAACAGGCCCTTCGACGTCTGACTCGTCGCCGCTGTCGGCTGCGGCTCCAGAACCAGACCTGCTCTCAGAAGAACTGGATGAAGATGAGGATGAAAGAGAAGAATCAGACCCCGAAGCAGACTCATGACCAGCTTCCGACGCTGGCTCAATACTAGGATCTGGGACAGCCGCTTGGGGCACAACCACAGCATCGGTCTTCTGCACAGGCTCGGGATCCTTCGGCATAGGTGATGGGTGAGGCCCAGGCTCAGGTACTGCATGAGGCTCAAGCTTTGTCTTGGCAGGCTTTGAGGCTGCATGAGGCTCAGGCTTCTTCGGAGCAGGCGCAACCTTCTTCGGATCGCTTGGCTCTGCTTGTGCTCCACAAAACTCGTCATCAGACCGCTCCCCCCCCCTCCAGCGACGGTTTGGCAGGGGCCATCAAAACATTGGGAACCTTCGCCTTCTTGGCTGTTAACAGGGCCACGTCGTCATTCACCAGATCAGCGGCCGAACGTTTGCTTTTCAAAGCCTTGAGCAACTCACGGCACTGGGCAGCTGCGCAGCCAGGGATCGCCCTGCCAGGGGCCACCAGCAGCAAGTCAAAGAACGCTTGGACCTATACAAAAGAATTTGAAAGAGCGCCCGTTGCAGCGTGCCCCCAAAACAGCTTGACATGTCGAGTCTCCCCCCAACACCCTGGGCTCTTTTTGCACTCGGGACCTGCTCCTCTCAATGGGCACGGGTTTTACAAACTTGTTTTGCGCCTTTGCTGCCCAGGGCCCTAAGCCGATGAGGAGGAGGGGGAGGATATGGGGGGGGCAGATTGCAGGCGAGGGGGCCGTCAGGGAGCTCGGGGGCTGGGATGGGCAGAACGAGCCAAGAGGGATACTCGGAGGCTGAAGGTGGGGGCCCTGAGGCGCTAACACGGAGGGATTGGCTGGAATGGCTTAGTAGCGGGCTGGGTAGGGCGATGCAGACTTGTCAAAGTTACACGGCCATCCGGGGAGGCACACTCGATGTCGAGCCTGTCTGGGGGGCGGCAGCGCGACGGCGCGAGCGTTCGTTTCAGATCTGTCCGCTTTCGTGCCTGAGTCGAGCTGAAGGGCCTCGCGCCGTCGGCGAACAGCTGGGGGAGGCATCGCAGGCACTGGTAGTACCGCCTCTTGCTGGCAGGTTCCCTGGAATCGAAAACCTTCGCGACGCAGTCGGCCGTGTGGTGCACGGTGCGCCTGGCAGATGTCCATCCATCATTCTGGAGCGACCGCATCAACAACAAGACTGGGGCGTTGCTACTCGTCAACTCCACCGCCGACTGCAAAACCTTCCGCTCTGTCAGGCCCACGCAGCCAGGTACTTCAGCATCGGCCCTGGAGTACGTAAAAATCCTATCGGTGGCTCCCAAATCTGACCCAGTGATTGCCAACAAATCGATTGCCGTGGGATCCTCCAACGCAAAAACGTTCCAGGTCTTATCGTTTTTCGCCACGTCCGACACCTCCAGATATTGCACGACTATGTCGTACGCCCCCCTCTTGGCCTCCCTGGTCCGGTACGTTTCGGGGAGGATATCGTTCCCAGGCATCTTGATAACTTGGAGGAAGTAATGCTGATCTCCAGCTCCATCACTGCTTGGGCCAAGAATGCTCAAGTACATAAATGCTTGGACGCACGACATCAAATAATCTCGAAGCAGCCTGCCGTTGTCTGAGGTAAAGGCCGCACGATCACGCAATGTCCTCAGTTTCTCCCAGCCTCCTCCGCCTCCGTCACCTCCACCATCGCCCCCATCATCTCCCATGAGGTCGCCACCCTCGGGGGCGTCATCTTCCTCCCCAGGCCCGCCTCCAGGGCCCCCCTGATGGTCTCCAGCCCCTGCTCCAGGATCATCCCCAGGGCCGTCGTCGCCGTCATCGCCTTGACCGCCGCCATCGTGATCATGGCCAAGGCCATCTACGCCATGCACAACGTGGCGCATCTCGTACACGCTATTCTGGAATTGCTTTCTGGTGCACCGATCGCCAGGGATGAGCCGTTTGTAATGTTGCCAAGTCGGCGTCGGAGCAAATCCAGGAATGAGGGGCATCACATTGTCGTAATCATCAAAATTCTTTGCCAAACGGTGAGTGGAGGCGGCCCACGCCCACGTGCACGCACGGGAATGATCGAAGATTCTCGATGCTTTGGCGTGAGGGCCTCGGGCAAAACTGACAGAGAAATAAGAGCGGAGTAGGAGTCCCTTGGATGAAAGCGCGTTTCTGGATGGGCTGGCGGGGATACGCAAAGCGACAAGAATTCTGCAATCCCCCTTCCCCTCTCCTCCTGCATGAGTCCTCACCCCCGCGCCCACGTCAAGAACCCCCGCCATCCTCGCCCACACTCCTCCGTTCTCCCGTGATTTCTCCCTCCCCTGACCTCGTCCTGTTTATAGTATTCTGACGTTTTTTTGTAGTTGTTTCCAGACCCCAGAGCTCCTTCGTTCGTGCAGTCGTCCAACGGGCACAACTTGATGGAGTCTACCTCCGTCTGCAAAGCCGCTGGCGCATTAGACCCATCTGGGAGTATGGCCTGCACGTCTGCGCGGAACCTGGACCCAAGGCCAAGGAGCTCTCTCGATACAGGATCGTGTAACCCGCCACGGCACCCATCATATTGATCGATGGCTCGCTGGGCAACTCCAGGGTCCCCCAACCGCCCCAATAACCATGGAATCGTATCCAAATACTGGATGCGCTCCGATGCTAGGAAATGGGCAAGCCGAACCGACCCCACAACTTGTTGGAGAAACGCCGAGTCGCCACCAGGAAACCTTCGGAAATTCCGCGCGCTTGCCTCTCGGAGCCCACTCCGTAAGACACTCGTGGCATGCTGATGTGCAACGCGCCAAGCAAGCGACCTCGCATGCTGCAACCAGGCTCTCCTGGGGCGTGCTGAAGCAACGCTCAAAACGCACAACAAGACGGTAGGCAACTCCCTTGCTTTAGGGGCCCAACGCGGGCCCACGGCGGACGATTATCTCGGATGCCACCAGTAAATTAGTTCACTTTCCGAACCCGCAGTTACGATCCAGAGAATCGAAGTTGGAACATAGACTGAGAACCGAGGACCGAGGCTCGAGGATCGAGGACCGAGGCTCGAGGCTCGAGGCTCGCAGGTCGAGGATCGGGGATTGAGGCTCGAGGGTCGAGGCTCGAGGTTCGACGATCGAGGATCGAGGGTCGAGGCCCGAGGCTCGAGGTTCGAGACTCCAGGTTCGAGGCTCGATGATCGAGGATCGATGCCCCAGGATCGAGGATCGATGCACGATGCTCATCCTCCTCCACCCCTCCTCCACCCCCCCTCCTCCACCCCCCTCTCCTATACTCATCAGAGGTAGTACCTTCCCCTCCTCCTCCTTCGGCTTTTCTCAATCCACCTATTGGCGGCTCTTGCTGCTCACTGGTTGCCTGTGTTTTCCTGGATGGGCTGGTGGAGACCCGCGAAGCGGTGACATATATATGCATGACGCTTATATATATATATATATATATCTTTTTTTTAAAAAAGGGGCGTCCTCGAGGATGACACAAGCACGTGCCAGCGTAGTTCTGTAAAGGCGTCAGCCATGCAGCAAACCATGCTACAAATGCCAATTCTCTCTTGGACCAAGTCGGCGATGCCAATGCTGCCAACACTGTGCTGAATAGCGTTTGATCCTTCATCCCCCTGAACAATTCAGGATCGAAATAGTTGATGGGCGTGTGCACTATGCCACTGACTGGTTTGACGCACCCGTGTAAAGTAGACCAGCGCCACTTCGCAAAAGATGGGAAGTGGAAAACTTCGAGCACCTCCGCAGCATCAACTGAACCACGACGCCTGAGCTCCACAGTAAACGTCTCCATGAGGTTCTTGTCTCGAAGAAATTTGACAACTGCTTTGAGCTTCGTCAAGAAGCCGGGGAAGAAGGACAACATCGAAAGACCTCGCTTTATGACCAAGTCGAATGCGTGCCTCCATCCGCTGGAGCGCAATACCCTTGGCATCCAGCGCCCTTCGGTGCTCAGCCCGCGCGGCGCTGGCATTTTGATGAACCAATAATAGTCAGGCAAGAAATTAATCATCGTGTGGATCTTGCGCTCAACTCCGCTGTCGGCCAGAATGCCTCGAACTCGCTCCAGCAAGCGAGGCAACAACTTTGGGCCGAACATGAGCGTCAACTGCCACAGGAGCGCAACCGTCTTTCCTAAAGTGTCCTGCTGATCTCTGCCGAGGGAAACCACTGGTAAGAGTCGGTGGTACATCTCGGTGGCGCCGCGCCGCTTCATAAATATATCTATTGACGAAGCA
The DNA here is from genome assembly GCA_963575745.1 of Prorocentrum cordatum. NCBI lineage: Eukaryota > Dinophyceae > Prorocentrales > Prorocentraceae > Prorocentrum > Prorocentrum cordatum. The sequence goes on from CAUYUJ010011112.1 coordinate 149,814, forward strand.
TATAGTTATTTCCCTCTGTGCTGCGGGCTACCGTCCACATACAAGAAGATGTCCATGTCTGCAGGCGGCACCGTTTTGATGGACCCCCTCCAAATGTGCATGGCAAAAACATCGAACCTAACACGGGCCGCCCTGATTATCTCTCGGTTGATCGCGGGCTTGAAGTCTGCCACAACTTGGGCAACCTCAGGGTCAATGATCAGAGCGATCACGCCAGCAGCTGACTTGACCGACTTATTGATCTTTTTGTAATCTTTGATGTCGTCGCTATGCCGTAAAGCTGCTATGGTGCGCCGCATCTTCAAGTCGGCCAGGATTGGAGCTTGGAACTCGCCTCGGCCGACCTCTGGAACTTCCGCTGGCACCCCGCAAGATTGACGGAATCTTCTAAGCTGCTTGGGAGAAGGCCTGACCGTAAGAAGATGCATTCCCCTTGGCCGCGACGGGCCGATCACTGTGACATGCAGTATGTGAAAACGTCCTGCCACCAGCAACTCGGCAAACGCAGGCGAGAAACGCTCGGCCGAGGTCACCCCTGCGCCATTTTGGCGTCGCAACCAATCCTGTACTGTAGTCTCATCGCCATCATAATCGCGACCTCGGTCGGCATCCACTTCGCGAGCTTGGCGAGGAGGAGTCTCAGATACAGGCAAGCGAGGATCAAACAGCATGATCGAATCCACGAGCATGTACACCACAAAACCCATTACCGAATCACAGTTTCGAACAGCGGATGTCACCATCATCCTAAACGTGTCATCGTCACACTCCTCGATCTCCTCAGGCGCGCAAAGAAGCCATTTGGCACGAACCAGCCCCACAACAGAACCATCTTGGCAATGCTGAAATGGAACACCTGCAACAGCTTCAGACCAGCGCCCCACGGAGGCAGACGCCACCACCACTATCGACTCCGCCCCCTCGTTCGCAGCCCGGGCTCTGCCTGGTCTACGCGCGGGCCTGCCGCCGTCTCGCCTAACAGGCGCGGGTCCAGAACCGACGAAATCATCGTCTGAAACGCCGCCTCCAGCAACGATGGGCGCTGGAGCCCTGTCCGCAACGCCACCGACGACAGAGTCAGAATCGGACCCGAACATGCATAATAGAAAGATCACACGTGCACGAAGATGTAAGAGGCCCATTCTAGAATGCTTGATCTCATATGGCACATAAGCTATACCGAACGTAAGAGGAGGACAAGCAATTCGCAAAATGATTCGCAAATGTCGCTACCCCCTCGCGCGCCCAAACAGGTCTAGCAGAAGTGCGGACCTTCGCGCGTGATCCTCAAACCCGTCTGGAACAGAGGAGGGTCCGACGTTCAAAAGAAGAAACTGTTTGGAGCCCATCTCAAAACCAGGGGGCCCCCTCATCACCTTGTCAACGCACCACCTTTCATGCGCGCTTTCGGGCACCGACGCCACTGGCAGATCCAGTCACTCTACTCCCTCATGCTCCCCGCACACGCGGAGATCAGGAGGAAAAGAGAATGGGGTGACACTCGGAGGCGGAGGAGGAAGAATCGGGGAGGAGGCCGATGAAAATAAAGAAGCTCTGAAGGACGGGGGTCAGAATTATGATAACCCCGCCAGTCACAAACGGGCGGCGGGACACTGGGAAGCCAGATGATCGAAGCCCCGATGACGGTCCCCCCCCCAAAAAAAAAAAAACAAACCCAAGGTGAGGACGAGCGAAGCGCGATGATGGACAAGGACATTGCTCAGCTAAGCGTTCACTGTCAGAACTCACAGATGGAGCGCGACTCTCTTACCTCTAGTTTCATGCACTGGTTTATGACACGGATGGTGGGCCGTCACGCGACTCAATTAGGCGTGCGCCCCCGTGCGTCATCCCTGTCAATGGCGCAATGCAAACATGAGCGGGGCGCCCACGGATTGGTCCAAGGTTTGCCGCGACGTGCGCTCTGAAAATGGTATTTGTCAGAATCATTGTCTTGTTGTTTACGTATTACTGAACAACATGTTTGTTTCCATTTGGAGACACTTGAAGTGATACCTTCTAGAATTGTGTTTTTTTTGAAATCAGGGGGTAGACGATTCCGCCCTGGGCCCATGGGACCACTAGAAAACCACTAGGGGGCCACTAGAACGTCTACCTTAGGGGGCGCGCTTCCGCGAAAGCCATGTCTGACCACCCTGGCCATCTGAGAAATTAGCCGCAATCGCCCTCCGACGTGCCGCTGTCCCCGGCCCAGGAGAGACGCATCCCGGGCCATCTGGGAAGGTAGCCGACATCGCCGTTCGACTCGCAGCTGCCCCCGGCCCAGGGGAAGACTGTCCCTGGCCATCTGAGGAGGTGACCGTCAAAAGCCGCCCGGCCTGCCGTTGCCCCCAGCCCGGGGGGGGACGCATGCCTGGCCATCTGGGGGTGTCCATACTGTAGCGTGGCCCGAGCCAAGATCCGCTCCTAGTTCGTCGTCCGCCCCCCAGTCCAGGAGCACGAACGGGTCGACCTCGCTCTCATCCAGCATCGTTCTCGGAAGAAACGGAGCCGCATCAGCACGCAACAGCAACTGCTCTCCCGAGACGCCACCTGCAGACGTAACAGACACCATCGTCATGATCTGGAGCAGGACCAACCCCACACGTAACAACATCCAACGCCTAGTACGGAGAAAAGGCTCTGGTAATTGGCCTGATCGGCTTGGCCAGCAGCCGCGCTTCGTCTTCAGCTTCAGGGACCTTGTGACCTGCCGTCAGGATGACAGCCTTGACAGCCTCCAGCGGCTTGGTGGCCTCGGGTTTGTCTGGCTGGGCTGCAGCTACGTCTGGTTGGCTTCCATCAGGCTCTGCAGCGCAAACCTTCTGCGCCACCATCTCGGCGAGCCTGCCGCGAGGGCGCCCTTGGCAAGGACTCGGCCAGCTCGCCACCTCTAGCAGCTCGCACGATCTCCTCAAGGTCTGTGAGGGCGATCTCCACCTCGCACAGTTGCGCGCTGTCCCTTGTCCTCTTCGGAAGTGGCTTGGCACTGGTCGAACCCGCCTCCCGAATGGTCTGCTCGACCTCCAGCACATCCTGCGGTGCTGGTCAAGCTGCGTACTCTCCTTCTCGATCCCGGCCTGAAGCGCAGCAATCTGCTTCGTCTTGGCCGCGATCGCAGCCTCGGCCTTCTCGGTGCGCGCCTTGACCCGCCCCAGCTTCTCGTTGAGGCCACTGAGCTGCACCGAGACTGGCTCCGCCCGGCCTGCCGTTGCCCCCAGCCCGGGGGGGGGCGCGTGCCTGGCCATCTGGGGGTGTCCATACTGTAGCGTGGCCCGAACCAAGATCCGCTCCTAGTTCGTCGTCCGCCCCCCGGTCCAGGAGCACGAACGGGTCGACCTCGCTCTCATCCAGCATCGTTCTCGGAAGAAACGGAGCCGCATCAGCGCGCAACAGCAACTGCTCTCCCGAGACGCCACCTGCAGACGTAACAGACACCATCGTCATGATCTGGAGCAGTACCAACCCCACACGTAACAACATCCAACGCCTAGTACGGAGAAAAGGCTCTGGTAATTGGCCTGATCGGCTTGGCCAGCAGCCGCGCTTCGTCTTCAGCTTCAGGGACCTTGTGACCTGCCGCCAGGATGACAGCCTTGACAGCCTCCAGAGGCTTGGTGGCCTCGGGTTTGTCTGGCTGGGCTGCAGCTACGTCTGGTTGGTTTCCATCAGGCTCTGCAGCGCAAACCTCCTGCGCCACCATCTCGGCGAGCCTGCCGCGAGGGCGCCCTTGGCAAGGACTCGGCTAGCTCGCCACCCCTAGCAGCTCGCACGATCTCCTCAAGGTCTGTGAGGGCGATCTCCACCTCGCACAGTTGCGCGCTGTCCATTGCCCTCTTCGGAGGTGGCTTGGCACTGATCGAACATGCCTCCCGAATGGTCTGCTCGACCTCCAGCACATCCTGCGGTGATGGTCAAGCTGCGTACTCTCCTTCTCGATCCCGGCCAGAAGCGCAGCAATCTGCTTCGTCTTGGCCGCGATCGCAGCCTCGGCCTTCTCGGTGCGCGCCTTGACCCGCCCCAGCTTCTCGTTGAGGCCACTGAGCTGCACCGGGACTGGCTGCGCGCCGCGCAGCTCGGCCAGGATGCTAGCGTGCTCTTTCTGCAACCCCGCTCGATAGGCCTGGGCGCTCTCCGAAGCATCATCCTTGGTGCACTCGAGAACGCTGTCGATCTCATTTAGCCTCTGCTTCTTCGCCCCCGCTTGGGGGCCGCCTTCCTCCTCGACCACCGTGGCCTGGGCCTGGGCCGAGCTGCGATTCCAAGACTCTCCATCCGCTGGGTGACCCCCTCCACGTCCGCAGCCTGACTCGCAGCGCCCCGCTTCTGCTGATTCGTAGAGATCGCGAGCGCCTTCTGCTGCGCAGTCCTCTTGACCGCTGCAGCCTTGCAAGTCATGCGCCTGGTGCACCCCGACTTCTCATAGCCTGTGGGCTTGTGGACATAGAACCTGCGCTTCCACCTCTGGCGCCGGTCGTCTCTGCTGCCGCCTTTGTGTAATCCCATCGACGCAATGTGAGGCCGTCGAAGGTGCGAGCCCGATCGGACTCGGACAAGAAGCTCGCAGCCTGGGCAGACAGACCGAGCGTAAAATCGGAAGCCAGCCGCGGACTAGCGGCATCGCTGGTTCCATCGGGGACAACCAAAACCTTGAGCCAAAATGGATACGGGATTGGTCCGCGTTCCCGAGGCCGCGATGTATCGAAATTATCCACGCGAGCTGCCCAACCACATGCAACTGTGACTACCGCGCCGTGGTCGTCGCTGTCGGTGGGGCCCCCCATGGGACCTAAACGCGTGAGACATGTACCTACGTAAATACATAAGGCATGAGAACTGCGCCGCGGAAAAATTCGGTGGAGCTCACTGGCGCCCCGAAATGGATGGGGCGCCGCATTCGAACTGCGCCGCGGAAGCATTCAGTGGAGTTCCCGATGGTGCCGCGAAGCGTCTGAGGAGTGAGTCGGTGGAAGGGGGGGTGGAGGCGCTCGGTGGAGGCGCTCGGCGGAGGCGCCGCGTGCGAGCTGCGCCGCGGAGGCGCTCGGTGGAGCTCCCCATGGGGCCACGGAGTGCGCGAGTGGGTGCCCCGATATAAATGGGGGGCCGCATGCGAAACGCGCCACGGAGGCACTCAGCTTCCTCATTGGGCGCGAAACGCGTGAGAGGTGCCCCGCAACCGTCGGGGAACCGCGCGCGAACTGCGCCGCGGAGGCACTCGGTGAGGCCCCCATATGGGGCCGCGAAACGCGCGAGGAGTGTGCCGTAATTGGTTGGGGACCGCTTGCGAACGGCGCCACGGCGGCAGTCGGCGAAGCCCCCTAAGGGGCCCCGAAGCGCGTGAATGGTGCCCCGATGCGGCTAGGGAACCGCATGCGAACTGCGCCATGGAGGCGCTCCGCATGGGGCCGCGAAGCGCGCGAGGAGTGAGCCAAAATTTGCGGGGGACCGCGCGCGAACTGTTCCACTCGCCCGGTTTGATGTCCCTCGTCTTCGGCTCGTCGGGCTCGTGCCAGAACTCAGTCGAGATGTCGCGGGTGCCCTGTCCGTCGGAGAACTCGAAGATCCATGGTAAAGCGCTCGGGTCCTCGTCGTGGGCGATCTCCGTCTCGTCGAGTGCCTTCCCGGTGGGCCGACCAAAGTAACCCTGCACCTCAGTCTGCCAGGCTGGCCCCAACCCGAGGCCACGCGCCGCGCGCGCGCGCCGCTCGGTCGTGCTTCGCGGGGAACTTTTAACATATCCGTCCTCCCGCAAGTCGCCCCCAAATGGCGCCTCTCCCGATGGCTGTCGGCCGTCCTGGAGCCCGGCCTCGACGGGCTCGCCGCCTCCTGGTCTTCGCCTTCGAGCGCAGGCCGCTCTTGCGCGGTCGGGGCTCTGCCATGACTGCCGCGACGGCGCGCGCCGCCCCTGCGCCACCTGCCGGTCGATCTTGTTCCTCGCATCGGCGTAGCTCATGAACTGCCTCATCGCGTCGTTGACGTTCGTGGCCGGCGCAGGCCCGGTCGTCCAGGTGGACCCCCAGGACTGCCCCCCCTTGAACTCCTGTCCAAACGTGACTTTCTTGCCCGCCCAAGCCTGCGCCAGAGGGGCCCCTGTCCACGGTCTTCTCGCTCAGACTCAAGTCGAACTGCTTGGGTGCCTGCTGCAGGTCGACCGCCCGCGTGCTCGCCGCCCAGTCAAATAGCGCGATGCTCCGCGTCTCGCAGAAAGCAACGATCTCGGCCTTCGGGCGGGCACGCCCCCGGCGATCGACTCGACGCGTCACGCGCCCCCCCCCCCCCCCGATTCGCGCGAGGGGCCCGCGCTCTCCACCACGATGGTGATCTTTTTGAACTACTGGGGCCTCTGACAGGCGCAGCGCAAAACTTGGGCTCGCACGGCGGGGCGGCGCAACAGCCGCAAGTCGTGCACGAAGAACGCGCGTTGCCCTGCAACTCGCTATTCTGGAATCAGACGGTGAACATGGAAATTGGAAACTGGCTTGGGATCGAAAGATCCTCGGCCCTGGGCCCAGGGCACTGCGGTCCGGGCGCGTCTGCGGAAGAAGGGGGCGTGGCCCCAGAGCTCGCTGGCGTCGCTCGGCTCGCTATCGGACCCCCCCCCCCTCCGGCCCCCTAACCTCGCCGTCGGCTCAATCGATGTTCTCGGAATCGGCAAACTTACGCTGCTCCCAGTCGGTGCACTCGAACTGATCGAACTCGAGGTCGACGTAGTCGGTCCTGCTGTCGTCGGGCTCGCACTCGGCGGTCAAGACCCAGTAATGCGACCGGCGTGCTGACCCCCCCCCCTTCGCGACAAGGCGCAAAGGTTGCGTCGCGCACGCGTCGCCCGTGCGCCGCCCGCGCGTCGGCCGCCGAAACGGCCCACCGTCCTCGCGAACGCGCACGTCGCCCTCGCAAGGGGGCCATGCGGCGAGTGTGTCGCTAGCGCGGCGGGCAACGCGTGGCGGATCGCACGCGCGTCGCCCGCTCCACGGCCGCCGAAACGGCGGGCCCCTTTCGGGGAAAAGTCGCCCACGCAGCGACCCCCTTGGCGAGAAGGCGGCCGCTGGGCTACCTCGGCAGATCAGCAAATCCCCTTATCATTACAAATGCCGCGATGCTGCTGAAAGCACCCCGGCGCTAGGTCAGCAGGTCCCCGCAGCCGCCGCCGCAGCCGCCGCGACCGCCGCCAGCGCCAGGACTACCACCGCCACGATCACCACAAACGGCCGCGACCGCAACCGCGCCCACCGCGACGATTGCGACCGCCACCATTTACCGCCGCCACCACCGCGACCACCGCGCTTCTCGCGACCACCACGACGACCGACGCCAGCACGATCACCGACGTGACCACCACCAGCCCGCCCACCACCAGCAGCGCGACCAATGCGACAAACGTGACTGCGACCATGATCACCAACATGACCATTGCAGAAGGACCCGCCCGCTCCGCCCCCCCCTCATTTCCCCCGCTGGGCCGCCCGTGCCGCCGCGCTCGCCTCGCGCCCCTGCCCCGCCCACCTCCTTTTCTCCTTGTGGTCTTCATTTTCCACAGCCAGCGGCGGGGCGTTTCACAGAAGGCGGGGGCGCCGCTCGCGGCCCCGCGCCGCGGCCGCGAAATGGGGGCCGAAGGAGAAGAAAGAAAATGAAGAGGGGCACGGGGTGGCAAGGGGAGAAACAAAGACAAGAGAGGAGGGGGAGGGACAGGCAGAGGGGGGCCGGGAAAGAAGAGGAGGAGAAGAGGAGGAGGAGGTAAGGAAACGAGGCAGCAGGGAGGACGAAGGAGGAGGAATGACGAAGGAGGGGGGTGGGCGACGAGGAAGGAAAAGGGAAGGAACAGGGGCGAAGCGCCGCCTTTCCTGGCGCAATGGGGGGGCGCAGTCGCCGCCGCTTGCGAACAGCGCAAGCGCGGCGGGCCGACGGCCGTTGCGCACTGCTTTTGGAAGAAATGCCAGGGACGGGCAAGGTCGCGACTGCGTCGCGCATGCGTCGCGCGTGCGTCGCGCGTGCGTCGCGCGCCGGCGGGGGTGCGTCGCGCGCGGGTCGGGGTGCGTCGCGCGCGCGTCGCGCGTGCGTCGCGCGTGCGTCGCACGCGCGTCGCTCGGGTCGTTCGCGCGTCGCGCGCAGGTTGCGCGCGAATCGCTCGAAGGGCGCCGTGGACTGCCAACGGCGCGCGAAATTAGCGGTAGAACAGGGGCCCAAGGATCGCGCCGCGTCGGCGACGCGTTGGCGACGCACTGGCGACGTCGGCGATGCATCGGCGCCGTCGGCGCGGAATTTGGCTCCGCGTCGAAGCGCATCTCCGACGCGTCGCCGACGCGTCGGCGACGCGGCGCGATCCTCCGACGCCGTCTACTCCGACCCCGCCTAGGAGGCCTGAGCCCCTGGGGCGCCCTTCCCCTCGTCGGCCCCTCTAGCGCCATCCTAGAGAACCCCGCCGGAAATGCAACGCATCCATTTCCGACGCCGATTTTTCCCCCCGAAAGGGTTGCCGCGGCACGAATGGACGATGAAAACCAGCGATCTCACCGTCGAATATTCCGGCCTTGACGACCTCGAAAGCACTGGGTGAATACGCCTTCGCGTCAGTAAAACCATCGAAAACAAAACCGCAGAATCCAGAAACCCGAAGGGCCACATGCCCTGCGCGCGCAGCAAATCGCCAGGCGACGCCGACCACGACGATCAGAGAGACGAATCGCAAGGTACCGAGGAGTCGGGCATCGAAGGGTTCGCCAGGTTGATGTGGGCGAGCGTTAGAGGGGGCCGCCTTCCTTGCACCCCCGCGCGCGCGCGCGCCGGCGAGGCGAGGGGGGCGACGACAAGGGGGGGCGAAGAAGGCGAAGGGAGGAGGAGAGCGCAAGGCGAGGGGTGGAGGGCGGCAAGAAAAAGAGGGCGGTGGGGGAGGGGGGGGAAAGATCGGAGGGGCGGAGAAGGAGGGCGAAGAGGGGGGGGGACAACGGGGGGGGGGGCGGACGGAGGAGGAAGGGGGGGGGAAGAGGAGGAGGGGGAAGGCGCTGGTGGAGTAGGAGGGGGGGCGGGGCTGACGAGCCAGGATCGAGCGAACAAGCATTTCCCCCCCCCCTCCCCCCCTCTCCCCCCGACGAAACTTCCAAGCGGACTTCCAGGCTGCGGCGGTCGTGCGCCGGAACTTCCGCGCGGCCGGCGCGCCGCCGCCAATCCGCGAAGGCCCTCGCGGCGCCGCGAGGGGGGCCTGCTTTGATGGGTGCGGGTATCATAAAACACTAAATATATGTATTGTGCACTATAGGATCCTATCAACATGTAGTAAAAAATATGAAAACAAGTAAACTATAGTGACAAATAATGAAAACAATAGCGTTAAATAGTGAAAATAGTAAACATAGTGAAAATTGTGAAAAATAGTGAAAAATAGTGAAACAAATAGCGAAAATGAAAAATATGCAAAGTCTAAGAAAAATCACAAACCCGCTTGCTTCTCCTCCTTTCTCTCCTGACTTTCCGCAGCGGCAGACCGCTTTTACATTGCAAGTTGCACAGTGCAGCGGTTTGGCCGCTTCAGAACTTTCGTTTTGGATCGCGTCCATGTTGGCTGCGGGGCCGAGGGCGCCGCACGTGGCGCAGCGAGGACCCCAGGCAGCCATTTAACGAATTCTCGAATTCGGTTGGGCGAATTGAAAAAACTTGAAGCCAAAAGCGGCTGCGACGAAATCGTTATCCTGTCCTCCTCCTCCTCCTCCTCCTCCTCCTCCTCCTCCTCCTCCTCTTCCTCCTCTTCCTCCTCCCATGCAAAGCGGTTGGGCCGCTGAGGAGCAGAATGGGGAGGCAGGAGGGGAGCGAACGCAAAGCGGTTGGCCCGCTGAGGAGGGAGGAGGAAACGGATGAGGGAGGTGGCGGAGGGCGGGGGGGGGGTAACAATAGTCAGAAGAGGAAAGAAGAAGAAACAAAAAAAACGGGAAAACATCAACACAAAAAAAAAAAAAAAAAAAAAAAAAAAACGGGGGGGGGGAACAAAACAACAAAAAAAAACAGGGGGGGGGGGCGAAACAACAAAAAACTTTTTTTTTTTTTTAAAAAAAAAAAAAAAAAAAAAAAAAAAAAAAGAGAGAAGACAACACCAGACAACAAAATACAACACAAAAACAACAAAAAACAACAAATAACAACATACAACAACACAAACACAACAAAAAACAACATGTTGTTTTGTTGTTGTCTTTTGTTGTTGTTGTGTTGTTGTTGTGTTGTCTGGTGTTGTCTGGCGCCCGCCCTACAAGACATCACAACATCAACAAAACAACAACATAAAAAACAACATTAAACAAAACACAAAAACAACAAAAACCAACACAAACACAGCATGAAAACAACACCCAGACAACATCCAGCTAACATCCAGCCTGCTGCCAATGGGAAGGGGAGGAGGGGATGGGGGAGAGGGGAGGGGTGCGGGGGGGGGGGGGGGGGGGGGAGGAGGGGGAGGAGGAGGAGCGGCAAGAGGATAGAGGAGGAGGGGGGGGGGAGGAGAGGAAAGGAGGGGGAGAGGGAGGACGAGGGGGAGGAGGAGGGGGGTGAGGGGAGGGGAAAGGAGGAGGGGAAAATGATAGAGGAGGGAGGAGAAGGAGGAGGGGGGAGGAGGAGGGGGAGGAGGAGGGGAAAGAGGATAGAGGAGGAGGGGTAGGAGGAGGAGAAGGGGGAGGAAGAGGAGGAGGGGGAAGAGGAATGGGAGGACCTTCGGAGCTTCGGATTTGGGGGTGCCGAGGCCCAGGAGGGCCAGCACCACGGGGGTGCCGAGAGCCCCAAGAGGGGCGCCGAGGAGGAAGGGGAGGAGGGGGCAGAGGAGGAGGAGGAGGAGGAGGAGGAGGAGGAGGAGGAGGAGGGGGACGAGGAAGAGGAGGAGGAGGAGGAGGAGGAGGAGGAGGTGAACACCTCCTCCTCCCTCCTCCTTCTCCTTCTTCTCCCTTGGAGCACAACGTTCTGGCGTCGGTCAGACTTGTTTCAATGTCTGAATTCTGGAAAAAAATTCAAAAAACTGAAAAATAGTGAAAAATACTAAAAAATAGTGATAGAGAGTGAAAATAATGAAAAATAATAAAAAATAGTTTGAAAAATGAAAAAAAATATTTATATAAACAAAAAACATATGTTTAGGGATTCCAAGTTCAGCTGATGATAGGACACTGTAAGCTCCTATAGATCCTATAGTGAAACACGGGGGGGACTATCGGGGACTACACGATCGGCATTCCTATGGAACCGATTGGGCCTCCTAACCAATCCTAACTCATCCAAACCTCTCCTAAAAAAGAACCACTTACCTATACTATAACTATTTATAACTTCACACCCATCAAAATGGGGGTGACCTTCCGGGGTGTTGCACCAAGTATTCCTGCGAAGCCTCGCCGGGAATTCTTATGCGAGCGGGCTCGCGCGATAATTTTTGGCGAAACTTCCGGGGCGCGCAAACTTTCTGGCTCACGCCACTTCCGGGCACCGCCATCCGGGCGCCACTTCCCGGGCGCGCTGGCGCCCGAGACGGGGCGGGCACGCAGGGCGCGCGGGGAACGAGGGGGGGAACAAGGAGCAGGCGCGAGAGAGGAAGGAGGAGGGGGGGGGCGGAGGAAGAGGACGGAGGAAAAAGGGAGGGGGCGAAGGGGGCGAGAAGGATGAACGGGGGGAGGAAAATGAGACAGGGGAGGTCGAAAAAGCCTGGCCGGGAACCCCCCACAGGGCGCTCGCGAACCGAGGGCCCGCCATAAAGCGACGACGGCGATGGCGGCAGCGGAAAAGACGACGCCGGCGACGTTGACAACGCATGCGGCCATGTCGAAGTGGAGCGAAACGAGGACGCGGGAGATTGCCGATTCAGAAGAGAACTCAGAAACACGAAGCATGAAGGAAGTTGAGAACAAGGAGGACAGAAACAGCAAGAAAAAGGCGGCGGACGAGCAGCACTGCGGATCCACAGTGACGGCCTAACAAAACCAAGTGTTTGAAACTAGCGCAGCATAGCCTTGATTTCGGCGATCTTGCCGAGTGCTTCCGCGGCGGAAACTGACGAGAAAGTCTTGGTGGCGGTGAGTCCTGTTCATTACCTGAAACCTGTCTGGTGAGCACTATTTGGTCAAGCGCTTCCCCTAGTCATTTCTTAATATCGCGAATCTTTGATACGGCGTTCTCCAGGATGTCGCAAGTGGGGCCAACAAGCCCTTCCCCCCCCCCCCCCCCTCGCCCAGCGAGGCCTGGGAGTCACAGCTGGTGTTGTCCACTATGTACTCACGATCGCGGCCGTCCTCCAGGTCTGGACCTCCCAGCGTGGAGATGCGGGGCGGGGGCGGGGAGGAGGGGGAGGAGGAGGAGGAGCGAGGAGGAGGAGGCGCGCTCCTCCTGCTCGCCCTTCCTGTCGATGGGGGGGGGCCCGGCGAGACCACGGCGGCCCTCTCCGGCGCTGCTGTCTTGTCCTCCCCTCCTCCTCCTCCTCCTCCTCCTCCTCCCTCCCTCCTCCTCTCCTCCTTTTCCTCCTCCTCCACCTCCCCTTCCCCTTCCCCCTTCCTCCTCCTCCTCCTCCACCTCCTCCTTCTCCTCGCCTCCTCCTCTTTCTGGGCCCCCCTGGAAGCTTCTCGCCCCTTCTGGGCCCCCTGGAGGCTTCTCGTCGCCGCGGCGGTGCCCGCCTCGGAAAACGGCTCAGCATGAGGCCCAGTGGAAGTCCGAAGTGCCCGCTGTGAGCGGATTCGGGCTAGGCGGGAGGTTCGCCGTGATCTCAACTGGCCCTCATCTGATCCTCATCCCTCCTCAGACATCGGAGCGACGATCAGGAACGGGTCTTACGCGAGACGGCATAGCGACCCTACGCCGCACCTTACGCGGGCAGCTGGCGTGGAACGCTACTTTGAAAACGAGAGCGCTGACGCGAGACCTTACGCGAGCAACTTACTCGCGAATGTCGGCGCAATCGACCCGTTGTTCTGCGTCGCTCGTCTGAGTTTAGGAGCAGTGGCTTTTCCATGCAAGCAGAGAGAGGGCCGCAAGGCGAGACGGGGCGCCCAACGCGCTAACATCCCTATGTGCTCCTCCTTTTCATCCACCTCCTCCCCTCCTCCTTCCTCCTTCCCCCTCCCCCACCCCTTCCTCTTCTCCTCCTCCTCCTCCTCCTCCTCCTCCTCCTCCTCCTCCTCATCATCATCATCATCAACATCATCCGCCCCGTCCCTTTCCTACTCCTCCTCCTCCTCCTCATTGTCATAGTCATCATCATCATCATCATCATCATCATCATCATCATCATCATCATCATCATCATCATCAACAACAACATCATCACCATCACCATCACCATCACCATCACCATCACCATCACCATCACCATCACCATCACCATCACCACCACCACCACCACCATCCATCATCATCATCATCATCATCATCATCATCATCATCATCATCATCCATCATCATCAGCATCAGCATCAGCATCAGCATCATCAGCATCAGCATCAGCATCAGCATCAGCTCAGCATCAGCATCATCATCATCATCATCAGCATCATCATCATCATCATCATCATCATCATCATCATCATCATCATCATCATCATCATCATCAGCAGCATCATCATCATCATCATCATCATCATCATCATCATCATCATCATCATCATCATCATCATCATCGTCAACATCATCGTCAACATCATCATCATCATCATGAACCCGTGCGTTCGGGGCCCCGCCTCTCCCGCCGCGGGATCCCAACAACTATCGTGCGATATGCGCTGCACCAATCGGAACGGTTGGTCTGTTCTCCGAACGGTCTGCCCCCGCTGCAGCGTTAGCTGTTTTTCAGGATCGGCCATTTGCTTGCATCATTCGGAGAGGGCGGTCTCGCCCCAGAGAGGGCCACACTTCAGGATCCGATTGCCGCCGTCCTTCCGTCCCCTCCCCGCCCCCCCTGGTCCTCCTGCTCATCCCGCGCGTCCTACTTACTCCTGCTGCTGCTGCTGCTCCTTTTCCTTCTCCCCATCCTGCTCCTCCTCCTCCTCCTCTTCCCCCCCCTTCTCCTGCTCTCCTTCTCCTTCTCCTCCTCTTCCGCCTCCTCTTCCTACTCCTCCTCCTCCTCCTCATTCTCCTCTTCGTCCTCTTACTCCCCCTCATATGTAGACAAGTCCGATTCCTGTCTCCGTATCGCACGAATGTGGCATTCGGCGGAAGCAGGTACGCCAGGACACCCGTCGGCGGATAGAAAAACAAAGAGCGAAATGGGAAGGGATGGGTGGGTAGGATGTCAAACATGGCGCGTGCGCACATAGCTTCGCCCTTCTCACCCTCTCTTCCCTCCACGAAACTGTTGCACTTGCCCCCCCCCCCCCCAGGATCGAGGACGAAGGTCTTCCAATGTGTCTGAAAGCGGTTGGCCCTTTTCGCGCCCATGGAGGTCTCTGGAGACCTCCAGGGCCATCTGGGAATCAGGATGAGAAGCGGAATTCAAGTTTACCTCGTCCTCATCCCCCTCCCTCCCTCATCTCCCTCCTCTTCTCCTCCTCCTCCTCCTCGTCCTTCTCCTCCTCCTCTTTCCCGTTTCCTACTCCTCCTCTCCTCCATCCTCCTCCTCCTCCTCCCGTTCTCCTCTCATCCCGCTTCTCTCATCCGACCCGTCATCCGCATTCTCCGTTCGCAGCGACAGCGAAAGAAAATTCGCCGGCCCAACGGGCCAGAGGCGTGCTAAGATCTCCAGTAACTGCTCTACAATGTTTCTACTTCGCGCGCGCGGGGCGGCCCCTGGGGGTCCCCAGACGAAAAGTACCCCGACCAGGTCCCGGCCGGTCCCCGGCCGGGTCCCCCCGAGCGCTCCACGAGCGCACCAACAGGGCTCCGAAAACGTCCCCGAGGACCCAAACAAAACCAAGAGGCCCGCAAGAGGTCCCCAAGATGGTACACGAGGCGTCCGAGATGCCACAAGATCGCTCCAAGACGCCCAAGATGGCCCCCAGACGCTCCAAGAGGTCTCCAAGCGTACTCCCAAGAGGGCCCCAAGAGGCAAAATTCATTGCTTTTCCTTAGGTTTTGGACATATTTTGGCTTTTCCACCTTTTCCGCTTCCCGAAGCCCCAAGACAGCCCAAGACGACTCCAAGATCGCCCCAAGAGGGCTTAAGAGGCCCCCAAGAGAGCCCCAAGACGGCCCAAGAGGGCTCCAAGACGGCCCAAGAGGTCTCCAAGACGGCCCAAGAGGGCCCCAAGAACGCCCCAAGAGGGGGAACACGAAACAACATTTCCAGCCCTCGGCCCCAAGAAGCCCCCAGGAGGTCCCAAGAGGCCCCTAAGAGGCCCCAAGAGACCCCCCAGAGGCTCTCAGGAAGCTCCCAAGAAGCCCCCAACCGGCCCCAGGAGGCCCCCCAAATACCCCCCGGGCACGCAGGCAAGCGCCAGTGATGCTGCAATATGTGCCGGCGGAATGAGCGAAGCGATTGAATAACGCGGAGAAAAATACGATATCGCAGGCTAAAGCGTGAACTTAGTTCGGAGCAGGCCGAGCAACAGCAGAAGCAAAACGCAGAGTGCCGATCGCCGTACCAAGTGTGTGGCCACATGTGCTTTCTCATCGCCTTTTCCTCCTCCTGCCTCTTTCCTCTCGATGCTACCTTCTCACCCATCTACTGCTCGTTCCCCCTCACTGCCCCTTCCATTCCCAAGCCTGCTCCTCGTTACTCTCTCTCCTCCCCCCTTCCTCCTTCGCTTCCTCCTTCTCCTCCTCCCCCTCCTCATCCCTCGTCTCCCATCTCTCCTCTCATCTCCTCTTCCGCCTCCTCCCCCTCCTCCTGCTCGTCCTCCTCTCATCCACTTCCTTCCCATCTCGTCTTCGTCCTGGGAGGAAAAGGAAACGCATAGCAAAACAAACCAGCCTGGTCCTGAAGGATGTAAGACAGGCGAACGAACAGTTCGACGAGTAGGCAACTCCCAGCACGGTGCGGAACGGACACCTTCTTGACCTCATAACTTCGGGAGCTGCTGGGAGAGGTCTCAACTTCTGCGAGGACATGTTGCGACAGGAGTCGTGCCCTGGCCATGTCTAGGTGGTCGGGGGGCATGTTCGCACTGTTCCGCTTGATGATCGTGCACTCAGGCGCGGGGGATGGCGAGATGGGTGCATTCACGCTCAGCCCTTGCCTTAACGCCAGACTGGCAAATACCCATCACCATTGCCAATAAGGTGTACGTGCTGGTGGCGTCGAACGCCAACCTCGCCGACAAGCTACGGCAGGTTCGCGTCGTGTCGACCCCGGCGTTGGTTTCTGACACCGCGGGGATCGTTCAACCTTGAACGATCGGCCGTTTCCGAAACGTCCAAATCGTTCCACATCGAACGATTCTGGGTCGCCCGCGGCGTTCAAGGTTGAACGCCGCTGGCGGGGTCGCCGCCGGTCGACACGACACTAAGCTACCGTACGCGAGGACAAGAGACACGCGTAGCGCGGTTGCTCGGTGGCGAAGAACAAACTCCGTACCCGCGGCCTCGCGGGCCGAGCCCCTGGGCCGCCTCCCCGCGGATACGGTGCGCTTTCTCTGCGAATGCCCCGCGCGGAACGTATCCGTGCGACTGCGCATCCGTGAGATAGCGCGACGGAATCCAGACGGCGAGGGAGTGGCCGCTCGTGAGTTGCCTTCTCGATCGCGCGCCACACCCACGACAACTCCCCAATGCCAACCGCGAAGCGCGACCGCCTCCCGCGCCCCTGTGGGGGTCCCAGCTTTCTGTCCCATGGTTGAGAACAAACCAATTCGGCGGAGTCGAACGCCATCCGTGGGGAGTGCGGAGGCCCTTCGGGGTCTGGACGCAGATCGGTGCCACCCGTCCCCAGATGTAGCTGCGCACCGTCGAATCGATTAAAATTGTGGGCATCTGCTTCCATCCTTTTCCACAATGTCCTCCTCCATCCCCTCCTCCTCCTCCTCCTCCTCCTCCTCCTCCTTCTCCTCCTCCCCCTCCTAGCAAGTAAGCAGCACAGGGCCGCAGCCCTTCACCCTGCGCCCCGACTCTGATGTCGACGAGCAGGACGGCTTCAGGGCGCAGTACAACTTGGAAAACGTTTTCGGCGGCTCCCAGCCGCACATCTTCGGCGCCCGAGAGGCGGATGAGGAGGCCTCATCCCTGGCCAATCTGGTGGTCGCAGGCTCGGAGTTCGAATTAGACGACGGCGCGAACGAGGAGTATACCGTGCCACCCTTCCCGGCTCTGGAGGCGCAGCCGGCGGAAGCCGAGGTGGATGTCGCGATGTGCAGCCTCGGCGAGCTCGAGGCTATGGCGAGGAGCCAGCCGCTCGCCGCCAACGAGGCCGTGACGGGGCTCCTCGAGAGAGGCCAGAGCGCTACGACGGAGCGCTTCTTGGTCGTCCAGCGTGCCGTGGTCCACTTCGAGTGGGCCTCCGAGGTCGTGAGGCGCCCGCCTCAGCAGGGCAGCGCGCCCCTGTGAGGCAGGGGCACCACGCCCCTCCCCCCCGTCCCTCCGGCCCCCCCTTTCCCGGTCCCTTCTCCGGGGGTGTGGTCCTCCGAGGCCGCTGGTGCTCTGCGTCCCCGTCGAGGCCGAGGGGCGTGGCGAGGCGAGAGATGCGCTGCGAGGCTCGGCCAAGGAGCTTAGCCGGGGATCTGGCAGCCAGTAGCAGCTTTCAGTTTCCCATCCTCCTCCCCCTCCTCCACCTCCTCCTCCTCCTCCTCCTCTGCTCCCAAAAATCTGCCAATGGACCTTTCCTTGGGGCGCGTTCTGACCCGAGTTTCGAGGCGGATCCAGCCGTGGCGACGAGGCCGCTGGAGGCCTGGAGCACACGGAGCAACAACGTGACCCGTGGACCAGGACATCGATCCTCCTCTACCTTGGAGGCGGCCAGGGGGTCTGCACTGGTTGGGACCCTTGAAAATCTGTCGGGGGGGGGGGGCTGAAACCAAATCCGTTCAAAATCGGTCCCAGGACCCCTCCCGGGGTTCATGTGGTGTAAACTGTGATCCTGGATCCTTTTTTGACGGTCCTGGGGCCCGAAAACGGCCCCAGGAGGCCGACACGAGTTTCTGCTCGCCTGGACCAATGCACGGCCACCTCAGACCCCCAGACAGCTCCAACCCCGATCCTCCTCTATCAACCCCTTCCCTGGCCATTGGCTGCAGGCACGAGCGCGGGCTGCCCGTCCAGCACCATCGGGAGATAGCGCTCCATCAGCCTCCGCCAACGAGACGCCAAAGGCGACGACGCCAGACGGACGGAGGGACGACGGCGACATTGGCAACGACCACGGCGACGAGGACAGCGACTGAAACGACGTCGAAGACGACGACGAGCACGGCGACGAGAAGATGCATCGATCCGTCGGCCCTCGCTCGCACGTCGCTGGGAGTGGCGCAGAGAAGGCCGGGAGGCCTCGCAGGAGGGCCCGGAGGCTTCTCTCACAGGGGCCCTACCTGAGGGCAGGGAGCGCATGGCTCAGTGGCTTGCCTGCACCGCGTCGTCTGGCACCCTCCCAGCGCGCACCTCATGTGCCCTGTCCCTCTCTGTATCTCTCTCTGTCTCTCTGCCTCTCTCATTTCTGTTCTCTCTCTCTCTCTCTCTATATATATATAGATACTCTTCCCTCTTCCCACTTTCCTCAGATCTGACTTGCAGCATCGCAATAAACCACGGAGCCCTGGACTCCATACTTTTGCCAAGCCTCGAGTCGGATCGATATGTGAAGGTCCTGGGGCCCGAAACTGGACGCCTGCTGTGAAACAATTGCAGCGCCAAGATCTCAAGGTCTCTCTCTCTCTCTCTCTCTCCATCTCTCTCTTGTACACTCCTCACGGCGGCTTGTGGACTCCACGCGCGAAGTCCGCTGTCACTGCAAGATCGGTCAGCATCGAACCCGGAAATCGTATCGATTCTGAATGTGCGTCGGATCGAGGTACCTCTGCACAGGGGTCGACACCGAATCGGATCGGCTGCCACAATATGTATATCAGCGCCGTGTAAACATCGGGCGGCATCGGATCGCCAGGAAATCAACATCGAATCGCCATGTGGCCTGCACTGCTAGAGGCCTCCTAGATGGGGTCGAAATAAATCGATTGGGGTCAGAGGATCGCGCCGCATCGCCGATGCGTCGGCGATGCATCGTCGATGTCGGCGACACATCAGCACCTCCGGCGTGGAGAACGTTGGGCTCCACATCGATCCTCATCGCCGATGTATCAGCGATCGAAGGGGACAAATTCGCCGGCCCAACGGGCCAGGGCGTGCTAAGATCTCCGGTAACTGGTTAACAGTATTAACAGTATTTCTAGTTCGCGCGCGCGGGGCGGCCCCTGGGGGTCCCCCGGCGAAAAGTACCCCGACCGCCGCCCGACCAAGTCTACTCAGAGATGGTTTTCCTTCTGGGTGCGGCCTCTCAGGCTCCCCAGAGCGCGCTCAGAGTGCCCCAAGAGGCCCCCAAGACTGCCCAAGAGGCCCCCGAGACGCCCAAAGAGCGCTCGAAGACGCCGAAGATGACCCCAAGACGGCCCAAAAGGCCCCCAAGACAGCCCAAGAGGCCTCCAAGACGCCCCAAGAGCCTTCCAAGAGGCCTCCGAAGAGAGCCCCAAGAGGCCAAAATCGTTGATTTTCATTTTCATGTTTTTTGTGTTCTGGCTTTTTCGGCTTCCGGACGACTCCAAGACGGCCCAAGAGGCCCCCAAGACCGCTCCAAGACGGCCCACGAGGCTCCCAAGACGGCCCCGGAACGGCCCAGGAGGGCCCCCAAGACGGCCCAAGTGCCGCCCAAGACGGACCAATAGGCCCCAAGACGGGCCCAAGAGGGGCTCAAGAGGGGAACCGAGAACTGAAAAATCGAGCCCTCCGCCCCAGAAGGCGCCCAGGAGGCCCCAAAAAGGCCCCAAGAGGCCCCCAAGAGGCCCCCAAGACGCCCCAAGAGGCGCCCAAGAGGCCCAAAAGAGGCCCCAAGAGGCCCCAAAACGGCCCCCAAAACTCGGCTAGCCCACAACGGTGCGACAATATGGGCCGGCGGAATGAGCGAAGCGATTAAATAAATACACTCAACTCCTAGGGTTCCCCATATCGACTACATGTTTTAGGGTTTGCCTTCCCCTCCACTTTCTATATGTTCCATCTGTCCCTTGTAATCGAAGGTTTGTTGTGCCTGTGATGCTTCCTCTCCTGAGAGAATGCGGCGTGGCCTCCGACCCCCATCAAATCCGACTCCATCTGGGAGGCCCAAGGCCTCCTCGGCACAGGCAGAGGCCTCCCAAATGGGTCTTGTTTTGGACGTGGGTTAGAGTCAAGCGCTGACTCCCAGCAGTACGGGACCGAACGAAGGCCCGAACATGACGAGCAAGCGAGGGCCCTAGGAAAGACCCTCCCAAATGGGTTGGCGACTCCGAAGGGTGTGGTTTGCAAAGGGTGTGGTTTGCAACGGGCACCATGGGGGACATCCTGGGGGGCGGGCGAGGACCTCGACGGAGCTCTCCGCCGCGCCCCGAGGAGGCCCGCCGAGGGCAAGGTCGTGCCCCCAGGCCCAAACGACGCCGATCGGAAACCACACCCCGACATCACTACGCCCTTTGTGTGGTCGCCGAATGGGTTCCGAGTAGATGGGGTCGAAGTTGGAGGCGGCCAGGGGGTCTGAACTGGTTGGGGCCGCAGAGGTGAAGCCAAATCCGCTCCAAATCTGTCCATGGACCCCTCCCTGGGTCCGTCTGTTGCACTTGTTCACCCCAGATCCGTTTTTGATGGTCCCGGGGGCCCGAAAATGGCCCCCAGAGGTTGAAAAGGGCCGAAGATCATTCCCAAAACCAGAACCTCGAACCTGCTCTCCTTCCAGCTCTCTGGAAACAGTGCTCGGCCACCTCAGACCCCGAGCCAGCTCCAAGGTCGGGAGATCGCGCCACATCGCCGATGCATCGCCGATGCATCGCCGATGCATCGCCGATGCATCGCCGATGCATCGGCGACGTCGGCGACGCATCGGCGACTCCTGCGTGGGGGTCGGGACTCTGGGCCGCGGACTGCAAAATTACATCGGCGGATGTCAGGGTAGACTTCTGGAGGTTCGCGCGGAGTCCTCGGATCGGCGCTGAACCCCCGTCCCTGGCACGCAGAGCGCGCCAAGGGCGGCGCCGGTGGCGCCGTCGGGGCGGTTCCAGTGCGGATCCAAGATGTCCGCGAGAACCTACGAACGTGTGTTCTCCCACATCCCAAGTGGGTTTCTTGATTTCTCTGGACACCCCAGGCAGTCTTCACACCTCACACCTCACCTCACAACCCTTCTCCTCCTCAGCATGTTCTCGCACTCACCATTACCATCATCGCCATCATCGCCATCATCGCCATCATCATCATCAGCATCATCATCATCATCATCATCATCATCATCATCATCATCATCAGCATCATCATTATCCTCATCCTCATTATCAGCCTCGTCATCATTCTCATCATCATGATCATCATGATCATGATGATGATGATCATCATCATCATCATCATCATCATCATCATCATCATCATCGCCATCGTTTTCGTCATCATCATCATCAACATCACCATCAACAACATCAAACATCAGTACCATACTACCATGATTGCCACCAGCCACCACCACCATCATCATCATCAGCAGCATCATCATCACCATCACCACCATCATCATCAGCACCATCATCATCATTATTTTCATGCTCCTCGTCAACACCAGTATCACCATCATTGTCAATATCACCAACATCACCATCATCGTCATCATCAACACCATCATCATCAACATCCTCATGATCATTCGCATCATAATCATTATCATCATCATCATCATCATCATCATCATCATCATCATCATCATCATCATCAACAACACACAATGTTTGTTTGGGCACCCCCGCGCAGGAAGAACACCCCCACATCATCATGAGGGAAATGTGTTGAAGCCTCAGACGGGAGCCCCTTCGTGAGGGCGCCCGCAAATACTGTTACTAATCCGAACGGGCCATCGAATCCCTGTAACTGTCGACTCTTTTGGGATCACGACTTCTGAATAGGGAGAAGTCTCGAGCCGGAAACTCGTGTGTAGGTGCATTGCGATGAGCTCTCACGCAGGAGCCCCCCAACCCTTTGGGGCCCCGCAGCTCATGCTACTGATCCGAGAGGGTCATCGGATTCCTGTGACTGCCACCAAGCTTGGGCTCATCTGGCGCGGATATGGCGGAAATCTCGCACGGAAACATCGTTTGTGAGCCAATTGCGAGGACGTCTTAGGCGGGATCCGTCTCCCCTATGGGGCCCGCAGCTCATTTTATGGATCCCAGCGGACAATCGGAACCTTGTAACTGTCGTCATTATTGGGATCAACAAGCTTTGATACGGAGGAAGTCTCAAGCGGGGGTCTCGTGCGTGAATGAATTGCGAGGAAATCTCGAGCTGGGGCCGCAGATCGTGTTACGAATGCGACCGGGTCATCGGATTCTTTTAACGGTCGTCACTCTTGGGGCCCTCAGCCCTGAATTTGGCGGAAGTCTCGAGCGAGAGCCTCCTGTGTGAGTGACATGCGAAGAAATCTCAAGCGGCACCCCCCTTCCTCTTGGGCCCGCAACTCATGTTAGTTTGATGGAGTTTCTGCGGAACTCACGTCATCCTGACCCCTGGCGCGCGAGGCAATGACCTCGCCGACCGCCCCTCCTGTTCAATTTCAGGCGAGATCCTGGAAATCCGGCGAATCCGGCGAAATCCGGCGAATCTGGCGACGAATTCCAAACCGGCGCCCTCGCGGGACATCCTCATCAGGAAAACCGGCCCCCAAGCTTCCCCAAGGAGGCCCTCAAAGGCCGTCCGTGGACGGCACCAGAACCTGGTTCCTTCCTGCTGCAGTCGGGGCTGATTGGAGAGGACACGCGAGAAGACGCAAGAACCCTACGAGGGGCACGTTGCCGCAGGACTCTAAGACGGCATGGGTCGCGAAACACCGGACACAAAGGTACCTTTGATTTGGCTGCGTCGACCTAGTGATCAACCTCGACTGAAGCGATTGGTGCTTCGGGTCCCCAGGTTTCTGGGCCCCACCCGTGCATCTCAAGATGGCGCCAACGTGGCACCGAGAAAAGTGCGGAAGATAGCGCAGCCGCACCAGCCGGGGCACCTCAGCCAGCCATCGCCCTCGTCGACGCCGGTGACAACGTTTCCCCACAGCACCTCTTCGTCCATCCTGTGGGCGGAGGACCGGGGATCTTGTGGAGGGGGGTCCATGAATATCCATCACGAGAGATGGACATATCGAACATCACATTGAGGCTCGAAATTATTCGTTGCCTGCGGCGTCTGTTTCCGTCCTCAGGACCAACATAATCAATCTAGGGTGAAAGCCTGGCCCGGATGGACCTCAGCCGGGGTCCAAGAACCGCTCTCGACCGGGCTACGTCGAACATCTGGGTAACGGTACCCTCGCGGCCAGGAGACTGAGGCGTGATCCCACGGATGCGCGATCCCACGGACTACGCCCCAGGACATCCGCGCAAAGCTCACCGCGTGTCCATGGGATCGCGGCCGAAGACTCTGGACAACGAGGCCGTGGGGACGAAGATGTCTGAAGAATCACAGCCGACGCCTACAAAAAAGGATGCTCGGTAAGCAAGCCACACCGGCACTTTTCGACATGTTTCTACGTTGTCATGAAATTCCCCAACTTCACCATCAATTGGCCTTGGGGTCTGTCCATCTCCTCGGGATGAGACCCTATGCCAAGGCGCTGCATATGGTTCATGCTGCACCACCGCTTCGGCCAAGAGGCAATATGATAATCCTTGCTCGTGTTGTTCGTGTCCCTCTTGCGGCGTTTACCCCAGCTTGCGCGGCACCGTCTTTCAACATTCGGATCTCCAAGTGCCAAGCATCGTGGACACGTCCGAAACTGTTGGTCCGCTTCCTGAACGCCAACCAACCATGAATCGGACATCTGGCCGCGCACCTCCTACCGCGATTGCCAGCATCGGCTCCGCTAGCGACTGACTGAAAAACTGGCGCGACTCGCGTCCGACTCCCTCGCCTGCTCCTTCACCACAAAAAAAAACCTTGTCCTGCCTCGTGCCACAACATCGACCAGCATGTCCGCTAAATTCTGCCCCTGTGAAGTCCGTCTGGGAAGATCCACTCAACCACGTCGTCCGTGCATCCGTCGCGAAGGGAACGCCAGTGCGATGGCGCGCAAGAGTCCCATCCGTAATGCAAGAACAACGCGATGACTGTACTCAAAGGCCCTCGGACGCGTCGGGGCCCCATTGCGCTGCCCAGCGCTCGGGATTCGTCAAACACTTGCGGCAAAATGTTGGCCGCTGAATATCTAACGGCGTTGCCCGCCGTCCGCGACACTTTGGCATCAGCCATTCAGCGAGGCAGTCGCGGCCTCGCTTCATGGCGGGGTCCTGCTCTGGTGCTCGTAGGTCCAGCGCGGTGGCAGCGCGCCTTCCGCGATTGTCGGCCCCGCGCGCCGATGTCGGACGTCGCCGCAACTGCTGCAAACCACAACCAAAAGAGCCGAACGCATTGCGGCCGCAGGGTGCAACCGTTCGCGCAATGACTATCTCCAGTTTCGACATCGCCTTCAACTGCGCGCATGCTTGCGCCCCCAGCGAAATCTTGGCGCGGCGGCTGCTGGATGCGACCGCGCGACATCGTTGCGCGGCCGTGCCCAATGTCCTGCCCGCCGCCACATCGATCCGCAAATCTGGCGCTCAAAGCACTGGTTGCAATATGACCTCCCCTGCGCAGAGCCGCCGCAATCCCTCATGCTAGCGCGTGATCGGATACCGCCAGCAAGCTTTTCGAATAGACCACCAATTTTGCTTGAACAAAAAACAAGGCATGTGAGATGGACTGGACTGTGGCGCGGAACACGCGTCGCTCCGACACCGTCGATTCATTCAGGTCATGAACCTAGATGCACGTCGTCAGTGGTGGATGGGCTGCGGTCCGCCACCGAAGAATGAAACGCGCGACACTTGTCAAGCCTGGCCCCATTATGCAAAACGCGCGCCATGGACTGCGCAACCCCCAATTCACACGACGCATCGCCAAGCCGCGCGAACGCGCGCACTGCCGCGCACAACTGCAATTCCAACGTCAGACCCACCCGGGGAACATTCGCAACGCATGCTGGCTCGGCTAGTCCTTGCCAGCATACTGCATCAGAAAACAATTGTCGTGTTCACACGCGCATGACTGGCCATGAGATAACTAGCTTCTCCACGACGGGTTGCGAGACGAACCTCGCGCATGGTCGAGCCGGCCAGCGCCGCGCACCGCTGCGCGCCTTCAGCCGCCATCCACTGCCTGGCATGTCCCTCGCGGATCTTCCTGCGCGTCATGCGCAGGAACATAGTGATGCTGTCACCTTCGCTTCTTCGTTGGCAACGGCCTGCCCCGTGACTGCGAGTAACAGCCACGGCCGCGTTTATTTTCCGATGCGATTGAGGATGTCGGCTGACTCTCGCCGCTGTTTGCTCGGCAGGCGCGGGGCGCCGAGGGCCGTCAAAATGTCAGCCCAAAGTCCAGCTCTCGGCCCCGTCCGTCTGGGCGGGAAGTCCAGCTCCTGCTCCGCGGTCTCGCGAAATTGCTCCATATCATCATCGAGGCGCACGCGCCGGCAGATATCCATTCCCTCGCTGCGATCACCTGTGGCCGGCGACCACAATTTATGGAACCGCTTTGCCGTGTAGTCCACTGCGTCCACGGGATGATACAACATATCTTCTCTGCACCAATGATCTCAATGCTCGGCCCTGGCGTCTCCTGAAGGCTGCGAAACAAAACCGGCGACGCTTCTGCGGTCGTGACGAACTCGCGAAACTGCTTCAACAATGGAGTGAGCGCACGCCCGCTGGCTCGGTTGACTAGCCTTGCTGGCGCGTCTGCCAGCCATCCGAGCGACGCAACAGATGCCTTGCGCGCTTGGCCGCCAGCGCGCGTGGACCGGGGCCCGTTGCTGCGCCCAACCGTTGTCCTCGACTCTGCGCTTGTGCGCGCTGAAGGACTGCGCGCCCCTGCTGCCGCCAGCTGGCCGCGCGGCCCCGAGGCGGAAACCTTTGCGCCTCGTGCTGCTGGGCGCGCTTGATGCACGACGCCGCGCTTGCAGCACAGCGCGCGGCGACCGATCCTGCAGCGACGGCGCCTCCAATGCATCGAACAGGAGATGGCAATGCGAACGCTTGTCTAGGTATGTTGAGATCGCCCACGATGAACCATGGGGGTCTCAACGGTTTAACTGGTGCTCCAACGCGATGGTATCTGCCCAGGTTTGACCCTGTGAGCCCAAGGCCTGCGAAGCCATGCATCTATACATTTAAACGTATGTTAAAATACCTCTATATGTATAAACAGTGAGATAACACAATCCTTGAACATGTGCTACGGCAGCGACGCAGACGTCGCAAGAACTGTGTGGATTGGCTCGCAGGCCTGCATGTTGGGCCCCAGCTAGCGGATGCACCTTGTGATGCCCCGCTGCGAGGAGCCACTCGCGGCTCTCATTGGCGCGGTGCGCCTGGACGGACTCCTCGCTCGCATCCCCCGACGGTCTGCCCATGCTTGCGATGAGCCTCATCCCTGCTTACGAGACCCACCCCTCCACTTTGAACGAGTGTCGATGCCAGCGTGGATCTCCGCGAACGCGAAAAACTGATGCGCACCCCGATGCTGAACTTCGAAAATGGAACATGCATCGCCTGGCCTTGCGCCGCCACGTGCTACAACCTCGGCCCCAGGTGCTAAAGCCGTCGCTGCAGGCGTTGCTGCGCTGCTGGGCGAAGTGTCCGCCGACGAGGCCCCAGCCGCAGTCGACGTACAAGTCGACGAGATGATTGTTGCGCCACCTGCACCTGCACTGCCGCGCGCCATTGCCTGGGCCGAATGCGTGTCTGAAGCCGCCGCAGATGACGTTGCCGCGGTGCTGGAAGAGGTGTCCGCCGACGTGACCCCAGCCGAATTCGACGCACTAGTGGACAAGGGTCGGACTGGCGATCGTTCCTGTGGGACTGGTAACCGCTGGTGCTGGTGAAAGGGGCCGTGCTGAGATAAGCTGGCTCATCGCGAATACTTCTGGGGCACTGGGGCCAGTGCCTTCCCCCTGTGGAGGCTCAGATGCCAAGATTTCTCCGCCTCTGCCGTCCAGGGGGCACCTCGCTGGTCCCACTTCTTGGCCCTGCTGCCCGCCGCGACGCTGGCCACGGCCGCAGCCGGCCCCTGCTTGGCCTGCTCCTCCGCGAACTTCTTCGCCGACAGCGCAGCCGCAGCCGCCTTGACTGCGGCGTCAACTGCTGCCTTCGCTGCCGTATCTGCCTCCATCGCACCTGGCTGATTCCCCGTTGCAGCTGACGCAGCCTGCGGGGGAGGTGCCTCAGGAGGCGCCGTTCCTGTCTGACTCACGTCCCCTGGCTGCTGGTCAGCCCTCCTCTTTTTTTGACGCGTTCCGTGACGGCCTCATGCAAATGTCTTGGTTTCTGGAGAAGCTCGTTGATGATGTCACCCTTCTCGGCGACATGAGATTTGCAACCCTTCAACTCCTCCGCTTTAGCAACTGTTCCTTCGCACTTGCGCCGATTCCCGCAAGCGACTCCAAGTCGGCAAAGACAGAATCACCCCAAGTGCGGTCAAAGACCGCACCACGAGCCTCCCCGTCAACATCCGACGTCGCTGAAGTACCCGCCGCCTGCTGGAAAAAAAAGTTGTTGCCTTCTTGCGAGCCTGCTCGGCTTCGGCAAGGGCGGTAGCTGTATTCTCCTCGCGCTCGACTGCCTTCGCCAACCTTTCACGGCACTTCACCACCGCAGCCACAGCGTGTTCGTGTTTCGTGCTGGCATACCTCCATGCCCCCGAAGCGAAAGTGCGTTCCACCTGCTCCTCAGCCGAGATCGGTGTCACGCCTGCCTGCTCCTTCAATGCTTTGGCTGCTGTGGCTGCTACCCGTGAAGGCTCCGTCCTTGCCGCCAGAGACGCGAGGAAGGCGTTGAGCAACTCAGCCTCGGTGCTGGGGGAGCAGCCCGACTGTAACAACTCACTGCCGTCGATGCGCTTTTCCGTGCCAGCTCCTTTGCCTCCGTCGCCTTCTCTGTCCTCCTCCCCCTCTCACATCTCTCATCTCCCTTCTCCCCCTGATCACTACACCTCCTGACTCCTCGCTCCTCATTCCTCCACCTCCTCGTCGCTCTTCCCTCCTCTCTCGCACATCCTCCGTCATCCACCCTACCTCCACCCTCCTCCATTTTCATCCTCTCCCTCCTTCCCACTCCCTCCTCCACGCACATACAGTTTTCTCCGACGCGCCGATGACACCAATCAACGCTAGACGAAATCGAGTGGGGCGCCCGCAATGCAGACTAGCTCCCGTGTGTGCACACCCGCTGAAGGCAAGGACCCCATGACGCGTCGGCCGTAGCAGACCGACGGGTTTCGACAAACGGGCGGATCCACGTCCGGCAGAAGAGGCGAGGGTGCAGGTGGTGGGGGAACCCGCCGGGTAGACAAGCAGCGGTAGAGGAAGAGCGAGAAAGAGAGAGAGAGAGAGAGAGAGCCGAGGAGTTGACTTCAGATTTTCGTTATGCGGGGCTCGGGGGCTTGGCGGCAGGCGATCCTGGCGTGGGGGCTGGCCACGCGCACCTTCGGGGGGGGGCAGTCCTTAAGAGCCGGTGGCCCTGACGCTTCCTCCCCTGCCCCGCCCCCAGCAGCCCCTCGGATCATGGACTGGTGGGAGTGAAGATAGAGCCACTGGAAAGAGAGCCGAGAAGCTTTTAATGCAACCACCGACGTCCCCCATTTCACACACACACACACACCTCACACACACACACACACACACACACACGCACGCACACACACACACACACACACGCACACACACACACGCACACACACACACACACACACACACACACGACACACACGCACGCACGCACGCACGCACGCACGCACGCACGCACGCACGCACGCACGCACGCACGCACACCACACACACACACACACACACACACACACACACACACACACACACACACACACACACACACACACACACACACACACACACACACACACACACACACACACGCACGCAAGCACGCACGCACGCACGCACGCACGCACGCATCTCCCTTCTGCCCTCCTCCTCCTCCTCCTCGCCCTCACTCCTCGCTCCCCGCTCCTTTCTCCTCGCTCCTCCCACTGCCTCTCACCCTCCACCTCCCCCCCACACCCCCGCTAAACGACCCCCCTCCCCCTACTGCTCCTCGACCCCCCGCCCCCCCTCCCCGTTCGACCAAGGGCGCCTAACTTCGCACCCTCGTGCTGCCCACCCAAGGATAAGAGGAGGATGCGGAGGAATCGGAGCTGAACCGCGAAGCGCGAATAACTTCACGCCCTCGAGCGCGTCCTTGTCGAAGGGGGGTGTGGGCGCCCTCCCTGATCCCCGCTCGCGGGAGCAGCAAAGCAGGCACCCGTCAAGAACACCGACGGGGGGGGCGGGGGGGGGGGGAGCGGTCCTGTCGCTCATGTTCTTGCTGGCCCGACACGCGATGCCAGGGTTCTGCGCATTCAGCTCGCGGTTGTCCACGAGATACCGCGCCTCCCGTCTCCCAAGTGGGATGCGGGTAGATGGGGTCGGAGGTTCGCGTCGCATCGCCGATGCATCGACAAAATCGGCAGTGCATCTGCGCCGTTTCCTACGTGGAACAATTCAAACTCCACATCGAATCGCATCGCCGATGCATCGGCAATCTGGGGCGCGCGATCCCCCACCCCCATCTACTAGGACCACAGATTGGGAAACTTGGACACTCCCAAGGCTGGGCAAACGGTGCGGCCGCTTAACGGCGTGATCTGGATCATCATTGCTGCCACAGTTCCTGTACTTCCCTGGGGCCAATGTTTCGCGCTTGATCCCTGTTTGTTAGTCCTGGGGACCAATAGCGAGCCCCAGAAGCCCAACTCCAAGGAACCATGTTGGTTGGAACAAATCCCATCGTTATCATCAGAGAGCGGGGGGTCCCTCTGAAAAAATGAGCCCATTTTGAATTGGTGCATGTATAATGCGTCGCACAACGCCGTTCCGGGCTGTACCGTCTGGCCGCCTCTGGCCATTGCTGGGCCCTCCCAGCCCAGACCTCTTCGCATTCTGACAAATATTACGGCGGAAGGCTTTGAAAAGGCGGCGCGCCCAAGGGGGAAGGCAGAGGGGGAGGACGTTCTCAGAAGGCTGAAAAGGCCTGCGGCTTTCCGATCAGCTTTCTAAGCCGTCTCCGACGCCACAGGGGGACTCTCAGAAGGCCAGAGGGATTCTATGAAGCCCCGCCGCCTTCTGAGAAGCCCCGCCGCCTCTGGGGGACACTTATCGGGCCCCTGTGCCGTCAACTTAAAGGCCCAGGACAAGAAACTTTACCCAGGACAAGAGGTTTAGAGTCCTGGAGCCCGCGGTGTGAGCAGCACCCAGGATACGAGGTCCGAGGTCTGGATCGGGAGGACGACGGAGGATGTATTCGACGTGACCGCTACAGCGCGATGACCGCTGCACGAACTTGCACATGCCAGGGGGACGCAGTGAAGATGACGACAACGCCGACAAGTGAGTGAAGAAGGCTATGACGTCTGTCTTGCCGCTGGTTCGGGCCTCCAGGTGTGAAAGGGGAGCGGCGGGGGTCGCCGCAGTCCGGGTCGGAGCGCGGCCCAAGACGGCTCTGAGGGTCCGATTCTCGAGGGGGGACGACGCAGAGAAGGCGGAGGGCTTCTTAGAAAGCAATGGGGGGAACCTGGTGAGGTCCCCGCTACCTTCTGAAAGGCAGGGGGTAATCTTGGAAGAGGCAGATGATTGTGACGAGGACGACGATGCAGTGAAGGTGAGGACGACGCACGACGCATGATCATTTTCGATGGTGATAGCACGACGCTCTCCAGCTGTAGCCTAGAACAAAAAAACACGCACGACTGTCTCAGCAAGCAACCATTACGAATGGAGCTCAGACCGTGGCAGTGAATATCGACCGCCTTTAAAATAGCTCGTGCTGAAAATCGCACCGATCCTCCGTCCTAGCATCGTCCTCCATCATCCCTTCCACGTCCTCCCCTCCCTCCTTCCTTTCGAATAGGAGCAGGGAAATTCGGCACCACCATCACCACTATCGCGAGGAGCTGGGGAGGGTCCCCCTGGTGGTGTGGTCCCTCTCGTGTGCGGCGTTCCGTTCGAGACGTCTTCTCATGCCCAGCTCGGCGCGGGGAGTGCCCTCCTTCCTGGAGACGGTCCGCTCGTGGTAGTGGTGCAAATTTTCTTCCGAGATGGAGAACCCCTAGGCCTCCAGGATTGCTCAGCGGAGGTCTGGAGATCCCCTCGAGGCCCCCAGGCCCCCAGCGGCACCGAACAAGATCGAACATCGAAGGCGTCTGAAAACCGTTGTCTGATCCTCCGCGTCTGCCTCCGACAGCGAAGTCTGCTCAAGTGGGCCTGCTTTTGGTTTTCGTCGTCGCTCCCATCCCGTCCGTTCACATTTCTGTCGTCCAGATTTGTGACAATCCTGGCGCCCTTGGGTCGAAGACGGCGCGAAACCTCAGGACTCCTCCTTCTGGACCCCCAGGCCTCCGACGTCATGATTTCCTCACAGAGTGGACTCCCAAGGTCTGAACTTTCTCCCGGGGCCCGACTTCTCATCCTGAATACCGTTGAACTGTTTGACGGATCTGGGGCCCTGCAGGGACCTCAGGGACCGAAAATGGGTGGAGATTGTTTCAAGACGCGAGGTCTGGGACCCCCCAGACCCCTCTCTCAGGACCCTCGCTCTCCATGGTGATCCCTCCCTTCTCCCGCCGCCCTCCTCGTGCGCCTCCTCTGCTGGTGCCGCGTGCCGCCGACTCAGCATGCACGGGTCAGACGCTCCAGGCTCTCTTCGAACCGGAACAGGGACCGAATAATGGCAATGGCTTCTTCTGGAGCAGGACCGAAGCGGAACCGGACCAGACCATGCCTGGCTCAGGGTCCTGGCAGCGGCCAAGCAGCACGTGGCGAGCAGGAACCTGATGGCCATCATGACAACTGCCACCGATGCCACGAGCATCGCGACTGCGCCCTGCCGCAGCAGAGGGGGAAGACCGCCAAGGCGGCCACTGGCAACGCCATCGTACCCCATGCCACCGCAGGCCGGTGGAGAACCCACACTCAGCACGGGAGGCACGATACCGAGATCGGCTGGCAGCGCGCACAAGAGCGCGGGGCGAAGGGAGCAGCCCTCTCAGAAGGCGGTGGACTTCGCGACGGGCCCCGAGGATATTCGCCAGCGTGGCAGTGCGGGCCGCCGCAACTCTTGTTCGGACCACGGGGCGGGCCGACAAAGAAAAGCGGGCCAGGCAAGGAACAAAAACGGGCCAGATCGCAAGGAACCAAAAAAACAAAAAAGAAAGGGACAACGACAAATGAAACAACAAAAAAAACAGACCGGACCGACAGGAGACAGGCGGTCGGCTTCTCGGCAGGCAAGGAGCCTCCGAGGAGACTCCTCAGAAGACGCCCGCCTTCTGCTGAGCACCCCGCCTCCTTACCGGGGCCCCGCCCGCGTCGCGCCATCCCCTCCTGCGCGCGGCCAACCGTGCTCCAGTGTGCTCCATCCGCCCAGATGGGGAACGTTCGTGGGGGGCCCAGCTCAGGGGGGGCAAAGATCGACCTGGAATCGCCGATAGGTCGGGAACAGGCCCCCGACAGCGGCTTCGCACGCTCCTGTGCGGGGTGGGCTGTCGGGCTCCTATCGACGATGAGCGGGGGATGCGACGAGGGGGGGAATGACGAGTGGTAGGGATTACCGATGTCCGTACGGGCCGTAGGACTTACCAATCAAAATACCGAGGGGGGGGAGCAAGGGGAGTAGAAGAGACTTCAGTAGAATCATTATGTGTTCTCATCAACGAGGAATCCTGCTTGGGTTCTCTTCGGCACCATTCAAACCTTCCAAGGGCCACCATCGAAACCATCGAGCCCAGCCGACAACGAAAACGACGACGACGGCGACGACGACGAGGGACGACGACGATGCGCTGCGGATGCCCCACGGAAGGGGGGTGCGCGGGCCCGCCGAAAGCGACGACGACGACGGCGACGACGGCGACGGCAATGCCGACGACGACGACGGCGTCGACGACGGCGGCGGCGGCGATCATGACAACGACGACGACCCGCTACTGATGCCCCGAAAGGGGGGTGGTGCTGCGTAGGCCCGCTGTAATCGACGACGACTGCGCCGCCGACAACGACGGCCGTAATCGATGACGATGACTACGACGAGAGAGAGAGAGAGAGAGAAAGAGAGAGACTTTCAGAGAACATGAGAGAAAAGGACGAGAGAGAATGGCGGGGAATAAACTGATAACGAAAGAACGAGAGATCGGAAGAAAGAGAGAAGAGTCCAAGGGTATGTTGATTCCATCTTAGATACCATATCAAAGATTTGCTAATATGTTCTGCCGATCTGCGGAAGAGACCTTGCAAAAGGATATCACACCCCGCACCGGCCGCGTTATTGCAGCGCCGCCACTGGAAGAAAATGATTCCCCCGGGCGGACGGTATTGGAGTCCAGATGGGATCTGATTGGAGTCCCAGTGGGATCTTACCCGAATCCTAATAGGAATTCTTAGGGATCCTATTGGATCTCCTCTTGGAATTTGATTCGGATCTTACTTGGATCCTATAAGAATTCGAATAGTATCACATTGGGATATGATTGGGATCTACTTGGACCCTTGTTGGAATCATGTTGAAATCCACTTGGAATCCGATTGGGACTTCATTCGGATTCAAATGAAATCCTACAAGACTCCAACTTCAAATAATCATATTGGCATCTGATCGGGACTTGATTGCCTTCCTATTGGGCCCTTTAGGAATCCGATTGGCCTGGATTGGAATCCTATTCGAATTCCATTGAAATCCGATTGTAGACCTACTGGAACCCAGTAAGAATCCGATGGGAATCCTTAAGATCGTGAAGACTCCTGCGGGCTGGAAAAGTCGGGGGGCAGGATATCCAGGGAGCGAGAAGCGACAAAGTTTCGCCTGAAGGGGGGGGAGGAGGGGCAACCATTTGGGGGGAGACTGGCACAGGGGGGGAAACATCACCACACCTTCCTGGGCGAAACCACGCCTTCCTGGGCGGGTCAGGGCTATCGAGCCCCTATCGGCGATCAATGGGCGTCTGGGGATCGATGCGTACCCCCTTATGCTTATCGCCCCCTATCGTTGCCAACGAAGGGAGAGTCGACAACGACTTCTCAATGTTATCCGGGACGGCTCGATCGGAACGACACGGCACTGAGAAGCACCAGCCCACCCCGACCAGCGGCGACGTGATACTGACCTCAAGCTAAAAGTAGGGGGCCCAAACACATACGCATCAAGTGCCTCCCTCTCTTCCCAAGAGGGTGAAGTTGGGAAGCAGGTGCTTCTTGGGTCGCAGCACGGCAAAGACGATCCGCACGGGCGCTCAAATTGTCGGGGACACGTGACCAACTAATTGGCCGGCTGCAAGGGAGGGCGCGCGGAAAGGGGAGAAGCGGCCGCAGAGGGCACTCACGGCTGAAAGCGTTTCAGGAAGAGCGCGCTGGCGCCGCCAGCCGGGGCTGAAGTGAGCTGGCAGTTGGGAAGCAGGTGCAGTCAATATCGACCACTATCAGGAACGCTAAACACAGGAACGACGCCCCTGGTGGACCCCCCAAGCGGCTGGGCACACGAGGAGCGCAAGAGGAACAACCATGGAAGGACCTGCCAAACAGCGAGCCCATTCCGAACCCGAACTGATCCTTATTCCAGCGTCTTGACTGCATTTGATGTGGATACGCTTGGGCCCACCACTCTGAAAAGGCGAGCAAAAGGGCACATGCGGACTGCGAGAGTGCATTCCCAGCCAGCCACCCGCTCAGGGGAAACATCAGGGTGGCAATAGCCGAAGCGCGACAGTGATGGACTTCGTCACCTGCGAGCTCAACGCATTCAGTGCCAAAAAAGCTCACGAGAACGCCCCCTCAACATTGGAGCCCTGGGGCGTGAAGGCCTCCATGAGACCAGCCCAGCTGGGAACAAATTCGTGTCCGCGTCGCCCTGACGATGCCCCTGAGCTTCCCTCCCGCCGCCCGGCTGACTGACCCTGGCCCCGCTCAGGAGGACAGCGAGAGCAGAGCTCGCTGAGCAGACAGCTCGTCCGCGCCTGGCGGCATGAGCGCGCGCGCGAGCCGCTCGGTGTGCCGCGAGCGGGGGTGGCTGGCGCGGATGAGCATCGTTGAATCGATGCTGATCCCCACTGGCATGGGCTTTGCCCCTCTGGCCGACTCTTACCTCCCTGGGAGGGGATGTGCGCTGTTCTCCTCGGCTTTCGCGGGATCCGTCGCCAGCCCGGGGGGGGGCGGGCTGGTGGGGCCGAGGAATCAGGGCATGGTGGATCGGTCAGACGATGCTGAGCGGAGCAAGCGCCCTCCACGGTTTGTGCACAGATGGCCGCGTTCAGACGCAGGCCAACGGAAACTGACCGCATGCCTGCGCACATGTTGCCGGCCTCTGACTGTGACACGCCATTCCTTGAAATCTGATAGCACAGGGCGCATCCGAAGTGGCAACACACTCGGGAATCTGAACTAGGGGTCCACGTGCGAACCCTACCCCTAACCCCCCACGATTCCTGAGGGGGAGGGTGGGGTTCACTTCGCTCGGGAGCTCCCGAACGAAGTGAACCCCACCCTCGACCTCAGAAATCGTGGGGGGTAGGGGTAGGGTTCGCATGTGGACCACTATGAACACACTTTGAATGCGGACTGCGTGTTGCACCGAACTGTGGTGGGCCGGAACTGGCGGCGCGGCACGCTGAGCAACAAACCCTTAACGTGTGCAGCAAGGCTTCGGCCACAATAATAATCGAGCCAGGCCCTGTGACAAACGGCGCTTGCCTCCCGTTCTGAGCACCAAAATTCGGCAAGACTGGTCGCGGGGCTCCAGCCGTGTTGTTTGACGACGTCGTGAGTCTCGTCAGAACTCGTGAAACCTGAGCCAGGTCCTTCAAGCCCATCGGTTTCGACTGATTTTGGTCTGACCCCTGCCTTCTCCTCTCTCGCCTCCTCTCTCCATCCTCATCCATCCTCCTCATCCTTCTCCCTCCACATGGATGTTCATGAATCATCCGCCTCTAAGTCCAATTTCGCTCCCCACATCTCGCTGAACGTCGACAATGCACTTGCCGCTGTCCGCCTTTGCCGCGAGCGCAAACTCCAGTACGTAGCTGATGAAGTCTGCTGCTCAGCTCGCCGCTCGGAAGAAGCGACAGGGCCTGCTGCGACCAATGACTTGCTTCTCTCGCACGCGCTGGCTCTAGTTCTCTGGCTGTTGACGTTCCCCTCAGATTCCGCATCCTGAAACTATCGGCGGCGAGCGAGGGAGGGATGTGAGGAGGGGCGGGCATTCTCAGAAGGCTCGGAAATCCCCCGGCACTTTGAGAAGCTTCCTAAGCCTCCCCCGAAGAAATAGAAAACCTCTCAGAAGGCGCGAGGGCCTCAGAGAAGACCCGCCGCCTTCTGACAAGACCTTCTCCTTCTCCCTTCCCCCCTGCGGTCGCCGCCAAGCAACTCGGCGAGCAACGTCACCGCCTCGATGCCACCAGCCGCCCTCTTCGCACGCACTGGTCCTTGCGCTGCACCTTCACCATAACACACGGAAGAGGAGGCCCCGAACACGTGTCGGGGAGCCAAGGCGCTCCCGCAGAGCGCTCACGCCGCGCTGGTAGCAGAGACCGCGACCCTTGGGATCGCCCGCAAGGTCGCACCAGGGAGAAGCCAGGGCCAGGGCCTGCCAGGGCTCACGCAGTTGGCACAGTTGGCCTTCTCGCACGCGCTGACCCCTACGCTGTAGCTGATAAAAATAATTCGATCTCAAGACACACATTGACTCCGATACCGCAGGGCGCGTTCTCACTAGGATTGACGAAACGAATACAGCCGTGGCGACGACGACCTCCCCGGAGCCTTCAAGAAAGCCACTGCGAGTGACGGGGGAGGAGGCACAT
The DNA here is from genome assembly GCA_963575745.1 of Prorocentrum cordatum. Classification (NCBI taxonomy): domain Eukaryota; class Dinophyceae; order Prorocentrales; family Prorocentraceae; genus Prorocentrum; species Prorocentrum cordatum. The sequence goes on from CAUYUJ010011112.1 coordinate 186,837, forward strand.
CGAAGTCGGTGTATTTCCCTTCTCTGACGGGCAGCCCGGCTTCTGGCAGGACTGGGCGGCGGCGAGACGATGACGGCGGGTTCGTGACGTGACGACCCCAGCGTTGGTTTCTGATACTGCGTGGATCTTTCAACCTTGAACGGTCGGCGACCTCTCGATCGCCAGACCATTCCATATTGGCTGATTCCAGGGCGCTGACGGCGCTCAGCATTGAAAACCCCGCTGGGGTCGTCGCCGCGTCGACACGACTCGAATACACAGCCATCGTGCCACCATAAGCCATAATAGGGGGCAAACAAACCTACCTCGCTTTTGACCACCCTCGCTTCCAAGAGATACCAAGCGATGCCAAACTACGGCATGTACTGGTCAGGCCGCTTGACGAGGAGGCGTATGGTATGACTTGGTTTTGCCTGGAAGCGAGAGCGGGGTAGCTAATTCACGCTTTGACAGAAGGAACGCTGGAACGACAGGGCTCGGCTGGCCAAGGCGAGCCTCGCAGTCGAACCGGTTTCCCGACCCAGATCGAAGGAACGGCCCGCAAAGCAGAGCCCCTCCTGAGCTCAATCGTGTTTCAGCATCTGGACTAGACCGTATGCCTCGCTCGCTGGCTCAGACCTGGAACAGTGCCCGACCGTCCAATCATTCCTGTAGGCCCTATCACGACACGTTCTCAGAGCGGCAGCATGTTCTCATACCAACAGCAGCAACAACACCAAGACCACCTACAACAATGTTCTTAGGACTCGAAACCTAAATATTAAACCAAGACGGGCTCGACCGTCAATGCTCGAACAACAACTCGTGCAAACCACGCATGGTTCCTATAACAGTCTTAAAAGGCTTCTATAAGAGTTCGAGTCGATTGCGTCGGAGGATCACGCCGCATCGCCGATGTATCGGCGATGCATCGGCGACGTCGGCGTTGCATCGGCGACGCCAGCGCGGAGCAAAACAAGTGCATAAACATAACCATGATTTCTCGGAGGTCTGAACTCCCCTGTCTGGCGAGCGGAGCACGCCAAGGGCGCCGCCATTTGCGCCGCCAAGGGCCCCCAGCGCCGATCCGAAAAATCCTCGCGGACCTCAGATGTTTGTTCCAACCCTCCTGTGTTGGGTTCTCGTTGTGAGTAGAACGCTGTTGATCACATGTCCTCCTGTTTCCCCCCCTCCTCCCCCCCCCTCCTCCTGCCTCCTGCGCTGCTCGCTGGGTGGCTGCGGAATGTGCAACTGTCGCCGCTTTCGTGGGCTCCTGGGAGGCACGGCGCAGTGGGGGGAGTACGCGGACCCAGCCGATACCTCGCAGCTCCCTGGGAGTTGCGAACTGCGAAACTGTCGCCATGTTCGTGGGTTCGTGGAAGGCACGGCGGAGTAGGGGAGTGCCCGAGACCTCGCAGATCCCTGGGAGGCTACGAGTTGCGCAGATGTCGCGCTTTCTTGGGTTCCTGGGAGGCTCAGCGGAGTAGGGGAGTACGCGGATCCAGCCGAGACCTCGCAACTCGCGGAGAATGGGGGTGGGTACGTCTCGGGCAAAATGATTATGCCATTGTTTGTTCCCCGAGGTGGTGCAAGAGGAGGAAGCCACGCGGACACTTTTCGAGCGGGGCGCGGCCAGCGAAGGTGCCCAAGGATGGGCCGAAGCGGAAGGATGCAAACAGTACCTTGGAAAACCGTTCATCATTACGATCCGTGTTGAGTGTACAAGCAGGTTAGGACGCTTCCCCACTGCTTGGAGATCCACTACCCCCTTGGCCTGCGCCGGAACGCAGGGCCCGAGGACCGCACGGCCTCCCAGTGGCAGGATCGCAGTGCATAGCCACGCCCGCCGCCGAAGTGCCCGCCGCCAGCAACACGACCAACTTGCGGCCCAGCTAGTAGAGGCCCGTGAACGGGCTCGCAAGCGGGCCGTGGAGCCATGTGCAGGCGGCGCGCAGCAAAAGGGGGGGGGCGGGAGGGGGAAGGGCTTCTCAGGAGTCTGCTTCTTAGAAGGCGCTGGCCCTACATCTATAGAGAAGGCCCGCGCCTTCTAACAAGCACGGGTGTTTCTAAGAAGCCCTCCGGCCTCCCCCCACCACCCTCTGCGCGTGGCTGGAATGTGGCGACATCCGAACTCTACCCCCACCAACCACCGATTCTCCTGAATCGATGGGAGGCAGTGTTAGGGTTCGGATTTCGCCACGTGCTTGGGTGATTCGAGCCCTAACCCCCGACCCGCCCATCATCGAGGTGCCTGAATCGATGATCGGCGAAAGCAGGATTCGGATCTCGCCGCCGAGGACATGCACAATATTCTGGGCTGGGTATTCTGGATCATGTAGACGCGCACGCACACGGGGCACACGCTCTGGAGATATAGCGATTTTCTGAATGCCAGTCACCAGCCCGCGGCCGACTCCCTGACGAACAACAAAACCTCTTGAGGATGATGTGGTAAGAGCGCGTGGCTCCCGACTATCCCAACACGAAGCGCGCCGCAAGCGGCTTGAGTGTATCCGTGTTCGATGGCTTTGCAATTAGAGCGATCTTCCAGTAGGGCTCTCGTCGTACGGTGGCATTGTGAAGAGCCTGGGAGCTCCAGAGCGGCTCGGGAGGAATCCCTGCTGGAGGGTCGTGGCGAATTCGCTCGACGGGAGCAAGTCTGCCAAAGACGAACAATGCATTCTTGTCGACGACCCGCCGACAATCTAGGACCGACTCCCCAGGCGACCGGGGAATCCTACAGGGAAGTGGGGAAATGCTTGCGGACCTTCCAGGGCGCTTTGGGAAGGGCACCCGAGAAATTCCGATCGCAAAATGGCGCGCCTCGCCCCTGGAATCACTTGAGACGACGATGCTTAGCTCTCAACTCGTCTTCCAAAGCCCGCTGAGCATCGACAGCACCGCTTGAAAACGCGCGTTTTTCTGGGAACGCGCTGATTTTTAGCGTTATAGCTGACTCGCTGCCTCCTGGGTGTCATTCGAGCGCCGCAGCTGCCGAATGCCCATGCACGACGCATATGCTCGCAGATTTCGAGACAGTGTTTGACGGAACTTCGTGATAATAGACAGCGACATGACTAACCAGATTTCGCAGAGAAACTAATCGCGATGAGCATGTGGTCTGCAGACTTCGGCTCTGCATGTGCGTGACCTTCCAGCTGTGGAGATCAATGCCTTCCCGCCGCGTAAGAGTCTCATGGTCTGCATGTTTTTGTAGCATGAGCACACAACCATACTCACGGAATACGAACCTAACAAACTCATTGATGCTACACACGCTCGTGCATGGAACCGTGCATATGGGCACATACTGAGCAGTGACTGCTGACATCCTCACATCGAGCGTGTCATAACCACCTACAATTTGAACGACATCGGATCCGATGAGCACTGCACTTCGGAGGGGCCCTCCAAGACCTGCCCACTCCTTGAGAAAAAGGAAAATAGCATAGACATAAGCTTTTGGCGCTCCGCGCGTTCTTCTTGGGTCTTCGCTGGACCCCGCCCCTGGCGCGCGGAGCGCGCCAGGGGCGGCGCCGGAGGCGCCGCCAGGGGGGCCAGCGCGGATCAACAAACATTCGCGCGGAGCGCCAAAAGTTGATGTCTATGGCGTTCTTGCTTCCCCGATCAATGGCACGCCCAAACTGGGGGACGGAACAAACGGCGACGATGCACAACGGCAATGTGGCCCCAAGAAGTCTCGGGGGCGACGATGGGGGCGGATAGCCCAGTGGGGCGCAGTACATGCATCCAAGGGCACCGACGGTCCGTGCCTCCGGCGAGACTCCCCGGCGAATGCGTGTAATGCCCACCTATGGGCTCTTCGCCCTTGTCGTGATGTTGCTCCTCTCTGAAGGGCGACATCGCAGAAATACTTTCGAGCACGCAGAAAAGAACCGAAACAGGGCAGGTCTCGTCCGTCCCAGCATCGGCCCCGATTCCTGCCCAGATCGGGGAGGAACTGCCGTTGGCCTTCGCTCCCGCTCTCTCCGTCCCCCTTTCGGTCGCACTCAACGCTACGCTTGAGGAGCACTGGGGGCCCAGCGGGGCAGCTGCCGGCCCCGGCGTCGCCACCGCGTCAACGCAGCGCGAACCTGCCGTAGGTGACGAGGTTGGGCTCCAGCTTCGCCTCCCTCATTCCGCTGAGCAGCGACAGGGCCTGCTGCCACTGGGCACCATTTTCGCACGCGATGACGCCAGCGCTGTAGCTGATGACGTTGGGCTCCATCTTCGCCTCGCACATCTCGCTGAGCAGAGACAGGGCCCACTGCCATTGTTCGCCTTTGCCGCACGCGCTGATCCCAGCGCTGTAAGAGATAACATTGGGCTCTAATTTCGTTTCCAGCATCTCGCTGAGCAGCGACAGGGCCTGCTGCCACTGCTCGCCCCTTTCGCACGCGCTGATCCCAGCGTTGTAGCTGACAGTTAGTGTGAACCACAAGACGATCTTAATGAGCCTGACTTGCACATGGAGCACACGAATCGCCCGAACACCCCATTCTGTCTCACGTATGTCCCCCACTTTCGCGAGGCACAACTTAATGTTGTGCCGTCGTGGGCGAAATTGTGAAGCGCTCCCTGAGCTCAAACTACTGTATAATACAAGATGAAAACATCAATGTGGGAAGACAGATGGGGAACGCACTGATCCGGGTCAGCGCTAACCCGATTCAAATAGGGCCCTGTCGCGAAGCCGCTCCCAAGCTCAGGTGAATGGAGGGAGGGAACGGGGGATGCGGCCCTTCATTGCTCTCAAACGTGCGGCAGCACTCGAAGATTCCCTGGCCCCCGCTGGCGCTGACCCTCGTTACGTGCGCCTCGAATTCTTCATAGACGATCCTTTGGTTGATAAGGAGGTTGGGGGGGATGGGGTGACATCATGTTTGATTTGCAGTAGACGCACAATTCATCGCAAGAGTGGACACACATCTGGACACCATGGTTGACCTTCAATTATCAATACATGTGCGTATATATGTATGTATGTGTATGTGTGTCTGTCTCTATGTGTCCATCCATTTACGTGGGATCTGCGTGGGAACGCGCGTGCGGATGACCAAACGGGTTGCAGAAAACTTCCAGCAACAACTCCGACCGATCCTCCCCAAGCACATGGGAGGCGGACTTGCCCGCCTCTTCCGCCTTGGCGGAATGCGGCATTGCAGATGCGAGGCCAGAATTTGCACATACCCACCGCCTGGGTAGCCAATGTCCGGACCCCTGGGAGTGGATATGGGTATCTTCGGGTCCAAGGGTGGCCCGAATGCATCCACATCAGCTGCCTTCCGAGTTCCCTCGGGCGGTTGAGATGTACCAATCCAAGTCTCGGAACAGAGTCGATGACATGGGGCTCCACCTCCGCCTCCAGCATCTCGCCGAGCAGTGCCAGGGCCTGCTGCCACTGCTCGCCCTTCTCGCACGCGCTGATCCCTGCACTGTAACTGACTAGGGCTGACCCGCGGCCTCCGGCCGCGGAATTTGCCCGCCCTGGCGTGCACGTGGAAGTGGAGCTTCTCTGTGGCCTCGCGGGTAAGGGGGGGTTGGAGGGGACGGCGTGGATGGAGGAGGTGGCCGCTGGAGGGGAAGGTGGGCGAGGGATGCAGGCAAGCAGGCCTGAAGGCAGGAACGCGGTGGTGGAGGCGGAAACTGTTTCTGACGCCGCATTCTGTGTTCATCATAGCTTCTGCGGGGAAGGTAGCCGTGAGAAGTTTATCTGCTCTTCGCCGGGGCCGAATGTTAATTTCATTTGGCAGTGCGGTGACAATGGGGCCAGTGGGCGCGGCCTAGGAGGCCCGCAAGAGGGCGGCGAGACGGAACTCACTAAGAAGGGCCTTGGCGCGAGGACACGAAACAATTTTTCGAGCGCACCTCCCCAAGACGTCCCAAAATAGCGCAGAGATGGCTCCCAGAGGGTCCAAGAAGCTTCCAAAACGATGCTGGAAGTTCGACGCTCCCCAAGAGAGAAGCATCCAAGGCCTCTCGGGGGCCGCTTGGGGGCCTCTTTTCGTCCTCCTGGGGGTGGGTCTCTCGGAGCCCTCTTTGGCAGTCTTGAGTGCATCGTGGGCCGTCTTGGGGTGATGTGGGGCCGTCTTGGGCGCCTCTAGAACCATCTTGGGACAATCTTGGGGCCATCTTGGGCCAATATTCGGCGCTACTGGGGCTGTCTTTGGTGTCTCTTGAGCCGTCTCGGGCGCCTCTGGAGCCGGCCTGGACGGCCCAAAGACCGTCTTGAAGACTGTCCAAACGGAAAGGCTTGGAGACGGGGCGGCGGGGGCCTCTACAGCCGTCTTGGAGACGGGGCGGTGACGCCGTCTTGGGCCATTATGAACTGCTCTTGGGGCTGTCTTGGGTGCGTCTTGGGCCGTCTCGGGCGCCTCTGGAGCCGTCCCGGGGCAGTGTGTGGCCCTATGGGCGCCCTTATGGGGGCGTCTGGGTGCGTCTTGGGGCGAGCTGGGGGGCCTGTATAGCCTTCTGGACGCTGCGAGGACGAACAAGTAAGATATATTGAAGATGTGCGTTTCCCGTCGGAATGGGACGGTTTGGGCCTCTTCTTGGGGCTCTCCTGGAGGCCCTCCTGGGCCGTCTTGGGAGCCTCCTGGCCTGCTTTGGGGGCCTCTGGGGCTGTCGTGGGGCTCCCAAGGGTGCTCTGAGGCCGTCTTGGCGCCTCCTGGAGCCTCTCGGAGCCGTCCCGTTGGCCATTCTTGGCTGCTCTTGGGGCTGTCTTGGGTGCGTCCTGGGCCGTCTCGGGCGCCTCTGGAGCCGTCCCGGGGCCGTGTGGGGCCCTTTGGGTGCCTCTGGGCTGGGGCGAGGTGGAGGGCCTCTACAGCCGCCTGGGACGCTGAGAGGACGAAAAAACGGAACATAGCGAAGATGTGCGTTTCCCGTCGGGAATGGGACGATTTGGGGCTCCTGGGGCTCTCCTGGGGGCCCTCCTGGGCCGTCTTAGGGGGCCTCCTGGCCTGTCTTGGGGGCCTCTGGGGCTGCCTTGGGGCTCCCAAGGGTGCTCTGAGGCCGTCTTGGCGCCCCCTGGAGCCTCTCGGAGCCGTCCCGTTGGCCATTCTTGGCTGTTATTGGGGCTGTCTTGGGTGCGTCCTGGGCCGTCGGGGCCGTGTGGCCCTTTGGGGGCCTCTGGGCGCGTCTTGGGGCGAGGTGGGGGGCCTGTATAGCCGTTTGGGGGCCCTCCTGGGGTGCTCTGGGGCCGTCTTGGGGCGAAGGGGAAGGCATGTATAGCCGTCTTGGACGCGGTGAAGACGAAACGAGCGAGCATATCAAACATGCACGTCTTCCAAAGCGAATGGGGCAATTGTTGCCTCTTGGGTGCCTCCTGGGGGTCCTGGTTTGGGGTCCTCTAGGGCTGGCTTGGGCGCCTCTTGGGCCATCTTGGGGCTCCCTGGGCCGTCTGGGGACGCGCTTGGAGGCCTGGTGGGCCGTCCTGGGGAGGTCTTGTGGGCCTCTTCGGCCGTCTTGGAGCGTCGGCTAGGCGAGAAGGCGAGGAGGATGGTGGACTCTGGGGGCATGCTTCGGAGTACGGCTGGAGGCTCTTGGAGGCCTCTTGGGGGGGTAGAGTCTTGGGCCCTTGTGTGGGCGTATGGGGGCCCAGGGCTTGGAGTGTCAAGGTTTTTTCCCTTTCTTTGGCCCCCTCGTGGGCCTGGCTTGGGGTCCTCTGAGGCCGTCTTGGGCGCCTCTTGGGCCATCTTGGGGCTCCCTAGGCCGTCTGGGGACGCGCTTGGAGGCCTGTTGGGCCGTCTTTGGGCGGTCTTGTGGGTCTCTTCGGCCGTGTTAGCGCCTCTGGGGCCGTCTTGGAGCCGTCTCGGAGCCGTCTTGGGACCGTCGCGGCGCTGTCATGGCAGCCTCTTGGGCTGCCATCGGCGCCTCAAGAGCCATCGTGGGGCCGTCTTGGGGCCGTCCAAGGAGCTTCCAGAGGCATGGTGGGGTGATCTGGAGGGCCAGTAGGGCCGTGTGGACATCGCAGTGGACAAAAAGCAGTGGACCTGGAAAAAGGCTCGTTTTCCCTGGGAATCTTAACGATGTTTCATTGATCTGGCTTTTTGGGGGCTCGTCCTGGAGCCGACTTGGAGCGTCTCGGGAGGACTTTTGGGCCGTCTGGCGCCTAGCTTGGGCATCTCGGAGCGCTGTGGGACCTAGTCGGAGGCCCTCTTGGGCCGTCTTGGGCGCTCTGGGCCCTCTTGGGCAGCGGTCTTGGGACGGTCTGGAAGCCGTTTTGATTTTTCCCTATCGCAACTTGGGACCACCTGGGCCGGTCCGGGGCCAGGCAAGAAAAGAGGTCATCAGTATTCAAGCCACAAGGACTTTCAGCGATTTCGCCTCTCAAAGGCCACTTTTGTTGATCGTCTTCTATTCCGTCGTCGGGCCTCTAGGGGAGCACAACGGGACATCGGGCCCGCCTCGGCTAGTGCTGGGGCCATCAGGAGGCAGCCTGGTAGCAGCTTTGCACGCGCCCTGGGGTCTCTTGGGCCTCCTAGGGCTGTCTGGGGCACTATGGCGACCTCCTTGGGGCCGACCTGGCTTTATTAGACCGTGTGGGGTGGTCAAGGGGCTGCCTTGCGGCTTTGACAGGGAGGCGTCCAGGCTTTCTTGGACCGCTTTAGGGGCAGTCAGGGGCGATTTGGAGGCGAGATTGATCCTCCATTGAGCTGTCTTGGACGCACATGGGCCCGTCACAAGGAAGATGAGAAGCAGAAGGACCAGGAGAAAAGGAGGAGGAACGATCAGATTCCTTGATGCTCTCCTTAGGGGCCTTAGAAGGCGTTACTGGAGCCTTCACCCTGGCCGTCTAAGGGTCAATTCGGTGTGTATCGGGCGGTCGTTTGGGGCCTTCTGAAACTTCCGGAAACTTTGCACAGACGAGCGATGAACCTGCCAGGCCCGCCCGTAAAGGTCACGCCCGCAAGACCCGCCCGTCAAAGTCCCTCCCGTCCGCCCGACCCGCCCGTTAGAGTCCCGCCCGTTCGCGTGCTGCCGCCCCCCCTCCCCCTCAAGCTTTAAAGTCCCGCCCGCCACACCCGACCGTTTTAATGTCCCGCCCGCCCGACTCGCCTATAAAGATCCCGCCCGCCCGATTGTCCCGTGTGGGCCCCGCCCGCCCGACCCGCCCGTTCGTGTCCCGTCTGTTCACGTGCTGGCAAGCCCCCCCGCTCGCTTGAATGCCCCGCCCGCTCGACCTCCGTTCGCGTGCTGGCAAGCCCGCCAGCTTTACTGTCCCGCCCGCCCGACCCGCCCGTTAGGGTCCCGCCCGCCAGACTCGCCCGTTCTAGGGTCCCGCTCGCCCGACCCGCCCGCGTGGGCCAAATACCTCCACATGCTGGCAAACCCCCAGCCATCTTTAATGTCCCGCCCGCCCACTCGACCGTCCCGTTAAGGTCTGGGCCACCCGACGTGCCCGTTTGGGTCCCGCCCGTTTGCATGCTGGCAAGCCCGTCCGCTCGCTTTAACGCCCCGCCCGACCGACCCCCTTAAGGCCCCGCCCGCCCGACCCGCCCGTTTGGGTTTCTCAGTGGACGTGCTAGCCAGCACCCCCACCCGTTAGGGTCCCGCCCGCCCGACCGCCCGTCAAGGTCCCGCCCGCCCGACCGTTCCGTTGTGGTCCAGCCCGCCCCCCCCGCCAGTCAGGGTCCCGCCCACCCGACCCGCCGACTAGTCCCGCCCGACGACAAAGACGACGACGACGACGACGGCGGCGACGACGGCGACGGCGACGGTGACGGCGACGGCGGCGAAAACGACGGCGATGACGACGACGACGCTGACCAGCGCCCTGGCGAAACCAACCGTCGGCGAAACAGCCCCAGCGAAACCAGCCGTCGGCGAAACAAGCCCTGGCGAAACCAGCCGTCGGCGAAACAAGCCCTGGCGGAACCATCCGTCGGTGAAACAAGCCCCCGGCGGAACCAACCGCCGGCGAAAACAGCCCGGTGAAACTAGCGCAAGCGAAACCAGCGCCGGCGAAACCGGCCCATGCCGTCAGGAGCATGTCGGCTCCTCCTGAGAGCCTGTCTGGGGCGTCTTGGAAACCTCCTGTGGTATTTTGGGTGTCTCTGGGGCCGTTCCTGAGCTGGCCCCCAGAGCGTCTTCTGGGGGACAGCATGGGACGCTTACTGCAGAATCGCCTTGGGGCCGTCCTCAGGCCTCCTTGGGGATCTGAATGGCTCTGCGGGAACTCTCCAAGGCCGTATTGGAGGGAACTTGGGGCTCTTTGTGACCATCTGCGGGCGCTCAGAGGTCATCTGGGGATCCTTTTGTGCCGTCGAAAGCTTCTCCTGGGAATCTCTTGGGCAATGTTGGCGCGACGTGGGAGGCGCTTTGGGCCGTCTGGAGCCGTTCTTGAAGCGAAATGGAGAGAACCTGCAAAACCTTTACAAACCTTGGGAGGGACCTGCGATTTTGGCCGCGCGGCATCGGGGTCCTCCTGGTTCGTCGTGGGAGGCCTCCTGGTGTGCCTGTGGGCAGTCTTGGAGCACTTGGAGGCTCGGTTCGGGTTCTCTGGTGCCTTCCAGGCGTTCCATGGAGCATCTCTGAGCCGTCGCTGGACGCCTTGAAGCCTTCTGGCGCCGCCCGGGGCCGTCCGGGACCGCCCCAGGAGCGCCGGGAGCCGCCCCTGGCCGAGCCACGGCGACGCAGTCTCGCACGCACTGATTTGAGCATTGTAGTATAGACTAGGGCTGACTCGTGGACTACACCGTCCACAGAGCCTGTCCGAAGTGGCATGTGATGTGATGGCGGAAACGCTGCCGAAAGTCGTTCCAATTGATGTCGGTCCCGAGGACCGAGCAGCGAGCAGGAAGAAACGAGGAAGTAGCGAGCAGGGATGAGCGATGAGAGAGGAGCGAGTACATACTTGTCCTTCGCGGGGTTCTGGGGTGCTCTTGAGGCCCTCGTGGGGCTGGCAGGAAGGCGATGCGGCGAGGGAGGAAGAAGGAACGAGTGGCCTGGAGTGGGGAGCGAGGGGCCAGGAGAGAGAAACGAGCAGCGATTGGATCAAGGAGCGATGAGAGAGGGGCGAAGGACGACGGGCCTGGAAGAGCGCCAGGGAGCCGTGGGGACCGCGGGAGGACTCCATGGACTTGTGAGGATCGCTTGCTGGTCTGCTGGTCTACCCGCACGCTGCATGCTGTCGGAGAGGCTAGACTTGTGAACTGATAGCTTTTGGCGGGGCCGCCTGCCCTCTCGGTGCTTGCAAGTTTGTCCCTCCGCACCCTGCCACTTGCTGGTGCGTGGCGCTGGTTGTCGCAACTTTCTACATACGTGCTTAGATGTCTCGTCGCTGCAGCCTGGTGTTGGCCGTGGCGTGCTACTACATGATGCGGTTTGGCTGTGCTGCGTGCTGCTGCTTCTCGCTGATCGGTGTTGTGTGGCTGTGGGGCCCACTGGGGCGTCTGGGAAAGAAATTTGGGCTATAGTGGAGGCCCATCGCGGAGCAGTTGGACCGTTTGAGGGCGCTCCAATGGATCTCTTCGGAGTATCGTCGGAGCCCTCGAATGTCTCGGGGGGAAGCCTCTGGGGAGCCTCTTGGAGGCCTCGAGTTGGCCTGTGACAGCCTCTTGGGGGCCTCTTGGTATCTCTTGATGGCCTCGGGGGGGCGCCTACTGGGACGCCTCTTGAGGCCTCTTGGGCTGCCTTGAAGCCGTCTGGGACCATCTAGGGCCGCCTCTGGGCCCCTTGGGGCCGTCTGGAGCCAACTTGGGCCTCTTCGGGGCCATCTCTGGCCCTCCAGGGCCGTCTTAGGGCTCTCCTGGGCCAGCCTGGGAGCCCTCGGGAGCCCTCAGGGCCTTCGGGGCCCGTCTGGGCGGGGCCCCTCTCATGGAGCCGCCTGGTTCGTCTTGAGGCCATCCAAGAGACCCCGTGGGCCGTCGACGAGAACACCAGAATTCTCCAACAGTTTAACCAGATCAACCATGTTGGCCTCTTCAGGCCCTCTTGGGGCAACTTCGAAGCATTCTTGGAGCCAAGCTCGGTCATTTCGAGCCCTGTAGAGAGCTGTCCGTTGGTCCTGCTGGGGCCATCTTGGTAGTATCTTGGCGCCCTCTTCAAGCTCTTAGGGCTCTCGAGGGCCTCCGAGACCGCCGAGAGGGCCCCCAAGCCTCACGCGGGCTCCAACACTTCTGATATAAAGTGATGTGCCCTGCAATGCAGAAAAACAAACGACGTCGGGCTCAATCTTCGCGTCGCACAGCTCGCAGAGCAACACCAAAGCCCACTGCCACCGCTTGCCCTTCTCGCACGCGCTGATCCCGGCGTTGTAGATGACCGGTAAACGAGGCAGCGGGCATTTCGATTTCTTCTGAAGCCCCAGAATTGTCCTCTCTGCTCCTGCTCCCTCTGGCGTTGCCGAGAGCATCGGACGACACGTCTTTTCCAACAAAAGAACGGGTCCTGGCGGAAACGGGTCCTGGACCGGTGAGTTTTCCCAAAGGCCGATTCTCTTCATCGTCCCGGGGCCAGGGAGGGCCCCGGGCAGTCCAGAAACAACGAAAATACACCCAGGACCAGTTTGCTTCATGGCTTCAAGGCGAGCTTCTGGCTGGGGGGGTGGAGGGCAGGGGGAGGTGGGGAAACACACAGTTAGATGCCGAAATGTGCCTCGAATCATGTCGACTGCCAGACTATACAACCTGACTGCCATGATACACTCATAACCCTGTGTTTAACACGTGTCCCCATTTTTCCGATGCCAGCAGACTCAGTAAATCAGGCGAGCGATCGATAAAGCATGCTATCGAACACGACCCAGCGCTGCTCAAGCAGCCGCCTCCAAGCCCCTGTGAGCGAGGGGCCACACTTGCCAGCAAGGAGAGGAGGAAGGGAGGGCAGGGAGGGACAACCGTCTTCAAGTTTTTGGCCAGAGCCCAAAAACGGCAGCGGAACGGAGACACTCGAGAACACATTATCCAGCACGCAGGGCCATGTGTTTAACACGTGTCCCCATTTTTTCCGATGCCAGCAGACTCAGTAAATCAGGCGAGCGATCGATAAAGCATGCTATCGAACACGACCCAGCGCTGCTCAAGCAGCCGCCTCCAAGCCCCAAGCCCATTTACATAAATGGACCGGGGGGGAGGGCGGGTAACTTAAAATCGGCTAAAAAGTTAATGACCCCAGGGCGGCAGTGTTGTTGTTATACAGTTTGATGGCAGAGAATGTGGGCGAAATTATCACAGAACCCGACGGGATAGGCGGAAGCCTTCTCAGAATGAAAGATACCACACTCATCCTTCCCTGCGATCTCCACATGAGGCTGGTTTGTGAACGAGCATACTCCACGACCGTGACACCGATCCGAGCGAAGGCCGTCGAGCACACAATTAGCATGCAACAACCGAGTCCGCTTGCGGTAACATGATCCAAAGGCGCAGTGGTCCCAGTCAATAAAGTCATGCTTTGTCAATAATGCCTGGAAGCGGGGGTGCAGCCGCAACATAGACCCCTGGGGGTTCTCGATAATGACAGGGGCCCCAAGCGACACGAGTCTAGAGAACAGGCTGGCGGCCCAATCGGCCTGACGGTTACCCAACTTCACTTTGCCCTGATCTTTCTCAGAGAGTCCAGGGAGCCCCAAGATGCACTCGGGTGAGCGGATAGGTCCCGGCCAGTTTCCAGGATGGGGGTTCCGCCTCGCCCGGGACCACGATGTGCACACGAGCCCGATCCAGGCAAACTTGAGGCCTCGCCCAGCGACTGCGAAGAGGAGCCGAACAACATCAGGATGAAGCGCGTCTTCCAACGGAGAGTCGGCGAACTCGAATGAGCGCATGGGCAGCCCGGCACGAACACAGGCTGCCGACAACCTGCGGCTGCCCGCCATCAGCTCCACTCCCACTTTATTGGCAAAACGCACGACACGGGGTAGTTGCAGCAGCCCACCTCGCGGCCCCCAATCGCCCAGCGGCCTAATCGAGGCTACTGCGCTGGCCACGAGGAGCGAAGGCGCCCCGCGAAGAGGTCCTCGAGCCTCGCCCACTGGACCTCGCCGTGCGTTCTGGCGGCCGGTGACAGCGCCGACAACAGCTGCTGGACCATCCCGGGCTTTGCATACCTCTTGACGCTGCTGTCCCGGCTCCAATGCCCCCTCGACTTCACTTCCCCGAGGGCGCGGCGGGCCGAGAGGACATCCTCGCTCGCACCGCCGTGGCGCAACTGGTATAGGCACACATCCTGCAGCCCCTGAGCCGTCGTGACCTTGCGGAACAACACCGCCATGTCGACCGCGGGGGTGGTGAACAACGACAGGTGCCCTGGACGGCCGTGTGCGTGCTGGGCCAACAGAGGCCCGAGCCAGGGCGGGTTGTCGAGCGGCGCCGCCTCGTCGGACGTCCCCGTCTTGGTCAGGAAGCGGGCTCGGTCCGCCTCGCGGGCGAGCGGGGCCAGCGGGTCGGCCGCCGTCGGCGCCAGGAGGAGCGACCACACCGCCATGGCACCCCCGGCCCTCGCGGGCCGCAAGAAGTCCCTCACCAGCAGCTTCCTCAGCGCACCCGGGCGGATGAACGTGCTGAACATCGCGAGCACCTGAAGCGCGGCGCCCCGCTCGTTCACCGAGAGGAGTCCCGAGATCGCTGAGCCCACCACCTCGCGGGGCGCGGGAGCCCGCGACCTCGGGGGCATCTTCTTGCCGTACCCCTTCAGCGCGCGCTGCGCGCGAGGCAGGGCCCTCGGCCCCGTCGCCCTCGGCAGCGCGTCCTTGACGGCGGCGACCAGGTAGTCCGCGTCCCCCTTCGTGCAGCCCGCCTCCAGGAACGTGTCGAGGACCTCCGGGACCTGCACCTCGAGCGCCTCGAGGTCGTCGGCTGGCTGTCCCACGAACGCCAGGAAGGCCGCGTAGTACTGCTGGTAGGAGAGCCTGGCCGAGGCCCCGACGGCTGCGTTCTCGCAGGCCGACGGGATCGCGGCTGTCACCTTCGAGGTCCGCACCGTCGCCACCGCCGCCGCCACCCGGGGCCGAAGCCCGGCAGCGCCGGGCGCCGCGGCCGGGCGGCGCACCGGCGCGGGCGCGCCTGCGGCTGCTGGGCGGCGAAGCGGCACAGGCGCGGCCACCGCCGCCGGGCGCCGCCGCAGCGCCGGCGCGGCAGCGGGCCTCCCCAGCCTGGCCCGCCTCGGCGCGGCTGGAGCTGGAAGACGAGCAGCACGAGCCTTCCGCGCGGCGCACTGGACCCCCTCGGTGGTCGACGCGCGCCCGCGGCTGTCCTCCAGGCAGGGCGCAGTCCCTCCAGCCACGCTGAGCGGGCCGAGCATGCGGCCCACAGGGCGGCCGAGCGTCCGACCGCTCCCAGAGCCGACTAGGCGCGTCGGCCGGGTTTGACTCTGAGGCGATCCAACGGAAACGAGCCGAAATGCTACAGGCTATGGACAGAGCGGTGACCCGTCGACAGATCTGCAGGAGGCCGTGTGATGTGGCCCTCCCACGCTCCGAAGCAAGCACGACCCCGAAATTGTCAATCAAGTACAACCTCCTGGAGCAGTGCCGCCCTGGATCTCTCGCATCACGGCGCAAAGCCCACACAGCGGCCCGCCCCTCCTTGACCCCGATGTGCTCGGCATATCTGAAGGGCGCAGCGTGCACGACACGAAACTGGGCTCCAAGGACTTTAGACGGGACCTCGGGGAAACCGACAGCGTGCTTCCAACCGCGCTCCGACGGGTTCTCCCAGGCAGTGCGCGGCGCGGTGATTTCGCCCAGGCCGTCGAGGGCCCGGGCCCGGGGGGCCCACTCAGAAGGTTCCAAGCGACGATACCTCCACCTCTCCCGCCATCTCCCAACATCCGCTACGACTTCCTTCGGAAGCCTGGCCTCGGTCACTCCCATCCCGGCAGTGGACGCGTCGGTAGCGATGACCTCACTCGCCCACGGCAAAGACAGGGGAGACTGCAGATGGATGCAAAGGGTCGCCATAAGCCAACACTCGTAACGACAACTTCTCCAGAGCACCTTGGGCGTGTCGTAAGACGCCCGGACAAACTCGCACACCGCACGCATGATCGAAAAGCCGGGACGACAGAAAAGACAGGCAGCGACATAATGTCCCAACATAACCTCCAGCTGTCGGCCGCTTACGCACGGGCCCGTTGCGAGCCAGAACAGAGCTTTCCTGACCACCAACAGCTTTTTTAGAGAGCGGCGGGTGAAGGGATCCGGCCCTCCGACGTCAGCTCCCAAGACGACGCCCTCGGACGACGCCTCGGGGATATCATGCATGGCGAACCCCTCCGCCTCGAACTGGGCGACGACGCGATCGCGCGTTGCTAACGCGGGCCCCGGCTCCAAACCGAACACATTCACGTTGTCCGAGTACGGGGCCTCGATTGGGCCCTCGACGACCGAAGGAGGAGGCCAGGGTCCAGTAGCAACCATGGTAGAAGGGACCCCTGACCTCCGCACCACCTCGAGGTGAAGACGTTGGACGAACCAGAAGGCCCAGGACCAACCCATCGGAAGCACCTGCATCGCCGGGTACACGAAGTCGCTCGTGCCACCCAGGTCCTTCACGGGGATGCCAGCGCGGTGAGCCTCGGCCCGAGTCACCTTAGGGAGGCAGAAGTACTGGCATAGATCTCCTATATCTCCGCACTGATAGAATGCGCACTGGATATCAGCACATGCACTGTACAACTGCCTGCCCTCGGGGACCTCCAACGAGCTGAGGCACTCCGCCGCAGCTATCTCCGTGAAGGGAGAGTGTTTAGAAAACTGGTTCGATTCACGACAGTCTAACACGAGCCGAATCTTGTCGGTCTTTTTTGACACGAAAAACGGGGTGACAGAGGCTTTCTTAGTCCTAGTGGAGGTGAGCACATGGCAGCTCGCGAGCTGCCCCAAAAACTGCACATACTGGGCCCGATCATTTTTAAGCACAGCGTCCATGTAGGGTCGGACCGGGCCCCCCTCCCGACGGGCCTGACGAACCTCAGGCTCGGCGAGGAGGCTCTCAAAGTTAGCAAGCGCGTGCGCGGCACCAGGGTCGAGAACGCCCTGAAGGCTGACCGGCTGTCGTCCTGCGGGGGGCAAAGACAGGGCATCGGCGCGGTGCGGGACGACCGTCGTCACCGATCCCTGATAATCGAGGCGCGATCCCAGAAGCTCACTGGCAGCTTCACGGGGGCTCATGTTAAATAAGTCTGGAAAAACTTGTCGGGCAGAGCGAGCGGAACGGAGCAACCTCCGTTGTGCCAGCCTCTGCGCCTCGGTGGGCGCGGTAACCGACGAGCGCTCGCAGCCGTGCAGAGCATTGAGGCCCATCAGCGAGTCGTTCGCGTCACTCAGCACGCCCCGACGGATGCATCTCCTTCGTTGCCCGGTGCGGGCGCGGCCGGAGCCGCCAAAATCTGCCTCCTGCGGGTCGAGCAGCGGGAGGGGGAAGAGATCGTCCAGGCAGCCGGGCGGCCTCGGAAGTCCCGGCGGCGGCCTGAAGCCGGGCGGCTGCGCGTCCGGCCAGCCCCAAGGCGGGGCCACTCCCTCCTCAGAAAAAAGCTGGTCTTTCCAAGCCGCGGCGGCGCCGCCGGCAAAGGCGCCGTCGTGGTTCAAGTCGGTCATGATTTCCCGCCACCTCCGGGACGTGGCTTCTTCGCTTCTCGTGCTTTGCGTCTCTCCTTCTCGATGGCCGCCTCCTTGCCGAACCCGCCGGCCACGTGCGAGCGGAGACTCGGGGCGACAAGGGCGCCCGCTCCATCGTCATCCTCGCCCATGAAGTGGTGGGCGCCCTCGAAGTTGCCCTTGTCCGGGTCGGTCTTGTGGGCCTCCTCCAGCAACTGGCGGCGCCTGTTGAGGTACTCCATGCAGGTGAGGTTCGCCAGGTTTTTGCCGCCCACCGCCTGTCCGAGCTCGAGCGCCTTCGAGACCACTCGATGTTCGCGGGCCGAGCGGCTAGCTGCGGGCACCTAGCTCTCTACCAGCCAGCGCTCGTGGGAGGACATGAAGCCCCCCGGACTCCGCGCCATCAGCGCGGTCACCGAGTCCCCCATGGTCGGCGGCCCCTTCAGGTGGATCTCAACCCAGGGGTCCTTGTGCAGCCACGCCGCGTCGCGGGTGAATGGGGCCGGCCCCGCAGGTTGCCTCCGGGGCAGCAGACGCGGCTCGCCCTGCATCAGGGAGAGCTGCCGCTCCGCCGCCCACTCGTCGAGGTTCGTGTCCGCCTGGACGAAGCAGCCCGTGGTGATCGCCCCGCCCACCGAGACGAACACGTGGCCCCCGAAGTCCAGCCCGCCCGCAGGGAAGAGGAACTCCTGCCCGATTTCGTGCGAGGGGCCAGGGACGTCGAAAACCCAGCTGCCCGCGGCCGGCGCCACCCTCGGGGCGGGCGGAGGCGGCGGGGGCGCGCCGGCTGCCGCCGGGGGCGGCGCGACCGGCAGCGGGATCGGCACCACCGCCGGGGCAACGCCGCCCGGGCCGCCGGCCATGCCCGCACCGGGCGGCTGCGCCAAGCCCCTCGCCTGGCGCTCAACGCGAGCGTGCGAAGCCCCCTCGTTGAGCAGCGCCGTCAGCTCGGCCCCAGCAGGCTGCGCCGCGAAGCGGTAGAGCGGCGCACCCGCGAGGCCAGCGGGCAAGCCCCCCGACGAAGGCGAAAAACGGATACCTGACAGGTCCGCGTTCGCCGAGTCGAGCTGTTCTATGAAGACATCCCCATCTGGGGTCATCACAATGTACTCTGATGCAGTGACCCAGCCCAAGATCAAGCGCTCATGCCAGAGCCCGTTGTCGGCCGGGTCGTTGTACTGCACGAAAGCATAGGTCCCAGGCGCGAGCGACGACATGCCGCTGTCCGCGCGGGCCCCGGCCTCAGCCGAACGTCAGTACCCCGGCCCTGCGGTGAAAGGCCCGGCCCCGAAGCGCCGCCGAGCCTGGCAGCGCCGCAGGAGCCCTCGGCTCCGGGGCAGCGGCCAGCGCCGGCGCCGGCACAGACGGCGCAGGCCCGTCCGCGAGGCCCAACGGCGGGCTCGGCCCGGCGGCGCGAGCCGGACGGGCGCCCTCGCGGCGGCCCCTGCAGCGCCCAGCGCACAGCGCCGCGAGCGCGGTGGTGGCGACGCCCGCCACGAAGCCGCCCAGCCCAGCAGGCCAGAGCGGCAGGCAAGGGGGAGGCCCCGGACACTGTGGGCAGGTCGGGCACTGCGGGCACAGGTGCTCGGGCCCGCACCTGTCGAGCTGCTTCTCGAGCAGCTTCGAGGCCCCTTCGTCGGAGCTGGTGTGGCAGGCGCACGCACAGTCACAGTGGCATGCGCGAGCGGCCCCCCCCAACCAACTGCCCGCGAAGCTGGCGGACGCTACTTGGGCGAGCGGGCCAAGCATCACAACCGTCTTCAAGTTTTTGGCCAGAGCCCAAAAACGGCAGCGGAACGGAGACACTCGAGAACACATTATCCAGCACGCAGGGCCATGTGGCGCACACCGCGCCAGTTTTAACGAAAACTACACACGCGGAAACATGTCTCCTTACGCTACACCAAAGCCCCAAGAACAACCGAAAAACAAACAAAACCTTCCGCGCCCAACCCCGTCCGTTTCAGCGGACCTGTGCTCCAAACGCCCCCCCCCTCATAAAATTCTAAACGGGCTCGCACCAGGGGGGGGCCTGGGGTGATCCACTCCTTTAGTTAGAATTTTCTTACGGAGAGTGGGTGGAGCCTGGTTTGGGCGATTCTGCTTGAGACGTTCTCGAAATCTGCTTGGTTTGGGCCCTGGTTTGGCCTGGCTTGGCTTGGTTGGGCGGCGCAAGCCGCCTGAGACATCCTCCGATTTTGCTTGCTTTGGCCCCTGGTTTGGCCTGGTGTGGGCCCGGTTTCGCCTGAGACGTCCTCACAATTTCCTTGGTTTGGCCTGGTTTGGGCGTGGTTTCGCCTGAGACGTCCTCGCAATTTGCATTTCGCCTGGCTTGGGCCCATTTTTGCCTAAGACATCCTCGCAATTGGATTCGTTGCCGTGCGGTATCGTTTGAGACGTCGCCCTGTTTTCGCTTGGTTCGGGCTTAGTTTTGCCTGAGACGTCCTCGCAATGTGCTCGGTTTCGCATGGTGTCGGTGCGGTTTCGCCTGAGACGTGCTCACAATTTGTCTGGCTTCGCTTTGGTTTCGCCTGATTTGGGCCCGGTTTCGCCTGAGACATCCTCGAAATGTGCTTGGTGTCGCTTGATTTCGGTGCGGTTTCGTTTGAGACGTCCTCACCATTTGCCTGGTTTGGGGCCCTGGTCGTCGCGGAGCTCTTGCAACGTCCCTGGTTCGACCTGGCACACAGCGCGCACATCCCATTACCATGTTCATTCCCACCCGGGGTTCGCAACATAGAAAACACGATGTTGTAGAAAATGCCAGAAACCAGAAAACTGGTGGACAACATTGTGTTTTCCAATAGGAATTGGTTTGGATCACGCTGCCCAAGCAGAAGTAGCCCAAACGG
Source organism: Prorocentrum cordatum (assembly GCA_963575745.1). Lineage (NCBI taxonomy): Eukaryota > Dinophyceae > Prorocentrales > Prorocentraceae > Prorocentrum > Prorocentrum cordatum. Next base: position 207,207 of record CAUYUJ010011112.1, read on the forward strand.
GCTGGTCCTTGTCAAACTTTGGTGTGCGTCTATACACACATATATATATATATATATGTATGTATGTGTGTATGTGTGTGTTTGGGGGTGACAGCAGGATGTCCCCCCTGAAGGGGCTGGCGTTGTCTCCCCCCAGCGCATCCCCCTCCCGAAGTGGGGAAGCGCCGCCCTGGGGGCCTCTCCTTGTTTGAGGGAGAGCAGTCGGCCAGACCGAGACACGAGCCAGCGATGAGGCGAGAACCAGGGAGTGGTCCGCGTTCGGTCGAGCGCACGTCAGCGACGTCGTCGCCGTCGTCGTCGTCGTCGTCATCGGCTTTGTCGCCGTCGTGGTCGTCAAAATCATCGTCGTCATTTTGGACGCCCGAAATTTGCACGGAAAGAATGGGTACAATGCCCAACAACAAATGTTGTCCCAAACCAACAGCGGCCGCTGTTGGGCAGGCGGCCTCCTGTCTTGAATGGACACAGGCCGCGGCGGCGTGGACAGCGAGTCCTGTTCAAAATGAAAAGGAACTGCAACTGGGCATTGCACCCATTACCCATTTCGGGCGTCCAGAGTCATCGTGGTCGTTGTCGGCGTCGTCGTTGTGGGGCGCCTGGGCGATCCGAGACACATTGTATTTTGTCACGTGGCGCAGGGATACACCAGGGGCAGTGGGTGCAGACATCCGAAGCGCAGTATGTTCGGCCACTATCTCACGTAGTGCAACCATCGCTCACAGAAATCCTCCTGGTTATGCGGCATCGGACCGTGTGGCGGCGTGTGGAGAAAACCTGTCCCAGCCAGGAGTGCCTCACACATTGAGCACCAGAACGCTTGCAATGCAGCTGACACGTGCGCAGCTCATCACTCAGAGGCTCCCCTGGTACGGTCGCAGTCACAGGCTGGTGCCTGCATGGCCGACGTGCATCAGGCGGTGGGTTTCCTGAGCCACTCGCCGCCCAGGATGACGACCAGTAAGCGACAGTGCGGCAGGATCATATATAGTGATGCGCGGTAAGGACGCAAGGCCCTTGGACACCCAAGTTGAAGCCTTTATTGGGGGCTGGCCAGGCGAAACTGCAAAGAATAAGCAGAAGAAGAAGGCAAGGATGCAAGGGTGTACTACTCCTCCTTAGTGATGCGGTCTGAAGGTGTCCTCCTTGGGGCCATCCTCTAGAGGCTCTCGAAAAGCCAGCGGTCAGCCCCTCCCCCAGAAAAAACCTCATATCCTGGTCCTCACCTGGGGTGCGTTCTGACCAGGATCTCGAGGCGAATCCAGCGGTGGCGACGAGGGCCCCCCAAGAATTTCAAGAATGGGAATACGAGGGACAAGTAACAGTATGAGTATCTTGTCCACCTCTGAGCAGGGACGCCCCCCCGAGGTACCTCAGCGGCTATCGCAACGATGCAGCCAAGCTGCGCTACGCGGCAAGTTGATAGCGTCAGGCTGCAACTCCGCATGCCACGCCGCGCGGAGCAGCAACAAGGCCTGCTGCCACTGCCCGCCCTTTTCGCACGCGCTGATCCCAGCGCCATAGCTGACTAGGGCGAACCCGTAGACTACGTCCACGACAGCTGGTTGATTTTGTTACTGGGGCGTGCGCTGCGGTAAGCACGAACGACGATACCATGTGACTGCAAGATGGCCCCTGAAGCCTTCCAAGACGGGACTTGTTTTCCGGCCGTAAGAACTCGTACGGTCGGAAAGAACTACTGGAAGAAAATACGCCCTGGCCGTATCCCAAGGCCTTCGCCTCCCAGCCGTAAGGCCGACGACGTTGGGCGACTCTCGGGCTGCCTTGGGGTCGTCTTGGGCCGTCTTGGTCCGCTCTTGGAGCCCTCTACGGCTCCTCCTGGGTTGTCTTGGGGGCCTGTTCGGCCGTCCTGGGTCGGTCTGGAGCGGTCTTGCAACCATGGAGGAGCCCTGTGTTCCTCTTGGGGCCGTGAATGGGCGAGGGGTCCATGGCAAGCGGGAAGACCCGCGCCGTGCTTCAGGAACTTGCCCGAGATGGCTCATGGCGCTCTTCGCTCTTGGGAGCCTTGGTGTAAAGGGCTGGTTGCGTCACCACTCGTTATTGGGAGCTGTGGTATTCAGAATTTTTGACGTTGCGGCTCGCTCTCGGGAGCCTCTGGTTGAGGAACTTGTTGTGTCATCGTTCGCTCCTGGGAGCCTTGGATTGAAGAGCTTTTTACTGTACCGACCGCTCTTTTATTCGGCGTCTGTGCGCCTTCTCAGTGGTCCTCGTGGAGGGCTTTTTGGGGCCCTTCAGTGGCCCTCTTGGGCCGTTCTGGGGAGGTTTTGGGACGTCTTGGGGCCCGTCGGGGCCATCATGGGGCGTCTTGGAGGCCGTGGACCGTCTTGGGGCTCTTTGGAAGGTTTCCTAGGGTCTGGGGAGCCTCTTCGGGCCCTCTTGGAGCCGTCTTGGGGCCCTCTCAGGCCTTTTGAAGGCTCCCGTGGGCCGTCTTTGGGCCCTCTTGCACCGTCTTGTGGCCCTCTTGGGGGCCGCTTGGGTCGTCTTGGGGGGTTTGGGGGGGCCTATTGGCTTGTCCTGGATCGTGCAACAACGCAAAAGGCGGATATGCTGAACATGTACGTTTTCCCATGGGAATGTGACCACTTGTGCCTCTCGTGCGTCCTCTCGGGGCCCTCTCGGAGCGTCTTTGGGGCCTCTTGGACCGTCTTGGAGCCACCTTCTGAGGTCTTCGGGGCCTCGAGGCCTGTCTCGGGAACAACTGAAGCCGTCTCGGAGCGCTCTTGGACCGTCGTGCAACCCCTCTGGGGCGCCTCTTGGGCCGACCTGAGCGATTCGG